>JAZGLO010002693.1:127500-247500 GCA_036873155.1 Biomphalaria sudanica
GTTGGTAAACAGACTTCAGACCTCTTGGATCTGTCAGAGGCGTCGACTGTCAGGGTGGCTGTCTTAGTCTCAGAGACTGTCTAAGTGGCTTTCTCTTGGTGACTACCTCCATGACTATCTATGGGCGCAGTCTGTTTTACTTTTATATGTGTGTTTGTACAGTGTACTCAGATAAAGGGTGTCATAAAAGACATATCATCCGGAGACATTAGAACTTTAAAACACACACACTCTCTCTATCTATCTATCTATTTATCTATCTATCTATCTATCTGACTGTCTGTCTGTCTAATTATCTATCTATCTATCTATCTATCTATCTATCTATCTATCTGACTGTCTGTCTGTCTGTCTAATTATCTATCTATCTATCTATCTATCTATTTATCTATCTATCTATCTATCTGACTGTCTGTCTGTCTAATTATCTATCTATCTATCTATCTATCTATCTATCTGACTGTCTGTCTGTCTAATTATCTATCTAGCTAGCTATCTATCTATCTATCTATCTATCTGACTGTCTGTCTGTCTAATTATCTATCTATCTATCTATCTATCTATCTGACTGTCTATCTGTCTAATTATCTATCTATCTATCTATCTATCTATCTATCTATCTATCTATCTATCTATCTATCTATCTATCTGACTGTCTTTCTGTCTTCGCTCCCTCCCTCTATCAACATCTCTCGCCTCTTTTCCTCCTTCACAATGTTTTTTTTAAATCTCTCTCTCTGTATCCTTCCATCTCTTTTCAATCTCTCTCTCCCTCTCAAACTACCGAATCCTAGTTTAACCACTTCTGAATGTTTGTAGGCAATGAATTCACAAAATCTAACTCAAGACTCTGCAGGTTTAACTCAATCGAGCGATCAGAGGTACATTGTGTATGTGCGCAAGTGTGTGTGTATTGGCAGACGTAATGAGAATTTTAATCTCTAACCTATAGATATCCAAACGTCTTCTTCTCTACATCCATTCCTCGTAACTCTCGAATTCGATTGTACACATGACACGATGACGCAATCAACAGACGGTCTATTTCCATACCGACAATTTTTTAAAATCTTTTTATTCAGATTCATTTCTGCTACGAATTACGTTGATACTGGAGAAAAGGCGCCAAGAAAAAGGATCTGGGAAAATCTGCCAGTGACTTCCGATCACTTCCGTCTTGCTTCTGTGGTAAACAGGAAACATGTAGAGCATTCAGCGACTCTTTGACACCCTGTGGTGATTTACCCCCCCCCCCACACACATACACACACACCTACCTATCAGCAACCATTGGAGTCATTCGCACTGGCGTGCTATGGCGAGGGAAGGATGGGAGTTCCAAATTTGAACATCCCCCAGCCCCCCCCCATTTGAGGGGGGGGAGGCTAAATGAGTGTCCGAGATTTTGTTTACATAAAATATTATGCCAATGCTATGTTATCTTGCATGTATTTCCCACATCAGACTTGTATATTTATTAAGTACATTATCTCATGTCATGATGTCGACTGTCAAAATAAGGGAGGCACAGCTCCCTGTGCCCCCAAATCACTTGCTACGCCACTGGTCATTCGTCTTTGTTCTAAGTCCATTATAATTCCTATCAGAGATTTTCATCTGTGCCGGAAGACTGTAAATATCTAGCTTTCTGGTGTATTCGGTGTACAGAATGAAGGAAGTCTTTAAATGTTGTATGATGATTCTTGTTGTTGCTCTTTTTAGCTCTACATTATCTGGCCTAGGACAGATGCATACACATGTACGAACTGTGACAAACTCTTCCGCTCCAGAATTGTCTTGATCAGTCACACCAGATTCTGCCCCGTCTCAAGGCGAAACCAAAGCCAGTGATTCATCTGGGCGCATTTATTGTCTTCCGAGAAGGAGCCATTACCTGTCTATCTATCTATCTATCTATCTATCTATCTATCTATCTATCTATCTATCTATCTATCTATCTATCTATCTATCTATCTATCTATCTGTCTGTCTGTCTGTCTGTCTGTCTATCTATCTATCTATCTATCTATCTATCTATCTATCTATCTATCTATATATATATATATATATATATATATATATATATATATATATATATATATCAAACTTTGTAAGCTCTTTTGTTTTTAGCTCAAATTTAGCATTTAGTAAGCATCATTGTAGCTCTTTTTAGCGTCCTTATCATTGTTTAGTTTGACGTAAAACTCACTTAATCATATTATAGTTTTCGACTGCTTTCAGACAACGAGATCTAGGCGAACATTTCATGTATCCATTTTCGGAACTTATTCTGAGAATCTATTCTTTTGTTTGGCTTCTGAGGCTCTTATCTTTATTTCAATTCAACCCCCCCCCTCCTCGCTCATTTTACCCCCCCCCCCCCCCCCGTGTCAGTATTAACTGATTGGGCTGTCCATTTTTGGAACATTCCGTCAAGAACTGAAATGAAGCGTTCAATTGTCTAACAATTTTGCTTTAAGATTATTGGAATGCCAGCTAAAATAAATCCGATTACGTCATCAAATGCGAAGACCATTTGGTATTTTTCGTTTTTGTTTACTGAAAAGACAAGGGACACAACTGATGTTGTTTTATTTTCATTATTGTAATGTTCTTTTTTTTTTTTCCGGTGGCAAGACTTTCCCTGGGAGGATATTGATGTCTCCTCAAGGGAGATAATTTCTACCAAACATTTTTTATTATCAAGGAAATTTGAGAACATGTCTATGTGAGACTAAAATAAAGTAAAGGAGGGGGGATAGAGTACATTTTTTTTTTATAATTTAATTATTTTGTCATTAGTATTTATTATTATTATTTTTTTTTTTTTGCATAGTGAAGTCTATTTCAATTATTTAAGCTTTGATGGAAGAAGGGGTGGTTTTCTCCCTTATATTATTTATATTACATGAAATACACGGAAACTTTGTCTGGTATAACATTTACTCACGTTATTCCTTCCACCACAAGTTGGGCATTTGTAGCTATCAGACATGCTGTATCATTTTCAGACACTTTGTGCTTCTGGTGTGTTAACCGTCTGCGTTCCAAAACTTCTTTATGCTAGTCTTCCATTAGGGCCTATTCAGCGCTTTTTTTTTTTTTACAATACCTCTATCCAAGTGACTCCTTCGTGGTCGGTGGGTGGACGCTGATCTCAAAAACGACTCTAACGATTTTCCTAGAAACTTAATATTTAATTATATCGCTGAGAAAAGAATTACTAGCACGTTGGCCACACGGGAAAAACTTTGACCGTTACAATTTTTCAAAGCAAAAATAAACAAAATGTAAATTTGGCTAGAGTCTACATCTAGGTTTAGATCCTTTATCGGTTTTTGAAAGGACTATCGCGTTTGGGAAATTCCGAATGTATGGCATTATTGATTCAAGAGTTAAATTAATGTTCAGGAATACTGTGCGCATTGTCTTCTAAGTCTAGATCTTTAAATGATTTTCATTGGGATATTAAAAGATTTACAAGATCTATACATTCGCTTAACCAGGATTCTCTCTCGGGGAGAAGGGGGGCGGGGCCAAAATATGTTTTTACATCTAACAAGGATGACTAGATCTATACATTCATTGTTTAGAGATAAACAATCGCTGACTGCGTTGCAGAAAGTTAGCTATTGTCTGTTGAAAAAAAAAAAAAGAGCATTTTTAATGTTTTTCTTTTTCTCCAGCTCTTGATGATGATACAATTAGGACATAACAACGAAACTACCGGCAACTGATGGCTCTCTGACGTCAGGCCTCTTCTTGCGTCATGACATCAATTGAAATCATTTTCACTGCGCATAAGTAGCCTTGACCTTAGGAAATATACATACATGGATCCAAGTTTATGTAACAGTGTCAATGTAGATAAAGGGATGCAACTAGGCTGAAACGAATAATATTGTTACAAACACATTTGTATTTTCACAAGGATGTCAATCCATATGTATGGATGCCCAAATGTTCTGTTGTCATCTTCATTCATCAACATAGGGCCTGGGTAAAAACACGCCACTCTTTACGGTCTCTTGCTAGTTTTTTTTTTTTTAAATGCTCTGATGTACAAATAATTAAAAACATTATGCATATATATTTTACATGAGTTGTCGTGGCCGAGTGGTTAAGGCGATGGACTAGAAATCCATTGGGATCTTCCCGCGCAGGTTCGAATCCTGCCGACAACGTTAAATTTTTTGTTAAATTAAATTATTTTAAATGACACTTCTAGTCTTTTCAGATTTGGAAAATGTTTTATGTAGATGTTCAAACTAAATTGTTGAACTTTTTAAAGATGACAATTGTAAGACACGGCGGGTGAGACAGTCTTCTGTGTCTGTATGCTGATGATGTGAATGATCTTCAAAAGTCTGCTCTCTCCCCGCCCCGCCCCGCCTCCCCTTCCATCTCTCTTTTTCCCTTGTCTTTTTAATATACTCCATAAAGCTTACAAAGCTTCTATCAACTCACTCTGTCGGTCTGGTACAAAGTTTGAACATGTTTTGTCTCCCATTCCCCAGTCTCGGATCAAGTTGAAACTTTGCACAAATGGTCCTTGTACCTGACAAGACATGAATCAATAAAAAAGTTAATTTATTTTCGGTGATTAATTATTTTTGTTTGATCTACAAATAAGGGGAATAAATGCTACTTAATGAGAGATGTGGATGTATGTATGGATTTATTCCCCTTATTACGTTTTGACACGTTTTTTTCTCCCACTTCCCATTCTCGGATGAAGTTGAAATTTTGCAAAATTAATCGTGTTCGATAAGAATTTACGAATCAATTATAAAAATATAAAAATAAGTTAATCTATTAATAATAATTAATTAATTTTGTTTTATATAGCAGAAAGGGAGCTAAACTCTGCCATTTTTAGATTGCAGTAATTAGCAGTTCTTACCCTTTGATAAGCTTTCTTTTGAAAAAAAAATGTATTGCTTGTTTCTGTCTTTGTTTCTGTCTTTGTTTCTGTCTTTGTTTCTCCCATCCTTCTTGTTCTTTACTCTCTCTCTCTCTCTCTCGTTTCTTTACATCTGTTTTCTGGCTGTCTCTCTTTACATCTGTTTTCTGGCTGTCTCTCTTTACATCTTTTTTCTGGCTGTCTCTCTTTACATCTTTCTTATGGCTGTCTCTCTTTACATCTGTTTTCTGGCTGTCTCTCTTTACATCTGTTTTCTGGCTGTCACTATTTACATCTTTCTTATGGCTGTCTCTCTTTACATCTGTTTTCTGGCTGTCTCTCTTTACATCTGTTTTCTGGCGGTCTCTATTTATATCTTTCTTATGGCTGTCTCTCTTTACATCTGTTTTCTGGCTGTCTCTCTTTACATCTGTGTTCTGGTTGTCTCTCTACATGTTTTCTGGCTGTCTCTCTTTACATCTTTCTTAGGGCTGTCTCTCTTTACATCTTTCCTATGGCTGTCTCTCTTTACATCTTTTTTCTGGCTGTCTCTCTTGACATCTTTTTTTTTCTGGCTGTCTCTCTTTCAATACTCTACAGGAAAAGAGAACCGAGTTATTATTGATGTGTGGATGCACGCAAATGTTCCTGTGTGTGTGTGAGTGTTAAAATGTCACATCATCCACAAGAGATGTGTTATCATTGCTCTGTATTTTAACAAAATGAATCTAGATGAAACATCAAAATGGGGGGGGGGGAGAGGAAGAGACAGTCATCTGGGTATTTTATTTCTGTGTTCTTAGGTTAAAACATCCACTTATGCAAATGTGTGTTTTCGTATAGGTTGTAATAGACACACTAAAGCAACAAGTGTCTCCAATATTACATTGAATTAATTCGTCTTCTTTAGTCCAGCCACTTGTTCTGAATGTGACCTTCTTTTACACACAGTCCTCACTTACACACCTTATTTAGTCCAGCCACTTGTTCTGAATGTGACCTTCTTTTACACACAGTCCTCACTAACACACCTTATTTAGTCCAGCCACTTGTTCTGAATGTGACCTTCTTTTACACACAGTCCTCACTTACACACCTTATTTAGTCCAGCCACTTGTTCTGAATGTGACCTTCTTTTACACACAGTCCTCACTTACACACCTTATTTAGTCCAGCCACTTGTTCTGAATGTGACCTTCTTTTACACACAGTCCTCACTAACACACCTTATTTAGTCCAGCCACTTGTTCTGAATGTGACCTTCTTTTACACACAGTCCTCACTTACACACCTTATTTAGTCCAGCCACTTGTTCTGAATGTGACCTTCTTTTACACACAGTCCTCACTTACACACCTTATTTAGTCCAGCCACTTGTTCTGAATGTGACCTTTTACACACAGTCCTCACTAACACACCTTATTTAGTCCAGCCACTTGTTCTGAATGTGACCTTCTTTTACACACATTCCTCACTTACACACCTTATTTAGTCCAGCCACTTGTTCTGAATGTGACCTTCTTTTACACACAGTCCTCACTTACACACCTTATTTAGTCCAGCCACTTGTTCTGAATGTGACCTTCTTTTACACACAGTCCTCACTTACACACCTTATTTAGTCCAGCCACTTGTTCTGAATGTGACCTTCTTTTACACACAGTCCTCACTTACACACCTTATTTAGTCCAGCCACTTGTTCTGAATGTGACCTTCTTTTACACACAGTCCTCACTTACACACCTTATTTAGTCCAGCCACTTGTTCTGAATGTGACCTTCTTTTACACACAGTCCTCAATTACACACCTTCTATGTTTATGTGTAAAGCATGGTTATGTGTAACGCATGTTCACGTGTAAAGTATGTTTATGTGTAAAGCATGTTTATGTGTAAAGTATGTTCACATGTAAAGTATGCTCCCGTGTAAAGTATGTTCAGGTGTAAAGCATGTTCAT
The DNA here is from genome assembly GCA_036873155.1 of Biomphalaria sudanica. Taxonomy (NCBI): domain Eukaryota; kingdom Metazoa; phylum Mollusca; class Gastropoda; family Planorbidae; genus Biomphalaria; species Biomphalaria sudanica. Next base: position 134,361 of record JAZGLO010002693.1, read on the forward strand.
GTGAAAGCATGTTCACGTGTAAAGCATGTTCAGGTGTAAAGTATGTTCACGTGTAAAGTACGTTCAGGTGTAAAGTATGTTCAGGTGTAAAGTATGTTCACGTGTAAAGTATGTTCATGTGTAAAGCATGTTCACGTGTAAAGCATGTTCACGTGTAAAGTATGTTCAGGTGTAAAGTATGTTCACGTGTAAAGTACGTTCAGGTGTAAAGTATGTTCAGGTGTAAAGTATGTTCACGTGTAAAGTATGTTCATGTGTAAAGTATGTTCATGTGTAAAGCATGTTCACGTGTAAAGTATGTTCAGGTGTAAAGTATGTTCAGGTGTAAAGTATGTTCAGGTGTAAAGCATGTTAACGTGTAAAGTATGTTCAGGTGTAAAGTATGTTCAGGTGTAAAGTATATTCACATGTAAAGCATGTTCACATGTAAAGCATGTTCATGTGTAAAGCACGTTCACGTACGGTGTATTAATCAAATTTTATACTCAATTCCTTATTTAGACTTGATAAGCCCCTAAGCTATTTGAGATATGATACCCTTTTGAGGACCTTTTATAAGTGCTAAAAATTTCTTGAGGGCCCCTAAGCTTTAGCTTGTTACCTAAAGGTGAATTCCGCCCCTGATTTAGGCTATTTTTTTAAATTTTACTCATTAACGATAGGTAAAAGTAAAGTTTCCCTTTCAGACCTTGTGATCTAGAGGGCAGATGATGTAAAAGTCATCTGATTTTGTGGCCTACGGTTTACGAGGATGTCATGTGGCCAGCACTAAGACCAACCGACTTTACTTTTCCCCAAACTAATGTCAGGTACCCATTAGAGCTGGGTGGACTCAGAGGCGCCCAAAGATCCTGTAATTAAAAATCACAGTCTTCATCAGGATTCGAACTCGGAAACCCCCCGGTTCAGAGGCCAAGCGCTTTATCGCGCCTCCATTAAGGATAAGACTAGATGAAAATTAAGCAGTAAAAGATAAGAAACAAAGAAGACTTCTAATAGGTGAATATAGTCTCAGAATTTGTAAAAATACTTTATTAAGGCTCTTTTTTTTTTTATACAGATGCTTTTTTTTGTATTGTAAATAGTCTTATAAATACTCAAAACGTCTTTCTGTCTTGTTCTGTCTTTTTAATCTGTCGTCTGTCTTCTACTGTGTTTGCCTCTGCTCTTTTCTGTCTGGGAATGTCGGTGGGAAGGAGATGGGGAGCTCATATTAAAAAAAAAAAAATGAAGATATTGATATTTGAAGGCCTACTAGTTGAACATATAGAAGGGGCAAGTCAATTAAACATCTCAATACGTTTATAGCTGATTAAGTTGTCGTGGCCGAGTGGTTAAGGCGATGGACTAGAAATCCATTGGGGTCTTCCCGCGCAGGTTCGAATCCTGCCGACAACGTTCCTTTTTTTTTTTTTTTTTTAAATTACATTACTGGTTCTGCTTAATGATAGGGTGATATAAACCATAAGACAATACAAGATCATAAATACCATTTTGGGGTTTGGAAATTCGGATAACTTCCCACTAAGCTAAGGTTGTAGAATTGTGTAATCTTTGTCTTCACATCTTTCACTTTATTTATTTTCTTTTATACTAACATCCTCATTCTTTTTTTTTTTTCTGCCATAATCTCTCTTTCTCTTTTCTTTGTCGCTCTCTCTCTCTCTCCTCTTTCTCTTTCTCTCTCTTCCTCACTTTCTCTTTTCTCTCTCTCTCTCCTTTCTCTCTTTCTCTCTCTCCCTCTCTTTCTCTTTATCTTTCTCTCTCCTCTTTCTCTCTCTCCCTCTCTCTTTTTCTCTTTCTCTCTCTCTCCTCTTTATCTCTTTCTCTCTCTCCCTCTCTATTTTTCTCTTTCTCTCTCTCTCTCTCCTCTTTCTCTCTCTCCTGTTTCTCTTCTCTTTCTCTTTCTCTCTGTCCCCCCCCTCTTTCTCGTCTAATGTAAAAATGTTATGAAACTGCGTGACCTTCTCCAGGGTTTGCTTAAGCAGGTAAAACATATTCACTTGGGCTGAAGCGCTCTCAGTCCACACCTGGCCGTTGGATACAATCCCTTTCTAGCGGTCCATTAGGATAACGGTGCATTTGGCGTCCATTCTGCTGTATCGAAGGTGTGTCGGGGGGTCAGCTAACCGAAATCATGGACGGCTGTCTGGTTGTGTGGTATGCGCCCTGGGCTGTCGTTTCGATGGTCCCTGTTTCAAACTCTTCCCGCTAGGATGTAGAAATATTCCATTCTAAAGAAACACCCGAAACATGTAAAAATAAACTATAAGGGACTGCACATGAAATGAGAAATGTTTTACGAAACGCCCATACGAAGAAAACACAAACAAAATATAAAAATACTTAAAAAAAACAAAACAAAAAAAACCAACAAAGCTTATCTAAGGGAAAGAACTTCGCACTTACTGCTATATATCACAATAATGAAGAAAATATTTCACGTATTTGATATCAAACAAAATAATTACCTTTTTTGTTGTCTTCTTCCGATTCATGTTCTGTTTGTTATTTAATTTAAGATATCAAGTTGTCGTGGCCGAGTGGTTAAGGCGATGGACTAGAAATCCATTGGGATCTTCCCGCGCAGGTTCGAATCCTGCCGACAACGTTATTTTTTTATTTCAAATTTTTAAAAATTACATTTTGCAGTTTCTGTTTAATATTAGAACTTATAAGACAATACAAGATAAGACATCATAAGAATTTCTATGAAACCGAGAATGGGTGTGGTAGAAATGACGTGTACAAACTTTTTACCAGACAGACAGACGGACAGACAGAGTTGATATAAGCTTTGTAACGAGGAAAAGAGAAAAAAAAATCTTAATGATTGGGAAGAAAAAAAAACCACGAAAAGCACAAAAAAACAAAAAAAACTAGCAGAGCACCATAAGCAGACGACAACAGCAGCAGCCATGTTGACAGTGCCGCGAGACTATTATTCAAAGTGCTCCAAGATGAGGCTTACATTTGCTGTATTACAGTTCGCCTGCCCTTTCAGCTTCACCTTTGGACCTGACCTTTGATCAAGTTATGTGATAAAGATGACATTTGCAGGCCCAGAATATTGCAGAATAAAGAAAAAAAATCATTTACACACAGTCCAGAGGCGTAGTGAGAGAAAATGTTCGCCCGGGGCAAGTTACTCTATTGCCTCCCTCCCCCCCCCCCATTTGCAGTGAACATCACATAGAAATATAGTCTGCGTGTGGCGCCCACCCCACCCCCTGATGTTGCGTCCGGGTCATGGTGCCCCCCTCACTACGCCTCTGACACACTCACGCGTATGTTTTCAAACACAAATAAACATTCACACACACCCAATCTCACATGTGCGACACCTACCAACATGCTGAGAAACAAACAAACAAACAAACAAAAACTCCACGTAATTGTGTCCCCCCCCCCTGGCGTGCATTGATTAGGTACATTAAATACAGTAAGTAAAGTTCCCCTTTACACCAAGTTGGTCTACAAAACAGGTAAATGTTAAGGTCATCAGTTTCTTTGGCCAACGGCTAACGAGCAGGATGTCATGAGGCCAGCACAACGACCAACCGTTTTACTTTGCCCCAACTAAAGCCAGTAACTAGGGGCGGCTGGGTGTCAAAATAGGCCCGGGCATTTCTATACAAACTTGCCCATAAATTGTATATCATATAATGGCCATCTAATTATAGGCCTACTTGTCCTCAAAATCATTTTTTTAATAATGTATGGACCTCCTTGACCAATCGTAAACAAATAACCTTTAGCCATGTGATTCTATTTCTCTTCTATACAAATTACGATCTAATTTTTAATACATAATGCCTATCACGTGACAGTTTTTTTTTCCGTTGTTTTATCAATATTATCACGTGACTAAAGTTGTTTGTTTACGATTGGTGAATGAGGTACGCGTGTATGAAGTCAACTCTATATCTTTGCAAGAAATATAGGCCTTACGTTGCTTTTAAGTGGCTAATTGTGTAAGCCTTAGAAGGATGAAGCGTACTAGTAACAGTTACTACGGATGTACGCTATTACATTATCTTAGAACATGTGTTAGATTAAATTTATTATTGCACTGTAGAATCTGAAAAAGATTTTTTAACTCCACGCTTACCATTAACAATTTAATATGTGTCATTGTGGTTCCCATGCGTCCCTTTAAAGGGCCCATTTAGGGTACCGGCCCACCGGGTATTTGCCCGAATGCCCATATAGCCAGTCCGCCCCTGCAGGTACTCATTAGAGTTGGGTGGCGCCCTAAAAATCCCTAAGCGTGAAATCCCAGTCTTCACCGAGATTCGAACCCAGGACCCCAGGTGCAAGAGCCAAGCGCTTAATCACTCTGCCATATAAAACAGTTAAAACACTCACAGGAAGAATATTTCTATCTGTTTCGAGTAGGGAGACTAACCCAGTTCTACAGATATTATTCCTGATACCAAAATTACACATCTCGTCAAATCATCTTGCTTGTCCATCCTGGCATGAAATATTTCTTTGCTTTATATAGTCTTATGCCAGATTTCTATGAATATGTAATATAAATATATAAAAAAATGAATTTTACTGCTTTACTTGTTTCTTAAGTTAGTTTACTATACTTATGATTTACTTAAGTGATTTATGTCTTTACGACATTCTCACTTACCTTACAAAATATATCTGATTCAGGAAACTACAGACCAGTATCACTTACCAGCATCACATGTAAAATCCTAGAACACATAATATGTAGCAACATCATAAACCACTTAGACAAACATAATGTCCTCACCCCATACCAACATGGCTTTAGGAAATATAGATCATGTGAAACACAACTAATAGGACTAATTGATGACTTTTCAAAAGGTTTAGATAATAGTGAACAAATAGATGCTATCTTATTAGATTTTTCCATGGATTTTGACAAAGTTCACCACCATAGTTTGCTTAAAAAATTAAAATATTTCGGCATTAATGGTCCACTGCATCAGTGGATTAAAGATTTTCTGATAGGGAGAGAACAAACTGTAATAAAAAATGGCTCTAAATCAACACCAATAACAGTAAACTCAGGTGTACCTCAAGGAACAGTCTTAGGTTTACTACTATTTTTAATTTACATAAATGATTTACCAAATTGCATTAGTTCAGGAACAAAAGTCAGATTATTTGCAGATGATTGCATAATATATAGAACAATAAAAACAAAACAAGACACAGATATTTTACAAAGAGAATTAGATGAATTACTGAAATGGGAATCAAATTGGAGCATGTCTTTCCACCCAGAAAAATGTCAGTTGTTAAGAGTAACAAAAAAACTAAAACAAATTAATTCCACTTATCTTATTCATGGCAAACCAGTAACACAGACTAAAAACGCAAAATACCTAGGTGTTATAATAAATGAAAAACTGTCATGGAATCCACATATTGATGAAACTATAAAAAAATCCAACAAAACATTAGGGTTTATTAAAAGAAATTTCTATAAATCAAATAAGAACATAAAACTAAAATGTTATTTAACCTTGGTTAGGCCAATAATAGAATATGCATCCACCGTGTGGGACCCCTCAACTCAAGAAAACATTAAGAAACTGGAACAAACACAAAATAGAGCAGTGAGATTCATAACAAATGAATATTCAAATTTGACTAGAGTAACACCTATAGTAAAATCACTAAATTTAGAAAGCCTTCAGGACAGAAGACTCAAAAGTAAAGTAGCAATTAGACATAAAACACTGAACCATAATCTTCAAATACAAAAATAAAATTTAATAAAATACTCTGAAAGACACAAAAATAAAGGCACATTCCTCGTCCCATATGCTAGGACAAATTTGTACAAATACTCTTTCTTCCCTAGTGCTATTAGAGCATGGAATGGGTTGCCTGAGCTAGCCAGGAAAACCAGTGACTTGGCAGAATTTAAGTCCTTGGTTAATATGCATGACTAAATGCATGACGCGTAGGACGTAATCATCTTCTTTTTTGAAGTAACGTCTGTATTATATAAGATAAGATAAGATAAATTATTCTATTCGGTTGGGCTATGTGATATGAAACTGTAAGGGGATTGTATCCAACCCTGTATTTATGTCGTGTGTTTCTATAGAGGCACCTCCAACCTGCAAATGTTACATTGAGAGACCAAAAGTCTGAGCATCACATAGTGACAAGCAGCACGAGGCAAAGTCGTCAACCCTGGACTAATTGTTTCATTAACTCCTGTAATAACATTTCACATTTCCAGTTGTCTATCCTTCCAATTTTATCATGGTAATGCCCCCTTAATATCACAGAGCCAAAAATAGAGTATTGTTCTTTATGAATTCAAAGTGTTTGTTCTCTTACTCCTCGAATGCTCGACAAGTGGGAAGAACCTGAAACAAGGGACTGTCACAGTCTTAGTTGACATTGTATGATTTAAAGTTCACGTCATGTAAAGAGTTTAAAAGACACGTGGAATTCCTGATGTAGAAAACAGGAAGTAGAATGAATAAAGTTGACTTTGAGTTCAGTCAAGTCAAGTCAGTAAGGTCTTGCTCCCGGTCCAGGAAGGTTGGACGTTGCTTCCTGGACTGGTGTATATATATATATATGTATATAGCATGAAAGTCGATGGACTGGCGATTGTTGATTAATAATATTTGAGAGTTGATTTCATTATGTGCTTATTGAATATTAAAGTATTATTCGTAATTCAATGGATATCTATAGTTGGAGTTCCAGTGTACCTAGTAGTAATTGTTCTTATTGTTACCCGCTGGGATGCGGACGTGATTTGTATTCTAGAGGCTCTAACATATATTGGATACATTTGATACCGCTGTAATGTGGATAGGATGGTTTATTATTTCTTGACTTGTAGCACTAACAAGAAGTGCAGTATTATTATTATTGTGGTAAAAATAAACTTCATATTTGTCTGCTGAAACGGACTTAGGTCAGTTTATAGTATTTGTCTTGTCACGTGTCAAGAGTACTTCAGGAAGCAAGAACCCAGCATTACACGACATTCGCAGCATCCAACTTATCCAACTTAACCTGGGAAGTCTACACAAACATCAAACCAAACAAGCCACATGAACACTCAGAATACAACAAAATACAACTAAAACAAATCAAAATAAAACAACAAACAAACAGAGCAACGAACCAGGCAAAAAACAAAAAAAAAAAGAAACAAGCCGTACCAATCGAATCAACCAACGAAGAAATCATATAAACTACCAGATCAAACATTCAAATTATACCACACATATATATACATTATAGACTAGTAGACAAGAATAATTAAACAATCTTAAAAAACCAAATGAACTCTTCGAAAAATAATCCTACAAACCATATGAACCAAACAAGGAAGAAAAATGCCAATCAATCTGTTCCTGGACCTCCTTGAGGGCGAAAAAAAAAGAAACAAGCCGTACCAATCGAATCAACCAACGAAGAAATCATATAAACTACCAGATCAAACATTCAAAATATACCACACATATATATACATTATAGACTAGTAGACAAGAATAATTAAACAATCTTAAAAAAATAATCCTACAAACCATATGAACCAAACAAGGAAGAAAAATGCCACTCAGTCTGTTCTAGAGAGCCGGGCTTTCCATAACCTATCAGGTCTGTGCGTATGTGTACAAAGAAGTTAGAATGTGTGTATAAGTCTGTGGTGTGTGTGTGTATTATTGGCTAAATGTGTTTGTGTACTGTCAATGAGTGTGTCAAGTGTATGTAATAGTATTTCGCCATCTGACGCCATCACATTTCTATTCATTGTAGTATATTAGACACTTACATGTCTGGACCAGTCGTGAAAGGAAGAAGAAGGGGGGGGGGGTAGCTTCGTGAATGTTGACATGATCGTTTTTTTAAATGCATAAAAAAAAAAAATTCACTCAAGGCTCAAGAGTCCTCAAGGGGACTAATTCAACTCATACCGCCATATCTGTGAAGTACGATTTCTGTCCCTTCTTCACCAAGCAAAATAATTAATTATTAATAGTAAATTACCTAATTGGTTTTTATTTTTTTTGTGTTTTCAGGTAAAAATAGTAATTGTGCAAAAATTTCAACTTAAATCCGAGATTTGGACGTGGGAGAAATAACGTGTATAAACTTTTATCAGACAGACAGACAGACAGACAGAGTGAGTTGATTTAAGCTTTGTTAATACTTAGAATCACTCATGGACTACTTTAAACTTTTAACACCTACCTATATATTTACAACTAGTCGACCGGCGGCATACGTCGCTATTTTGCAGGGCCGGCCTTAGGCCACTGCAACCTATGCGACCGAAGTGGGCACCGCACTTTCATAGGACCCGCACTTTCATAGGACCCGCGATAATTCAAGGTGTATAAATTATTAAATTAAACCATTTTATAACTTACAACATATTTCCCGCGCCCTCCTGTCGATTTACCAGGAGCTCCTGGAAATCTCCCGAAATTGCAAAAGATACGAAAAAGTCCTTAAAATATACGGTTACAAATGGAGCCCACCAAAGTATTCACAAGTAGGACAGACCTGATGGATATGATACACCGTAGAATCCACTGATAGAATCTTACCAATTCAAATGAGCTGTTAAATTGGGCCGCGTTCAGAAAATTCAACTTAACTCATCAATAACTCATGACAAATTTCACAGCCTTCCTGTCTTCATTATAATTCCCACAAGAAGGCTGCTTTCTTTTTTATTCCGCTTTTGTTAAAATGATAAATTGTCCGATGATTACGCATGGTACGCTCACGTGCAACCCTACCGCCCCCTTCCATCTCAAGACATATGATGTCGAACGCAGTGGTTCCCAAACCTTTTCCTTAACGGAACACTTCGCACATTCTGAGTATTTAGCGAACACTTCACACATTCTGAGTATTTAGCGGAACACTTCACACATTCTGAGTATTTAGCGGAACACTTCGCACATTCTGAGTATTTAGCGGAACACTTCGCACATTCTGAGTATTTAGCGAAACACTTCGCACATTCTGAGTATTTAGCGGAACACTTCGCACATTCTGAGTATTTAGCAAAACACTTCACACATTCTGAGTATTTAGCGGAACACTTCGCACATTCTGAGTATTTAGCGGAACACTTCGCACATTCTGAGTATTTAGCGGAACACTTCACACATTCTGAGTATTTAGCGGAACACTTCGCACATTCTGAGTATTTAGCGGAACACTTCACACATTCTGAGTATTTAGCGGAACACTTCACACATTCTGAGTATTTAGCGGAACACTTCGCAGATTCTGAGTATTTAGCGGAACACTTCGCACATTCTGAGTATTTAGCGGAACACTTCGCACATTCTCAGTATTAGCGGAACACTTCACACATTCTGAGTATTTAGCAGAACACTTCGCACATTCTGAGTATTTAGCGGAACACTTAACACATTCTGAGTATTTAGCGGAACACTTCACACATTCTGAGTATTTAGCGGAACACTTCGCACATTCTGAGTATTTAGCGGAACACTTCACACATTCTGAGTATTTAGCGGAACACTTCACACATTCTGAGTATTTAGCGGAACACTTCACACATTCTGAGTATTTAGCGGAACACTTCGCACATTCTGAGTATTTAGCGGAACACTTCACACATTCTGAGTATTTAGCGGAACACTTCACACATTCTGAGTATTTAGCGGAACACTTCGCACATTCTGAGTATTTAGCGGAACACTTCGCACATTCTGAGTATTTAGCGGAACACTTCACACATTCTGAGTATTTAGCGGAACACTTCGCACATTCTGAGTATTTAGCGGAACACTTCGCACATTCTGAGTATTTAGCGGAACACTTCGCACATTCTGAGTATTTAGCGGAACACTTCGCACATTCTGAGTATTTAGCGGAACACTTCGCACATTCTGAGTATTTAGCGGAACACTTCACACATTCTGAATATTTAGCGGAACACTTTGCACATTCTCAGTATTTAGCTGAACACTTCACACATTCTGAGTATTTAGCAGAACACTTCGCACATTCTGAGTATTTAGCGGAACACTTCGCACATTCTGAGTATTTAGCGGAACACTTCGCACATTCTGAGTATTTAGCGGAACACTTCGCACATTCTGAGTATTTAGCGGAACACTTCGCACATTCTCAGTATTTAGCGGAACACTTCACACATTCTGAGTATTTAGCAGAACACTTCGCACATTCTGAGTATTTAGCGGAACACTTCGCACATTCTGAGTATTTAGCGGAACACTTCGCACATTCTGAGTATTTAGCGGAACACTTCGCACATTCTGAGTATTTAGCGGAACACTTCGCACATTCTCAGTATTTAGCGGAACACTTCACACATTCTGAGTATTTAGCAGAACACTTCGCACATTCTGAGTATTTAGCGGAACACTTCGCACATTCTGAGTATTTAGCGGAACACTTCGCACATTCTGAGTATTTAGCGGAACACTTCGCACATTCTGAGTATTTAGCGGAACACTTCACACATTCTGAGTATTTAGCGGAACACTTTGACATTCTGAGTATTTAGCGGAACACTTCGCACATTCTGAGTATTTAGCGGAACACTTCGCACATTCTGAGTATTTAGCGGAACACTTCACACATTCTGAATATTTAGCGGAACACTTTGCACATTCTGAGAATTTAGCGGAACACTTCACACATTCTGAGTATTTAGCGGAACACTTCACACATTCTGAGTATTTAGCGGAACACTTCACACATTCTGAGTATTTAGCGGAACACTTCGCACATTCTGAGTATTTAGCGGAACACTTCGCACATTCTGAGTATTTAGCGGAACACTTCACACATTCTGAGTATTTAGCGGAACACTTCGCACATTCTGAGTATTTAGCGGAACACTTCGCACATTCTGAGTATTTAGCGGAACACTTCGCACATTCTGAGTATTTAGCGAAACACTTCGCACATTCTGAGTATTTAGCGAAACACTTCGCACATTCTGAGTATTTAGCGAAACACTTCGCACATTCTGAGTATATAGCGAAACACTTTGCACATTCTGAGTATTTAGCGGAACACTTCGCACATTCTGAGTATTTAGCGGAACACTTCACACATTCTGAGTATTTAGCGGAACACTTCGCACATTCTGAGTATTTAGCGGAACACTTCGCACATTCTGAGTATTTAGCGGAACACTTCGCACATTCTGAGTATTTAGCGGAACACTTCGCACATTCTGAGTATTTAGCGGAACACTTCACACATTCTGAGTATTTAGCGGAACACTTCGCACATTCTGAGTATTTAGCGGAACACTTCGCACATTCTGAGTATTTAGCGGAACACTTCGCACATTCTGAGTATTTAGCGGAACACTTCGCACATTCTGAGTATTTAGCGGAACACTTCGCACATTCTGAGTATTTAGCGGAACACTTCGCACATTCTGAGTATTTAGCGGAACACTTCACACATTCTGAGTATTTAGCGGAACACTTCACACATTCTGAGTATTTAGCGGAACACTTCACACATTCTGAGTATTTAGCGGAACACTTCACACATTCTGAGTATTTAGCGGAACACTTCGCACATTCTGAGTATTTAGCGGAACACTTCGCACATTCTGAGTATTTAGCGGAACACTTCGCACATTCTGAGTATTTAGCGGAACACTTCACACATTCTGAATATTTAGCGGAACACTTTGCACATTCTGAGAATTTAGCGGAACACTTCACACATTCTGAGTATTTAGCGGAACACTTCACACATTCTGAGTATTTAGCGGAACACTTCACACATTCTGAGTATTTAGCGGAACACTTCGCACATTCTGAGTATTTAGCGAAACACTTCGCACATTCTGAGTATTTAGCGAAACACTTCGCACATTCTGAGTATTTAGCGAAACACTTCGCACATTCTGAGTATATAGCGAAACACTTCGCACATTCTGAGTATTTAGCGGAACACTTCGCACATTCTGAGTATTTAGCGGAACACTTCGCACATTCTGAGTATTTAGCGGAACACTTCGCACATTCTGAGTATTTAGCGGAACACTTCGCACATTCTGAGTATTTAGCGGAACACTTCACACATTCTGAGTATTTAGCGGAACACTTCGCACATTCTGAGTATTTAGCGGAACACTTCGCACATTCTGAGTATTTAGCGGAACACTTCGCACATTCTGAGTATTTAGCGGAACACTTCGCACATTCTGAGTATTTAGCGGAACACTTCGCACATTCTGAGTATTTAGCGGAACACTTCGCACATTCTGAGTATTTAGCGGAACACTTCGCACATTCTGAGTATTTAGCGGAACACTTCACACATTCTGAGTATTTAGCGGAACACTTCACACATTCTGAATATTTAGCGGAACACTTCGCACATTCTGAGTTTTTAGCGGAACACTTCACACATTCTGAGTATTTAGCGGAACACTTCACACATTCTGAGTATTTAGCGGAACACTTCACACATTCTGAGTATTTAGCGGAACACTTCACACATTCTGAGTATTTAGCGGAACACTTCGCACATTCTGAGTATTTAGCGGAACACTTCGCTTTAGCGGAACACTTCACACATTCTGAGTATTTAGCGGAACACTTCGCACATTCTGAGTATTTAGCGGAACACTTCACACATTCTGAGTATTTAGCGGAACACTTCACACATTCTGAGTATTTAGCGGAACACTTCGCACATTCTGAGTATTTAGCGGAACACTTCGCTTTAGCGGAACACTTCACACATTCTGAGTATTTAGCGGAACACTTCGCACATTCTGAGTATTTAGCGGAACACTTCACACATTCTGAGTATTTAGCGGAACACTTCACGCATTCTGAGTATTTAGCGGAACACTTCGCACATTCTGAGTATTTAGCGGAACACTTCACACATTCTGAGTATTTAGCGGAACACTTCACACATTCTGAGTATTTAGCGGAACACTTCGCACATTCTGAGTATTTAGCGGAACACTTCGCACATTCTGAGTATTTAGCGGAACACTTCGCACATTCTGAGTATTTAGCGGAACACTTCGCACATTCTGAGTATTTAGCGGAACACTTCGCACATTCTGAGTATTTAGCGGAACACTTCGCACATTCTGAGTATTTAGCGGAACACTTCACACATTCTGAGTTTTCAGCGGAACACTTTGCTTATTTTTTTAAAATAAGATTTACTCATCTAGTGGCCTACTAGTTAATTATTCCAGCAGTTCGTGAAACACCTATTCATAACTCGCTGAACACAGTTTGGGAAACACTGGTCTAACTTATCGCTAGATGATTCTGTCGTTTGGACATCCAGGAATTAAATTATGTGTGAGTGTGTCCGCCAAGAAATGTTTAAGACACTCCATACGTGAAACGTAGAGCGGCCACTGGCGATAATGAAACCTCAACTGGTTTGGAGCAGGTGTTTCAACTGAGATCTGTACCGGATGTTTTACTTTTTATTTACTGCAAGCCTTTACCCACCGGCTGCGACAGATAGTTGTATCGTTGTTTTTGTTTTGTTTTGTTTTTATTTAACTTAGGCTATGTGATTTTAATGACCTTTTTAAAGTAATTATTGGCCAACAGGTTTATAAAAGCATAAGATGATTATAAGATGATTCTAAAATGATTATAAGATGATTTTAAGATGATTCTAAAATGATTCCAAGATGATCCTGAAATGATTATAAGATGATTATCAGATGATTCTAAAATGATTATAAGATGATTATAAGATGATTCTAAAATAATTATAAGATGATCCTAAAATGATTATTAGATGATTCTAAAATGATAAGAATGATTACATACAATCTTGACAACATTGGAGCTATTTATTTATATTATTGCCGCCTCGTGTCATCCAAAGTTGTTTAAGAGATGCGGACCAATAAGCAGGTTGTCACAGGGTTGGCCTAGTCATGTGAAACACTGCACGCATCCTTAATCTTAGGAATCGAAAACCTTGCCATTATTATTAACTAGAATCAAAATTTCATTTTCTAATTTGTTATTATAGGTAACAGTTCTCACTAAACAGATACAGTCCTTCGTTTCAACCCTAACCATATCATCACAAACAACAGCCTGATATTGCGTCCCACCGGTCGAGCGGTATGCACACTTGACTGCCACTCGGTCTTCTTGATGGTTCCGGGTTCAAACCCTGCCCGCTGCCAACCCCCGTCGTCCTGCTGGAGGCTTGGACTACGAAGTAGATAATCTTCAACACCGAAAAAACATCAGAAACATGTCAAATATTTTACAAACAACTTTTCACCCCCCCCCCACACACACACACGTCATCACGACCTCTGAACTCCCAGCTTAAGTAGGTCACACGGACATCTGGTCGGACCATCACGTAAGTCCCTCCCTGCCCCTGCTCTTCTCCATCCTCATTGGAAAGACAGTATCAAAAACATCCTCTTCTCTCTCTGATTCTCCCTCAAGCGTTGGTCAAACCTGGCTGACCAGTACATTGTAAAAGTACTTTTTTCCCCCCCCCCCGCTCTTCCAAATGCCCTCGTTGTGTGTTTATAAGCCTGCTAGCTTTTTCTTTTTTTTTATCTACATTGCCTGCTTACCTTCTACTCCAGCCACAAGGTCTCCTCAAGAGTTTTAAGAGCATTCTGTTCTTCACAGGGTCTTTAAAAGCTCGCATAATAACATAAAAAGGGTTGGGGGGGGGAAGGGTGCCACAGTTTCATTGTGACGCGAGAATCTTCCAAGACTGACTTATTAAGGAAAACCTTAGTGTGGAGCTTTCCCCCATTTCCCGTATTAGCCGAGTTATCGTTTCCTTCTGGGGCTTCGTTCTTTCTTCTTATAGACTTAGTTATGTCCCCTAGAGGATTTCTGGATGTCCGAGTTATTCACTTAGTATTTTTTAGATTAGATACAGACTCATTGTTGTTTATGTTTGTCCGCCTCCCTTGGAGGTGGTCGTCTAGGAATCCCCATTTCATAAACCACTCAGTCAAACCTAATGTCCATGCTGTATACCAACATGGCTTGAGGAAATATAGCTCCTGTGAAGCACAACTAATAGGACTAATTGATTATTTTTCAAAAGGTTTAGATAATAGTGAGTAAATAGATGCTATCTTATTATATTTTTCCAAGGCTTTTGACAAAGTTCGCTACCATAGTTTGCTTTAAAAAATTATAATATTTTTGAATAAATGGTCCATTGCATCAGTGGATTCTGATAGGGAAAGAACACACTGTAATAATAATAAT
Organism: Biomphalaria sudanica; assembly: GCA_036873155.1. Lineage (NCBI taxonomy): Eukaryota > Metazoa > Mollusca > Gastropoda > Planorbidae > Biomphalaria > Biomphalaria sudanica. Next base: position 149,615 of record JAZGLO010002693.1, read on the forward strand.
AATAATAATAATAATAAGGCTGGTCTTCGAGTAGACATTGATTTCTGTAGGCAGGCGAAGCGATTTACTCCTCCAAACTGTCGACTGAAGGCGTCCAAAAGCACGACTGGACTGGCCAGACGGTTATCCACTTCCCATTTGATACTATACTTCCTAGATATGTGAAGTGGTGTACCACTGTAATAATAAATGGCTCTATATCAACACCAATAACAGTCAACTCAGGTGTACCTCAAGGAACAGTCTTAGGTCCACTACTATTTTTAATTTACATAAATGATTTACCAAATTGCATTAGTTCAGGAACAAAAGTCAGATTATTTGCAGACGATTGCATAATATATAGAACAATAAAAACAATACAAGACACAGATATTTTACAAAGAGAATTAGAGGAATTACAGAAATGGGAATCAAATTGGAACATGTCTTTCCACCCAGAAAAATGTCAGTAACAAAAAAATTAAAACAAATTCCATTTATTTTATACATGGTAAACCAGTAGCATACACTAAAAACGCAAAATACATAGGTGTTATAAATTAATGAAATGGAATTCCTACATTGATGAAACTATTAAAAAAAAACAACAAATCCTTACGGTTTATTAAAAGAAATTTCTATAAATCAAATAAGAACATAAAACTAAATCGTTATTTAACCATGGTTAGGTCAATAATAGAATATGGATCCTCTGTTAGGGACCCCTCAACTCAAGAAAACATTAAGAAACTGGAACAGACACAAAATAGAGCAGTGAGATTCATAACAAACGAATATTCACATTTGACTAGATTAACACCTTTAGTAAAATCACTAAATTTAGAAAGCCTTCAGGATAGAAGACTTAAAAGTTGTTGGCCTCCTGCCGTCGTGGAGCGACTGCGGCTGTGGAGCCCTATTTTGGAGAGACACTCCCGTCCACAAATATCGCATGTTAACTAAAGTAGCAATTATAAATAAAACACTCATCTTCAAATACAAAACCTAATAAAATACTCAGAAAGACACAAAGATAAAGGCACATTCCTTGTCCCATATGCTAGGACAAATTTGTACAAACGTTCGTCTTCCTTATAAAAACTTATCACCACTGATTAATTAATTAATTTGTACACTTGATCTATGTACTGTCTTCGTCAATACTCATTCTCAAGCAGTTTTATGTAAGATAAAATGTCCATATCAGACACAATGGTGACCTGTGTAATCACTTCCCAATAGAAAATGGCGTGAAGCAGGGCTGTGTACTTGCTCCTACTCTAGTCGCCATCTTCTTTGGCGTAACGCTGGGTCAAATGAGGCAGCGATTGCAGGAAGGCATCTACGCCAGGTTTCGTCCAGGCGAAATGTATTCAATCTTCAACGTCTGACTGTCCAATACAAAAATTAAAGAAATGGTCACAACAGAGAGTTATCATCGCTTTCACTATCTCACGTTCTCTCTCACTCTTTAGTCTCTCTCTCTCTCAATCTTACTCTCTCACTCTTTAGTCTCTCTCTCTCTCAATCTTACTCTCTCGCTCTCTAACTCGTTTTCTCCTTTCCTCCTTAAAAATACAGTCTATTGCGCGCCCTCTCCATCTCTCTATAACAAATCACAAACCCTGCCCACCCCCCACCCCCTTAATCAATCATTGCAGAGTAAAAAAAAAAATGCTTTAATGTTCTTTTGTTGACAATCCCTGACGACAATCACACGATCTATCACGTCAATCATAAGTAATGACCCCTCCCCACCCCACACTTTCCTCCTCCCCACTGTGAGCTCTGATATGTTTGAAAATGGATTTCCTCTGCCCACCCCCACCCCCTCACTTCCCAACCACGCAACTACCCACCGATGACAAGAGGCCGGGCCTGTAGCGATAAATGACCCAATATAATAACGCATTTTTTTTCCCTAGACATTTCTTTCTAACAATGTTCCGTCACAAACAAGGGGAGATAAATGTAATATTATGTGCACCTATTTTTTTTTTGCCCCTACTTGTATGTCATGTCACTGTGACATTCATTTCAAGTGCCGCCAATTTAGTTCTTTTCAATTAAGCAACACTTCCGGCCTAGTTCATTAGCACAAAATTTTTTTTTTAAAAAAAGCTTCATTTTAACAAATTGGAATCAATGAACGAAACAATAAAAATGTATAAAAGTTTGATTTATTTAGCTACGCTCTTAATTGTAAACTCTCCTTCGTTTTAATTATCTAGACAAAACGTGGAGCTAAATTTTTATTCCAATCCATGTTTTTTTTTATCGGTCGTGACATTTGATTGGTTGTTTTATGATGTTTTTTTAAAAATTGAATTGAAATTTGTTTAAGCCGCGCCAAGCCCAGATTGGCCATCTAGCTGAAGTACTCAATTGATATTTATTTGGCTTCCATCTTGTAGTTGAACAGACGTGAGTTTAGGCGTCTGTTTCGTTGTTTTTTTTCTTTAGTCTAGTCGCTAATAATAATAATAATAATAACAATCATAATAATAATAATTTGTCTGCTTGTGCCTATCTATCTATTGTTATTTTTATTTATATGTATATAAAGTCACATTCTATATTTATTATCATAACATTCATTTGTCCGTGTATGTATGGACTTTTCAGGTCAAGACTGCAGGCATCACAATACCGTAGTGTATTTGAACAGAAGATTCTTGTAAATCACTAGGTTTTAAAGAAAGATTTTACAGGGCTGTCAATAAAGTAGCATTGTTTTGTTCCCACTAATGGCCATTACTTACCAACTGGTGGAGTGTCTCAGATCTCTATAATCCGTTGACCAGCGGTCAGCCGTCAACAGGGTGTAAGCATGGGAAAATTGAATCACACTACCGTGCTCAAATAAATGGCCAAGCCAATAGATGACCTCATGAGATAGGACCTTCTTGGCCGGAGTGCCCCAAAAATAGCCTCCCAAATAGTTGGGCCGATAAGTGAATGGCTCTCACCCGAAGTCCAGCAAATGGCCATTACCGTGTTCTCTCCCTTAACTGCCCCATCTGCTTCAACTATTGATTATAGATCCATTTATTGTTGGAGCCGGGAAGAGAATAAGCTAGGTGGACTAGGGACTCGAGGATAGAGAACAAAAATATGGCCGACTTTCATGCTCTTCGACACGGAATGACGTCATCGAAAAGCGCGTTCGTGTCTTGTGTAAGAAAGTCACGATAAAGTGTGTCTGTGTCTTAGTGCGTGTGGAACAATGATGCCATACGGAACGTGTAATTGAGTATGTATTCGTTTCAACTAGCTGCCAATTAGGGAATTGGAAAAAGAACATGGCAGGAGAGCTCTAGTTTTTCGCTTACGGTCTTTGAAATGACTTTTTTTCTTGAAGCAATAAAGTCTAGTACAACATCATGCGACACGTAAAAATGGGTCCATTTCTTATACAAACTGTTTTTTTTTTTTAGATGCTAGATCTACAACACAATGACAGATAACTCTACATTATATTGGGTTCACAGTTTGGTTTAAATGTATACACCATTTCAAGTGTATCAATGACAGTTTCAGAATCCAAGGCTTCTTGACATACATTTTTGACTTGGTCCTTCTTTTTATCTTATAATTTGGATGTTCCTAAGATAATTACGTGCCACGCATAACGTGTATGTTAATTAGAGACTTAAACTTAACTAAGTCATTGGATTCTCTGGCTGATTCAGGCAACCCGCTCCATATCTAATGGGAAGAAGAAGCATCTCTACAAATTTTACCTAGCATACAGAATAAGAAAATGTGTCTTTATCTTCGCTATTGTAGTTAATCCTACGTAGGTGGTTCTCCTGCTTTGTTTCGGCTCCTTGTTTATTCTCGATGATATAGTTTGTTTAACTTGCATTTTTTTGGGTTGTTAAAAAATTATTTTGTAAATAAGTGTTTAAGCTATAACCCTCCCCAAGTTCCCATGGCATGAACAAATTTCATTAACTCATTTTTTTCATAGTTTTGAAATATTACACTGTGATAATGTATTGTACTACCGCCTTTCAAACTTCCTATGACATAAACTAATGACATTACCGTGCCTGTGCTGCTTATGACGCTGCAACATGTCTTTATTATATGACGAAAGCAGGTTTTAAAATGAGTTGAAGTCATTTGTTTAAATAGTTTGACATCTTATTATTTCTACTTGTTTCTACATACATCTACAGTGACATTGAAAAATGTTTATCCCTGTCTATAAAAGTCAACTTTGTATGTCAAAGAATTTTTTTTTTTCTGAGCTCTATTCCAGATTTGTTTAAAGATCATATTATACACCAAGAAGGGTTAGTTAGCTCCCTTGAGTTACTATTCAACGAAACTCCCATCAACAAAAATATCAACTATCAGGTTCACAGACTTGCTTTTCAATGTTAACTTGGAAGAAAAAGTATATCCAAATCAAAATTCAAATTTAGGGATGACTTTTAGAGAGAAATGTCAAATGTATCTATGTTTGATTTGAAAGTATAGTATATAGTTTAATTTTTTATAAAGATATCATGAATCTTAAAACAATAAAATCAAAACAAGTTGTATTATATTCACAGTTACATTTTCTCGTTTGCAAATTCAATCAGTTTCAAGAGAATGGGAAACTATATATTCGTTTGAATTGAAGCAGGGAGCAGAACTTGGAATCATTTTATTAAGTAGCCTCCCTTGTTTTAGGATTCTGCAGTATTGTAGTATTATTGTGTTGTCATCCATATAAAAGAGATAGAAAGCGCCCCCCCCCCCCACCTCTCCAGGAACTTCACAATAATAATTAGAACATAAATATGGAGATTGTTTTGCAAGGTTGTTAATGCAGTATATGTATGATTATTGTTATTAATATTGTTATTAGGTGAATCATTAATATTTTAGTTTTGCTGAATGAGTAATATTTCAGTCATTAAATGAGTAATATTTCAGTTGCGGAATGAGTAATATTTCAGTCATTGAATGATTAATATTTCAGTCATTGAATGATTAATATTTCAGTTGCTGAATGATTAATATTTCAGTTGCGGAATAAGTAATATTTCAGTCATTGAATGATTAATATTTCTGTTGTTGAACGATTAATATTTCAGTTGCTGAATGATTATTACAATAGTGATAAGCTATTGGTCTTCACTGCCCACAGGTGGTGACGTCATAGGTCAGTGCTGAGGCCTTCTATCTCGAATTGTTTCGGTGAGGCCACCATTGACTCTGGTTAATGACAGATTCATACATTATTTTAAAATATCTATTCGACAAACAAAAATATCTGGGCTTGAAAAAAACCCACCCTAAATCAAGGGTTCTCAGCCTGTGGGTCGCAACCCCTTTGGGGGTCGATTGACGATTTGCCAGGGGTCGCCTAAGACCATCGAAAATATGGATTGTTATTGCCTACTCTTCTAATGATGTGTGTGTGTAAGGGGGAGGGGTCGCGGCAAAGTGAGGAATTGTAAAAAGGGGTCGCCGAGCTTAAAAGGTTGAGAACCGCTGCCCTAAATGCTTGAATTACTATTTCACACAAACTCAAGAGAAAAAAAAGACATTGTAAAAAGAAAAATCATTACATGTTTTTAACCGGAACATAACAAGACATCCATCCATCATCGATGGCTAGTTCATCTAAAAAATCTAATAGGCCTACAATCTAAATTTTAAAAAAAATTTAAACTGAGTGTCTTGGAAATCCGCGACCAGCCTTTAATAACTCAATTCCGTGAATGAATTCTTTCATCAATTTATGGTGTCGAGGAGATGAGGAAGGCGGGAAATTTCATTGAATTCTTCACGTACATTCTCGGTCACGATTCCCGCCTCTTCAAGTTCTTGAACAATAGACGTAATCAAACTTGCGACTCACACCACGTGACCACCCCGTGACGTCAGTGACCTGTAACAAAGACGTATTGCTTCCCAGCAGTGCAATTTGAAGTCATTACACTCCACTGGCAAGTCAACGTATCGATGTGGAAATAAACTAAACTAAACTAAAAATAAAATTTAAAAAAAAGGGCCTATTTATTCGATGTGCAAGCAATATCTGTGAGCGTCAATGTACAGCAGGTAAGTAAAGTGATTGACTGCCGAACCGAGAAGACTCGGGTTCAAATCTCGGTGAAGATTAGGATTTTAAGCTGCGTGCTGTTTCTGACGCCAATGAGTCTAGCAGACTTCACTAGGTACCTAACATTAGTTAGAAAAGGAAAATTAAAAGCGGTTGGTCTTTGTGTTGGCCACAAGACACCCCACCCCCTAAACAGTCGGCTATTGAAACAGATAACCTCACCATTATCTGCCCTATAGATCACTTCTTTACAACCCCCCACTAAACAGTCGGCTATTGAAACAGATAACCTCACCATTATCTGCCCTATAGATCACTTCTTTACAAACCCCCACTAAACAGTCGGCCATTGAAACAGATAACCTCACCATTATCTGCCCTATAGATCGCTTCTTTACAACCCCCCACTAAACAGTCGGCCATTGAAACAGATAACCTCACCATTATCTGCCCTATAGATCGCTTCTTTACAACCCCCCACTAAACAGTCGGCCATTGAAACAGATAACCTCACCATTATCTGCCCTATAGATCGCTTCTTTACAACCCCCACTAAACAGTCGGCCATTGAAACAGATAACCTCACCATTATCTGCCCTATAGATCACTTCTTTACAAACCCCCACTAAACAGTCGGCCATTGAAACAGATAACCTCACCATTATCTGCCCTATAGATCACTTCTTTACAAACCCCCACTAAACAGTCGGCCATTGAAACAGATAACCTCACCATTATCTGCCCTATAGATCGCTTCTTTACAACCCCCCACTAAACAGTCGGCCATTGAAACAGATAACCTCACCATTATCTGCCCTATAGATCGCTTCTTTACAACCCCCCACTAAACAGTCGGCCATTGAAACAGATAACCTCACCATTATCTGCCCTATAGATCGCTTCTTTACAACCCCCACTAAACAGTCGGCCATTGAAACAGATAACCTCACCATTATCTGCCCTATAGATCACTTCTTTACAAACCCCCACTAAACAGTCGGCCATTGAAACAGATAACCTCACCATTATCTGCCCTATAGATCACTTCTTTACAAACCCCCACTAAACAGTCGGCCATTGAAACAGATAACCTCACCATTATCTGCCCTATAGATCGCTTCTTTACAACCCCCCACAAAACAGTCGGCCATTGAAACAGATAACCTCACCATTATCTGCCCTATAGATCGCTTCTTTACAACCCCCACTAAACAGTCGGCCATTGAAACAGATAACCTCACCATTATCTGCCCTATAGATCACTTCTTTACAACCCCCACTAAACAGTCGGCCATTGAAACAGATAACCTCACCATTATCTGCCCTATAGATCACTTCTTTACAACCCCCCACTAAACAGTCGGCCATTGAAACAGATAACCTCACCATTATCTGCCCTATAGATCGCTTCTTTACAACACCTCACCATTATCTGCCCTATAGATCACTTCTTTACAACCCCCACTAAACAGTCGGCCATTGAAACAGATAACCTCACCATTATCTGCCCTATAGATCGCTTCTTTACAACCCCCCACTAAACAGTCGGCCATTGAAACAGATAACCTCACCATTATCTACCCTATAGATCACTTCTTTACAACCCCCCACTAAACAGTCGGCCATTGAAACAGATAACCTCACCATTATCTGCCCTATAGATCGCTTCTTTACAACCCCCCACTAAACAGTCGGCCATTGAAACAGATAACCTCACCATTATCTGCCCTATAGATCGCTTCTTTACAACCCCCACTAAACAGTCGGCCATTGAAACAGATAACCTCACCATTATCTGCCCTATAGATCACTTCTTTACAAACCCCCACTAAACAGTCGGCCATTGAAACAGATAACCTCACCATTATCTGCCCTATAGATCACTTCTTTACAAACCCCCACTAAACAGTCGGCCATTGAAACAGATAACCTCACCATTATCTGCCCTATAGATCGCTTCTTTACAACCCCCCACAAAACAGTCGGCCATTGAAACAGATAACCTCACCATTATCTGCCCTATAGATCGCTTCTTTACAACCCCCCACAAAACAGTCGGCCATTGAAACAGATAACCTCACCATTATCTGCCCTATAGATCGCTTCTTTACAACCCCCACTAAACAGTCGGCCATTGAAACAGATAACCTCACCATTATCTGCCCTATAGATCACTTCTTTACAACCCCCACTAAACAGTCGGCCATTGAAACAGATAACCTCACCATTATCTGCCCTATAGATCACTTCTTTACAACCCCCCACTAAACAGTCGGCCATTGAAACAGATAACCTCACCATTATCTGCCCTATAGATCGCTTCTTTACAACCCCCACTAAACAGTCGGCCATTGAAACAGATAACCTCACCATTATCTGCCCTATAGATCGCTTCTTTACAACCCCCACTAAACAGTCGGCCATTGAAACATATAACCTCACCATTATCTGCCCTATAGATCACTTCTTTACAACCCCCACTAAACAGTCGGCCATTGAAACAGATAACCTCACCATTATCTGCCCTATAGATCGCTTCTTTACAACCCCCACTAAACAGTCGGCCATTGAAACAGATAACCTCACCATTATCTGCCCTATAGATCACTTCTTTACAACCCCCACTAAACAGTCGGCCATTGAAACAGATAACCTCACCATTATCTGCCCTATAGATCGCTTCTTTACAACCCCCACTAAACAGTCGGCCATTGAAACAGATAACCTCACCATTATCTGCCCTATAGATCGCTTCTTTACAACCCCCACTAAACAGTCGGCCATTGAAACAGATAACCTCACTATTATCTGCCCTATAGATCGCTTCTTTACAACCCCCACTAAACAGTCGGCCATTGAAACAGATAACCTCACCATTATCTGCCCTATAGATCACTTCTTTACAACCCCCACTAAACAGTCGGCCATTGAAACAGATAGCCTCACCATTATCTGCCCTATAGATCGCTTCTTTACAACCCCCACTAAACAGTCGGCCGTTGAAACAGATAACCTCACCATTATCTGCCCTATAGATCACTTCTTTACAAACCCCCACTAAACAGTCGGCCATTGAAACAGATAACCTCACCATTATCTGCCCTATAGATCACTTCTTTACAACCCCCCACTAAACAGTCGGCCATTGAAACAGATAACCTCACCATTATCTGCCCTATAGATCACTTCTTTACAACCCCCCACTAAACAGTCGGCCATTGAAACAGATAACCTCACCATTATCTGCCCTATAGATCACTTCTTTACAACCCCCACACTAAACAGTCGGCCATTGAAACAGATAACCTCACCATTATCTGCCCTATAGATCGCTTCTTTACAACCCCCACTAAACAGTCGGCCATTGAAACAGATAACCTTACCACTATCTGCCCTATAGATCACTTCTTTACAACCTCCCACTAAACAGTCGGCCATTGAAACAGATAACCTCACCATTATCTGCCCTATAGATCGCTTCTTTACAACCCCCACTAAACAGTCGGCCATTGAAACAGATAACCTCACCATTATCTGCCCTATAGATCACTTCTTTACAACCCCCACTAAACAGTCGGCCATTGAAACAGATAACCTCACCATTATCTGCCCTTTAGATCACTTATTTACAACCCCCACTAAACAGTCGGCCATTGAAACAGATAACCTCACCATTATCTGCCCTATAGATCGCTTCTTTACAACCCCACACTAAACAGTCGGCCATTGAAACAGATAACCTCACCATTATCTGCCCTATAGATCGCTTCTTTACAACCCCCACTAAACAGTCGGTCATTGAAACAGATAACCTCACCATTATCTGCCCTATAGATCGCTTCTTTACAACCCCCACTAAACAGTCGGTCATTGAAACAGATAACCTCACCATTATCTGCCCTATAGATCGCTTCTTTACTTTTTACAAAAAAATATATCAACTCACTCTGTCTGTCTGTCTGTCTGGTAAAAGTTTGAACACGATAATTCTCCCACACCAACTCTCGGATCAAGTCGAAACTTTGCACAATTATTCATTGACGTTGATAATACATAAATGGAAAAAAAACAAAAAACAACTAATTAGTCAATTAATTAATGGCTATAAATTATTTTGTTTGATATCAGCAAAGGAAAGTAAACTTTTAGTATCCACATATATGGATGAATATATGTTGGATTTCGTCCCCTTAGATAATTGTACACCCACGCCTATTCTCGGATCAAGTTGAAACTTAAATAATTATTAATTGTACCTAACAAAAAAAAAACAATTAGTCAATTAATTATTGATATTGCTATGTAATTATTTTGTTTGATATAAAAAGGAAATAACGTCTACATTATTGAGAGATATAGTTATAAGTGCAGAGGTCTTCCCCTTAGATAAGCTTTGTTATGCTTGTTTTTAACTTTTTTTCGGGTCCGAAAATTAAGGATGAGTGCAGTATTACAAGTAACTTAAGGATGAGTGCAGTATTACACCTAACTCAAGGATGAGTATAGTATTACAAGTAACTTAAGGATGAGTGCAGTATTACACCTAACTTAAGGAGGAGTGCAGTATTACAAGTAACTTAAGGATGAGTGCAGTATTACACCTAACTTAAGGATGAGTGCAGTATTACACCTAACTTAAGGATGAGTGCAGTATTACACCTAACTTAAGGATGAGTGTAGTATTACACCTAACTTAAGGATGAGTGCAGTATTACACCTAACTTAAGGATGAGTGCAGTGTTACACCTAACTTAAGGATGAGTGCAATATTACACCTAACTAAAGGATGAGTGCAGTATTACAACAAACTTAAGGATGAGTGCAGTATTACAAGTAACTTAAGAATGAGTGCAGTATTACACCTAACTTAAGGATGAGTGCAGTGTTACACCTAACTTAAGGATGAGTGTTGTGTTACACCTAACTTAAGGATGAGTACAGTATTACAAGTAACTTAAGGATGAGTGCAGTATTACACCTAACCTAAGGATGAGTGCAGTATTATAAGTAACTTAAGGATGAGTGCAGTATTACAAGTAACTTAAGGATGAGTGCAGTATTACAAGTAACTTAAGGATGAGTGCAGTATTACAAGTAACTTAAGGATGAGTGCAGTATTACAACTTCGAAGTTTCTTTGGTTCTCACGTTTATGTCTTACGACCTTTTCACGACTTCTCCAGCTGTCTCTTTAAGAAGCCATTTACTGCCAGCCTCTTTCTTCTATACAAGTGAGGGTCAACTAAGGCTTGAGTCCTCGTCCCATATGCTAGGACAAATTTGTACAAATACTCCTTCTTCCTTAGTGCTATTAGAGCATGGAATGGGTGGCCTGAGCTAGCCAGGAAAATCAGTGACTTGGAAGAATGTATGTCATTGGTTAATATGCATGACTAAATGCATGACGCGTGGGACGTAATCATCTTCTTTTTTGAAGTAAATTCTGTATTATATAAGATAAGAAGACAATAGTGGCAGCTTCATGGTTGCTACATCGCCTTTTTTGAAGCGCGTCACTTAGATTGGAAATAAAACTAAAGAACTTGATATATTTCTTTATGATCATAAGCATAGAACTATTTGTCACAATGTCTGTATAAGACATATTCTGTTAGTCCTACCCACGTGACCATCGATTATGTTATCATTGGCTAGACTGTTTTCAATAAGTGTGATATATTCCCTCCCGAGTTAAGCAAGAGAAAAAAAAAGATTTTCTCCATGCGATATTCGCTTCTCGTTGGGATCTGGGAAATGGGTAATTCAAAGAAACATTAACAATCTTGATGGGGAAACTATAGAATTGAGGCGTCTGGATCAGTGAGAGAAAAAAAAGAAATAATATGATCTAAAACTCTCGTAACAGTGACATCTAGTTTCATTAGATCTGGAGCAACATGTTTTTGCCTGAGTAAGTGGAAATAAAATCTTAGCACGATGACTATTAGAGCTATATTTAAAAGGTGAAACGTAATTTCGAAGTGACTTTACTCCGAGGAAGTTTCGCCGGAAGTTAGATCTAGAACTTTATAATTAAATCGGAAGAAAGTTTTACTCGTTTTGGTTTCCAACCGCTTCCGCAGGACGTCTATTGATAATGACGTGGGGGGGTTCAATGGTTCAAACTCGGACGTCAGCCCGATATATGTATGGGTGCCTGGTCGTGTGGTATACGCCCTAGTTTGTCGCTCGGTAGTCTCTCTGTTCCCCCAGGCTCCACGTTCTTCGTGAGGTTTTGGGCTAGGATGTAAGTATCTTCAAATCTAAAGACACGTTCGAAACATGTACAAACATGAAACAAACATACGCATACCGAACAAGCAGAAAGCAACAAGACTTTCTGAACTTTGAACTCTCAGATTTTTTTATTTGTAATCAGTAAAACGTATCCCCCTCCCCTCCACATCATACACTCAACCTTGAGCGCTATCGAGTGTGGCTATTGAAAAAAAAGTCCTTATCTTATCTTATTAATTACAGACGTTACTTCAAAAATGAATATGACTACGTCCTCCGCGTGTTCCTAAGTCAATCTAGTCATTCCATGCTCTAATAGCACTAGGGAAGAAAGAGCATTAGTACAAATGCTTTATTTTCTTTTTCTTTATGTTCCCAAATATCGCCACCACATTGCTTCATATCGTTTTCACTTCTTTTTCTATTTCGCTGCATTTTTCGCTTCCGGAACATAAACGGGACCTTAAAAAGCAAAGTGTAGACAATGGGCAGAGTACTGTGATTACTTATTTTGTGTGTCGAAATCACCATCATGTTGACTATAGTGGGGTACATACTTCCGGTTGTAACAGTAAGGGCTGCATCTAGGATCACATAACCTATAGTAAAAGAAATGTATAGATGATTTTTTTTTCGAAGAAGGCTTAGTATTAATAAAAAAAAAAGTGTAAAAAAAAACAAAAAACAAGAAAACGTGTTCGGGCCTTTGTGTCTTGCTGCTGTCACTTTTTTTTTTTAAGTTGTCTGCAATGAATTTTTTTTTATTTGGTCGCGATTAGACCAGCCCATTTGGTACCGGCCCACCGGGCATTTACCCGTTTGCCCATATAGCCAGTCCGCCCCTGCGTCATATCGATGGTAGTGTTAATGTCAATGTTTATCATGGTGTTGATAATAGTGTCGATGGTTGATGATTGTCGATGATAACGTTAATAATAGTATTGATGATAATATTAATGATGGTGTTGATGCTAAAGTTGATGATAATGTTGATTGTCATATCGATGGTAGTGTTGATAATAGTGTTGATAATAGTGTCGATGATGGTGTTGATAATAGTGTCGATGATGGTGTTGATGATAGTGTCGATGACGGTGTTTTTGATAGTGTCGATGATGATGTTGATGATAGTCTTGTTGATAATGTCTATGATAACGTTGATAATGGTATTGATGATAATATTAATGATGGTGTTGATGCTAAAGTTGATGATAATGTTGATTGTCATATCGATGGTAGTGTTGATAATAGTGTCGATGGTGGTGTTGATAATAGTGTCGATGATGGTGTTGATGATAGTGTCGATGACGGTGTTTTTGATAGTGTCGATGATGATGTTGATGATAGTCTTGTTGATAATGTCGATGATAACGTTGATAATGGTATTGATGATAATATTAATGATGGTGTTGATGCTACAGTTGATGAGAATGTTGATCCTTGTTTCTGAAAGAAAACGTCTCTATTGTACACATAAAATATTACAAAACAACATTCAAGACCAGATTTAGACAGACTTTCGAAAATATCGCGCTATTCAACACGTGGGCCAGAAAGACGCCAACAGTGTGCAGTTCACAGTGGCCACTGGCAGGGATACATCTTATTTACTTGCTGGGTTAATGCGCTTATCACAATCAATAGCGTTTGCCTGTTTACCGCTTCCACCTCCGCACTTATAGACAGAAGCCTGGGGCCAGACTGCGGCTATGTTAACTTTTTTTTTTTTTTTTTAAACTTTCCGAGATAAGAAATAAATTGATTTCTTTCCCCAAATAGATCAAACAAAGCAGAGGGAGGTCAGGGGTCAAAGGGTTAGGGTAGGTCAGTAAGGTCGAAAGTGCTTACTTATTGGTTCGGAGTTATTTATGGTTGCGTCTGCTGTCACTTTGCTGTTTTCGCAGTGCTGTGCTCATTACGTAGTATATCACGTGACCTTATATCGCAGAGTTTCATACTTGGAGGCTAATCTATAAATAGCAAGCTTTTTGGTATATCCGGTGTACAGAATACGGAAGTATTGATTAGCGTAGTATTTAAAATAAAACAATTTTTTTTTGCACTTTTCAGACCTGTAAAATGAAACTTCTAAGAATTTCTATGTGTAGCACAAAAGTATTTTTACAAAGCTTATATCAACTCACTCTGTCTGTCTGGTTAAAAATGTGTACACGTTATTTCTCCCACACCCATTCTCAGTTGAAACTTCGCACAATTAATTATGACATTCTAAGGCGATTGCCGGATAGAGCCCCCAGTGATCTGCTGGATAGAGTCCCTGCGCCACGCGATTTTTTAGCATTCGCCATTCTTGCACTACCTCGAATATCTTATTATCAGCCCAACTTTGGAAAAATACTGCATTGTAGACACCAGGAGAATGAATTTCAGAAGTTCGGAAAAAAAAAACACCCCCAGAGCCCCAAAGACTTTTTAAAATTTGAGAAACACTGCTCTAAAACTATGACAAATATGTAGATCTAGTGTAATGTCTAGAAAATAACAAATACACAGACTAAAAAGAGAAAAGACATTTAAACACTAAAAAATGGTGCTTGCCAAACTGAATGCCACATGCTACTGGCCATGCTCTATGCCAGGTAGTAGCAGGCAAGTCAAGTCAATTCTGTTTACAGCAGATGTCAACTATGGCCACCGTTTTGGTGTTTGCGCGGATTTTTTTTTACTTAGCCACCTGCACAACACAGCCATGGACATGTAAATATTTGAAAGTGTCGCAGAGGATCTCAAATTCGTATCCTCGTTCTAATTAGAGCGCCTCACTTTAAGAGTGCTCTTTTGAAGTAATTTGATGTCTGACTGATCGTTTGGTATGCGCTGCGGGATATTACCACGCTGGTATCGACTTCGAAGGAAGTCTTGATGGAGGTTTTGGCCAGGACGTAATGGTCTTCAGTTTTAAAGGAAATCCTGATATATATATATATATATATATATATATATATATATATATATATATATATATATATATATATATATATATATATATATATATATATTGTTACGAGTCTCCCTCTTCAGGCTCTCTGCAAACTGCATCTTACACCAACAACTTAAAGAACTTGACAACTCAGGGCTCCAAAGTAACGTAATAGTTTAATGTCAATAAATAACAGCCAATACTGTACAATTGGCAGCACGTAACACAAGACTGTACAAATATCTCTCCGCCGTATCAACTCTTGCACTGGTCTCTCTGTCTCGTCTCGGACTTGTACTGAGCGGTTGTAACGAACCGTAGATCGGGAAGTTGTGTCTCCTGGTCTCTGATACCTTCGCTCTTTATATAGGGTCCCTGCTGGCATTCTAGAAACGGGCAGTACGTCGCTCGACCATTCTGGGTGGTCAGATAACTACATCCCTCGTGACGCTCCTGAGCTCTGTTCACGACGCCGATCCTTCCCGAACCGTCATGTTTACACTCGTCTCGGCTGACCGTTGTAACTCGTCAAGGTTGACCGCTCGTCTAGCGCTGACCTGGGGCGATTTGCGTCGGCTGACTTCACACATACCACTACCCTATCTGTGCCACCACCAAGATTTTAACAATATATATATATATATATATATATATATATATATATATATGGCTCCTTTTGTCTCGAAAGGCAATGGATGCGGCCAGATGAGTCACTGATTTTGGTTTAGTCTTGAGACGGGGCAGAATTTGGCGTGGCTAATCAAGCCAATTCTAGAGCGGCAGACTTTGACACAATTCATGCATGTGTATGCCTCTGATTCAGGGCTAGCGGACCGGGCAGCTTTTTTTTTTCCCCCTCTTGATTGAGGCCGCTTTAATTTTTTTGTTCTCAACAAGGGTTGTCCCAGCACGCACAGTCTGTCTCCATGCACTCCGGTCTTTGGCTATGTCTTCCCACATACTTTCATTGATGCCTGTGGCTCTCATGTCTCGCTAGCAGACTTCTCTATATGTTAGTCTTGGGTCTGACTCCCTCCACAAGATCAGCATATCAGATATTTTTCTGAATTCTACCATCTGGCATGCGGGTGACATGTCCGAGCCAGCGTAGTCCTCTTTTGGTCAGAAATCCTGCTACGTTTAAAACAAAAAAATAAAAATGCAAAAATTAATTAAAAAAAGGGAACCACCTCAATTCCAACTTGTGAGTTAAATCCTTCTTAGACTCCTCAAGCCAACGCGGTAACCACTCGGCTAGCGTAAAGTCTATGAACATAGAAGATTGTATAGTTATCTATTGTTTCTATTTCAAGTTGGTGTTCACTAAGCCTGAGAAGGCAGCCTAATATAAAGGGGACTAATTCAGCGTATACCACCACTTCAGTCAAGTATTATTTCTTTCCCTTGTTTGATTTTAGCTTTGTTTAATAAAAAAAAACGACGAAGCTTATCTAAGGGAAAGAACTCCACATTTACATCTATTTATCTCAATAATGCAGAAGTTATTTCCATTATTCTTCATCAAACAACATAAGTAATTATCAATAATTAATTGACTAATTGTTAATTTTGCAATTGATTCCTGCTTTGATAGGCAGTTTGCAGCACTCACTGCTACAATCTGGCAGAGCCTGCTACGCCTCTGATCACAAATTGTATTGGCAGTTCCGTGGGATACATCAGCTGTTGGAGAGGGGGGGAACTGCTGATGCCCAGGTATTCCTCTTATTTCATAGCTGAAAGAGGTCGTATATACAGTTATTGTATACATCTTATTGTCTTGTCGGTCATCGTTTGACCATCGAAAGATCATCCCTTAGCCATCCTGATATAATAGTCTGGTCTTCTGATCATACATTTTTAAATTTGGAAAATATGGAATTTTCTGGAAACACTCCGAGCTCTATACGCCCCATCTCCCCTCATCTTAAAGCTAAGCGCCTTCAGAACCCCCCAGAATTTTCTCGCACCATTTCTCCCATGCAAGGATCGATCTGCTTGTAATACTAAATCGATACCCTTCTTTTAAAGCCTCTTTCGCCTATCTAATGGCTAACAGCGTCATGAGATTAAAGTTTAAGTCAAATGAAACGAAATGATGGTCCATTAGGAATAAACAAAGGCCCTTATGTAGAATGATAGTTTACCTTTTCAGATCTTGCGATCTATTGGGCTGATGATGGTAAAGGTCATCTTGGTTACGAGGGTGTCATGTGGCCAGCACAACGGCCAACCGCCTTTACTTTCCCCGACTAATGTCAAGTGCTCGTTAGAATTGGGTGGGCTCTGGGGCGTACTAAGAATCCCGAAATTCAAACTACCTCTCGGTTAAAAAGCTAAGCTCTTTACTACTCAGCGACCAGGCCCCTTGTTAAAAAATAACTCATTATATATATATATATATATATAGTAAGCAGATTCGAGCCCTAGACCTTTTGGCTCGGAAGCCAAGCAGTTTAGCACTCAGCCACCAGGGTCCCTGTTAAACAAATAGTATATTCCATATTAAGTCTTATTTCTCTCTTTGTCTCTTTCTCTCTCTCTTTTTAGTTTACTCTCTCACTCATCTTAATGCTCTCCTGTTGTAATCACTTCTGTCTCTTCTCTCGACTCAGTATCTTAGTCTTATCATCTCTGAACTGGAAATACAAACAAAACCTAACAAAACAAAAAACTGAAAATATTTTTTTTTTTTCAAAACGAAAACGAAGTCACTCTTACTGTTTGTTACTAATATTATATCTTATTTTCTTTTTTTTTTTTTTCAGTTTTTTTTTTTTTTTTTACCATTACACATCGTTTTAATGTCCGTATACTTCATTCAGTTTCCCTTAACGAAAGCTACAGTCTTTACAAAAAAATTTAACATTAACGTAGCTTAACACTTTAAAATAAGTCAAAATTTTTTGTATGATACCTTTTTACTTAGAAACGCGTAGTAATTTTGGTGGGCTTAGATCTAGTTCTGTCACGTGGTATTGGCGACAGAAGTGCGTCGGCCTAAAAAAAAAAAATACACCAGAATCCTAGCAGTCCCCATTGCCCTGGGACTAAGAGTCCATAAATCAGCAGCTATCAGTATCATGGAGAGTACCCTCCTAGAATCAGAACTATGAATTTTGCTTCCTTTGGGATCGAGGCTAGATTGAGTTATGTTTTTTTCCCCAGTGTCCGGTGAAACAATGATTGATATAAAATGAATTAAGGACTTTGCGTTCGGTCAGTCTACTGGCATCTGCAGTGTCCGGCAATCCTTATGGCCACTCCCCCCCCCCTTTTTTTTTTTACTTTGGCTGAACTATATTTCTATATTGCAGTTGATAGCAGACACCATGCCTGTACTGATGACCAAAAGTCGGGTGAAAAATGTATTTTTCCTAAAGCTTAAACCAACTCACTCAATTTTTCTACCATTTCCAGATCTCGGACTAAGTTAAAACTTTGCATATATAGTCATTGTTGTCGAGTGTCGTTACGTATGTGTACTTCAATGCTAGGAGGCGCGGTGGCTGAGTTTTCCTTCTGTTTACAAAGCTTCTTTAGTCTATTATTAAACCAGCATTTATTTATTTTGTTTGATATGTATCCAGTTGGTATATGATTTTCTATAATGCTTTTAAGATGGTTTTTAATGAAATTCCAGAGGTCTACGACTGGTTGGTTAATGTCTTTTTCTAATAAGAATGTTTGTTGAAAGTTTAATGCAGCTTGGTGTAGTTGTGTTAGGTTACATTTATTCCAGAGTAAGATTTTTCTTTTGGGTTTTGAATTGGCTACTGCTTTTATCTGACTGTGTATTTTTATGATCTCATGGTCTGATAGACCAGGAATAATATCATAATAAACTACTAATCCAGGTCTGTTGGTTAAGAAGAGATCTAATGTGTTGTTTAATCTAGTTGGCTTTTTAATGATTTGATCTAAACTTAGGTTGTGTAAAGTTTCTATGAAAAGCTCATTTATGTCCTTAAGGTTTTGGTGTTTATCTATGGTTAGTGTTTTCCAATTTATATCAGGTAGGTTGAAATCACCCATAATCCAAAAAACTGCATTTTTATTTGTCTCTTTAAGTGTAGTAATCTGATTACATAGTTCCTGCATGTATTCTAAACTAGAATTTGGTGGTCTGTAAATGCTGCCTATTATTAGGGATGTTGAGGTGGTATTAATTTTACAAAATGTTGATTCTATATTTTTTGAGTTAGGTAAGGTAATTTCTTCTGCTATAAGAGTGTTTTTTATTGCTAGAAGAACTCCTCCATGATTATCAGCCCTATCTTTTCTAAAAATTTCATAATTACTATTGAAAATTTCTGCATTATAAATTTCAGGATGTAGCCAAGTTTCTGTTCCTGCAATTACGTCTGGTTTCTCACATTCTAATAAAATTTCTAAGTCTGCTGTTTTGTTCCTAATGCTTTGAAAATTTATTACTAAGGTTTTAAGGTATTTTGGTATTACTTCTTTAGTAGGTTTGTTTAGTGAGGCTGTTGTTTTAATTTTAGTAGATTTAGGTTTAACAGGAGTGGATCTGGCTAGTGGTTGGTGAGTTTGGTTTGGGATGGTGTTTAGGATGTTGTATGGGTTAGAAGTGTCTGCATCAAAGGAATCAAACAGTCCTGATGTAAACTGAGGTAACCCACACGGTACACAGTGCCATGATGCGTCTTTGTTGCCTAAGGCATAATACACATACATGCATCATGTCTCCATATGTATTCATATGGAGACATGATGCATGGTACCATTCATCGCAGGTGTCACATTGAATGGCTTCCTGTTTCATGGTGCATACTTTTTTGCAGATTTTGCATCTATCTTTAGATCTAGGCCCTGGATTTGACTCTACATCTCCTGCTATTAATATTAACAGTGATAGGTATTTATTTCTGCTGTGTCTGATTGAGAACTTCCATTTGTGATGGGTGATCTTCTTTAATGTTATGGAGCTAAGTGTTGTTGATTTTAGTTTTTAAAGGTCTAGTCTAAATCTAGTTTAAGGTTTACAACGCCTAGGTTAAGTCTAAGTCTAAAGTGAAAGCTAATTTACAATGACAATTAAATCAAATCAAATGGTTTATTAAATTCAAAATATGGACCTAGACTAGATCTAATTCTAGATCAATATATTTACGTGTATAACTAACTATATAGAATATTACTATTAGTTATTATTAGTAGTATTAGTAGATGATTAGTAGATCTAAAGCCTTAATTAAAGTCTAAGTCTAACACTAGACTGAGTAGATCTAAAATCTAAGGATATAATAATAATAAAAATAATATTAAATATATAGATTCTAGATCTATCTAATTATATTTAGATCTCTAAAAAGGCTAATAAAAAAAAGGATTAGCGAGACAAAATAGTCCTAAACTAAGAGTTGTTAATTTGAATTATTTAGTGGAAAAAAATACTGAATTAAGTTAAATATATAATTTAAAGATATTCGTTTATTAGTTGAAAAGCTTTTTTAAAGGAATTTGGTTTGATTTGAATACAACAAAACGCAAATTTTAACTCATCTCTGATAACAGTAAACATGGAGCAGCCATCTTGCCAAGAGCGCGTTCAGTATGTATAGTGACATAGTCTAGATCTAAGACTCTACATAAATAATACATAGATCTAGATTCTATAAATAGATCAAATAAAACAACAATCAAAGTGTTAGATAAATTGGTTAACTCATAGACCACACCAACCTTCATCCTTTAAAGATCAGACGAAGTCTGGTTCAACACTATTTTAAAACTAAGCTAACACGTTACGTCTTCACAACAAAAATGGATGACGCTATTACAAACAAAAATGTTGGCGTCGAGAGTAATGCTTAGATTAAAGATGGCGCTGTCCTCTAACGTCATGTAGAAACGAAATAATTTTGTATAGTTTTATACAATGCCTAGTTGATTTCTGTATAACATTTAAATCTCAGGGACCTACGGAAAGGTTGTGAGAACCATTGTTTAGATTTTGCTGGCGGATGAAGAGATTTCTACCATTACTCTCTCGGCTGAAAGCGGCCTAAATCCCGGCTAGATCTAGCCATGCGGTTGTCTATTTCTCTTGACATTGATGTCCGTTGATACAGTGCTGACCAGATGTTACCAATCTCTAATTAACCCATGGTAGCAGGTTTCGTTAATAAACACCCAGCCTAAAAAAAAAGAGGGGGGGGGGCAGCAAGGTGTTCAGGGTGATCTGAACAACATTTTGTGCAATCCAACAAAACTTATTTACATGATAGAATTTAGACTTGATAAAACACTAACACTAAGGTATTTAGGGGCATTTTGAAATATAGACATTATATGTCATTTTGTAGAAACCATGGAGCTTTTTTAGGACTAGCTCCCAAGCGACTGGGGCCTTAAGCTGTAGCCTGTCCAACATATACGTAAATCCAGGTTAAGCGCTTGGCTTCCAAACCTGGGGTCATGGGTTCAATTCTAAGTGAGGAATGGAATTTTGAATTTCGGGATTTTTAGGGCGCCCCTATGTCTCCCCAGGAAAGTAAAGTCGGTTGGTGGTTGTGCTGGCCACATGACACCCTGCTCGTTAACCGTTGGCCATAGAAACAGATGACCTTAACATCATCTGCCCCATAGATCGCAAGGTCTGAAAGGTAAACTTTACTTACCTACTAACATCTTGATCTAGATCAGCTTAATTACTTAAATCCTGCACCAGTTAAATCAAATGATTGATCCATTTTTTTTCTCGCGTCCCTACGTGATAACTATAAATAGCTTTAAAAAAAAAGATTGAGCATATGTGTGTTTATTAACTTTTTCTCTCCGTAATTATTTTTCACGTTTTGAAGGAATTCTTCATTTGGCTCATTACTATTTCACTACCCTGTTATGATTGGGATACAATAGCCTTGTTGTTTGTTATCAGAAAATGTTGTATTTGGTGTATGGGAATGCATGCTCTTTTTATATAATTCAAAGTCAGATTAAAAAAAAAAAATCATTAATTTAATTTAATGAGGTCAAAATCAACGATGGTATCGTCGATTAGGAGTTAAGTGTGAGAGAACGGGGGTAGGTAGGGGTTAAAGTCTAAAACTAAGACCATTAGAATCTGAAAGATGTCTCAACAATAGGGCGCAATGATCTTCACAAAATGAGCCTGCATGAACTTTACGAGCCCCGAGGTCTGAGGGGAAATATGTTTGCAGAATAAAATCGACCAGTGGGCAACAATGAGGCACTACCCCAAACAGCAACGGCACAGCTTACGACAGGAGCAGTCTTTCCTCGCCCTGATGTTCCTTCGGAGAGGACTAGGGGGCGAAAAGATCTTGGTCCACGCATGTCTACTAAGAGAAATGCTTCTCACTGGTTAACTCATGGGTCGCGACACTCGATACTCTAACTAGACTTTTAGAAAGGTCTTGTAGTTCATGCCACCTCACCTATCCCTTAGTTTATTGGACCGTTGGGGCACCATGCAAGATTTGTCGACCGTCTTTCTCCATTCCTCTGTCTTTTGCCTTAGATAGAACCTCTTTCAATGTCAGGCCCGTCCATTCTTTTATGTTGTCTTCCCATCGCTTTCTCTGTCTGCCTCTTCTTCTTTTTCCTGGTACTGTTCCCTGTAAGAAAGTTCTTTGCGAGCCCCGAAGACGTTGATATGGTCATAGATTCTTAGCCTGCGTTTGTTTTACGATAGTTAGCAGGTCATCTCACAAACTGAAAATCTGAAATTCAAAATATTTGTTTCATTAAAATCTTTTAAAATCCACATTTTAAATTTGACCTTTATTATTATTATTATTTTTTTACTTTCCGCAGGTTCAAAAGTTCAAGCCTCTGATCAGTTCATGGAATTTCCGAAGCTGACTCGTGACAGGACGCCTCAACATCTGGACATGGACATGGAGAGTCAGTACCTTAGCGTGGACGAGACGAAGCGACCTCGTGCGAACTCTGACCCCGTCGGCCTTCACCTTCACATCGTTCCAGAGATTACCGTAACAGGTGAGGATGACCAGGACCTACTCTCCTTGGAGGAAACGGACAACTACCTCATTCCTCCCTCACCCAGGCGCCGAGCTAACACCTGCCCAGAGGACATGTTCTTAGCACGCAAAGGGAGGCCCCCGACTCCTCCCCCCGTGGACACCCACACGATGAGAGCCCGAACGGGGAAAAGATTTTCTTTCAATTTCACTGCCAGGGATTTGAACGGCGTGTCTTTCGCTCACCACAAACTTAGCAAAGTGGCCGAGGACGTTGCAGATTCTGGTTTGGACAAAAAAGGCACCAAAGAATCTTCGAAACTTCAGAACCATTCCGCTCCAGTTCAGTAGCCCCTTTAAATTTAGGACTACTGTCAGCCGTTAAGTCAAAGAAACAATTTTAGAAATGTTCTGCATTCGGTAAAACTCGGAGGAGGAATAATTATCAGCGATAAAATCAAAGCCGTCAACAGCTTGCGTGAAAACGGTATTAAATATTGCGGTAACAATCAAAGACGGGGCTCTTTATGTAAAGCAAAAAGACAAGATCCGATATAAGCATTAAACAATATTTGTTTCTGAGATATATTTGTACGGACTTAAAAATAAAATATTGGGAATGACAAATATGCAATTTGAGCCCTGAGTAAATGCAAGCTTGTGGACGTGTTGAGTCACTAAGCTTGTTTGAATAAATCCATTTGTCTGTGAGGAATTAAGACGCAGGTGGCTCCTCAGATGACTCGGCCTTTATCTCTGGCTGTAACTTCAACAAAAAATGAATATAGAAGTACATTCCTGACCAGAAATTGTGTACATTATTGCATGTGACAGAAAGTCTTAATGCGTTATGCCAGTGATGCCCAAAATACGGCGCGCGGGCCAAATCCGGCCAGCGACGTGGTTCCATCCGGCCAGCCGAAAAGTCGGCACAAAGTATATAAAATCCGCTACCCCTTCCCTTAAAGAAATGGTTTAAAAATGTCTCCTTACCTACGCTAGGGCCCTCAATTTTTCTCCGATGATTGGTACCATGACTAACATTTGTTGTACCTTTCCTTTATGTGGCCCGCGACACCAATGTCGGAAATTAAAATGGCCCGCAGGTCGATTTATGTTGGGTACCACTGCGTTATGCTATGACTCTTGACAAACTTGCTAAATTGTTCAGTTGTATAACTCTCTAAGCAAATGTTTTAGAATATTTAAATGCAGAACTCTCTAAGTAAGCATGCTAGAATTTCAGAACGTATTAATCTCTAAGCCAATTTGCTAGGATGACGTCATGTTTCTTCGTAAATTATTCACATTATTTGTGACAATACAGAGACTCAGGGCGATATTAGTTGAGTATCTACTCTTCATTTATATCATTTTTTTAAAATAGCCCCCCCCCCCCCCAAAAAAAAAAAAATACAACTTACAAAATCTTAGCTATTAATACATATTACTAAAATAATCAATCGTATAGTTTAAAACATCTCAAAATGACCATTCCAAATGCATGCTGTACCCTGTAAAATGTTCATATGAAATCCAATCAGGATGTTGAGAAATGGAATCGAAATATAGTTAGTTTTCAGGGCTAGTGTCTTCATCTTGATGTGCGATTGTATCATAGTGCTGTATGACCTTATTATCGTGAAGTGTGATCGTTTTGTGTGTGAGTGTGTTTGTATCATCTTGATTAACGATTGTATAAGCTTGATGTTGGATTGTATCATCTTGATGTTTGATTGTATCATCTTGATGTTTGATTGTATCATATTGACGTTAAACTGTATAAAGTTGATTTGTGTTAGTGATATCATACCTTATTATCTTTTTTAACTGAGTGATTGTATCATGTGATTGTATCATGTGATTGTATCATGTGATAGTATTCTCAGTAAAAGACTGAATAATAGAATATTTTTACTTAAAAATGATTATAAATTATTGGATAATGTTTACGAAATATTTAGCTGGTTTTGTGCAGGGGCGGACTGGATGTCCAAATCGGCCCAGTCATTTCTATACAGTACAGCCCATAAATTGTATATCATATGATGGGCCTCCAATTATAGGCCTATCTGTTCTCAAAATCATTATGTTATTATTTTATAATGTATCGATAACTGTATGCATGCTCTATATGTTTATAAGAAATATAGGCCTAATGTTGCTTTTTAATCTCTATGTTTGTAGGCCCTAAAAGGATGAGGCCTAACTAATAGCACTGTCTACGGATGTAGGCTATTACATTATTTTTGAAAATGCGTTAGATTAAATTAGTATTACACTGTAGTCTGTAAAAAATATTTTGAACATGACGCTCATATAGCCCCTTGTATATAAGAATATTATAAAACCTTTAACAATTTAATGCGTGCAATAGTGGCATTCATGGGGCTCTTTAGGCCCATTTAAGTACCGGCCCAAATGCCCATATAGCCAGTCCGCCCCTGGTCGTGTGGTATGCGCTTCGGACTACCATCAGGCTAGTCGCGAGTTCGAACCCTGCCTGCGGCCACTCCCTGCCGTCCTGCAAGAAGTATGGGCTTAGACCTAATCAGTTTCACTTCTGAAGGAAAACCGAAACATAAAAGTCAAATCAATCTAAGGGCAACAAGTTTGAGCTGAAAAATTATGTAAACACCGTAATCCTTGGATAGACAGGACAACTAACTTGAGCTGAAAAACTATGTAAGCACCGTAATCATTGGATAGACAGGACATCTAACTTGAGCTGAAAAAACTATGTAATAACCGTAATCATTGGATAGACAGGACATCTAACTTGAGCTGAAAAATTATGTAAACACCGTAATCCTTGAATAGAAAGGACAAAATACGTTGTTGTTTTTTTTAATCAAAGCGATTGCTCGCAGACTAAAATTAACTTCTTTATTCTTTCGTGAAAAGATTTCTGTTATTCCTTGCTTCCTACTTTTTATTTAGTGAGTAGAAAGTCGCGGAGGAAGACCTTTGAATTTTTTGTTGTAATTTTTTTTTTTAATTTATTTTCCCCATTAAAGTTACACATCGCTTCTTGTGTTTGAAAGCTTGAAATAAAAGAGGCTTGTCACCACTGTTCATCGATTAGACAAAAAATCAATTAAAACTATTGACTGATTGAACTTTGGTTCAGATTGAACTCCCCTTGTTTTCACATTGCATCACATGAAAGGGAGAGGACTGTGCCGTACATGGGAACAGACACAAACCGAAAGTAGACTGTCAAATACGAGACTTTTCAAACAATAATTATCGGTCATGGGCTTCATGAATAGAACTGCAAAGTGTGAATGTGATTTCTGGTGGGAATGACTTTGAAACGTCTCTTGCACAGCACCAACCAATCTCCAAAACAAATGCTCTGATCCGAACTCCTCTATCTCTATGAAAACAGTGCGGTATTTAGACAAACACGATCAGAGCTGAATTATCTCCCCTGACACTAGTGCTGGCGTGACGATTCCCGGTAGGGGGCGCACTGTCGAGTAATCTTCATACACGTTGAGCGTGTGATTAGGGCATCGTGTAGAAAAAAAAAAAGGGCACCATTGGACACTAAGCTAAGACTACTCTGGAAAACAATATTCAAGCATTAGGCTGGACTAAGGCTTACTGATTAACACCTCCAACAAAATATATTTTACGTTTTTTTAGAGAATGAGTCCAAGTCATGGCTACATATTAATTTATAACATCAACATGAGAACAAAAAGTCGACATTACGTAGCTGCTTGGAGGCGGGGGTTTGCTTCTGAACCGAGGGTTCCCGGGTTCGAATCCTGTGATTTTAAATTTCGGGATCTTAAGGGCGCCTCAGAGCTTAGCCAGATCTATTGGGTACCTGACATTAGTTGGGGAAAAGTGAAGGCTGTTGGTCTTTGTGCTGGCCACATGACACCCTCGTTAATGGTGGGCCACAGAAATAGATGGCCTTTACATCGTCTGCTCTACAGATCGCAAGGTCTGAAAGGGGAGGCTACTTTTTTTTTTACGTCAGTAGCTGCTTAGCTATTTGTTGTTGCTGTCCATGAGCTTAGGTCACCTGTGAAGGTTATACTTACGGCGTCAAAGACTAAGTGACCAATAGGCGTTAATCTAAGCCTGCAGGACTAAATACACGTGTATTCACCTTCACCTATTTCTTTAGTCTGTTGGACCGTAGGGTCACCACATAAGATTTGTCGACCGTCTTTCTTTGTTCCTCGCTGTCTTTTACCTTGTTACTCTTTCAATGTCAGGCCCATCCATTCTTTTATGTTGTCTTCCCATCGCGTTTTCTGCCTGCCTCTTCTTTTTCCTGGTACTGTTGCCTGAAGGAAGGTCTAAGAGTTTTAGTTTGCGTTTATTTTTACAATAGCTTGCAGGTCACAGTGTACGTGTATGTAATGAAGGTCTTGAAATTTAAGGGCTTCTACTATTCTTAGTCCGGCCCTGTAGATGGTTATGCCTGTTGTTGGAGAGAGAAAGGCATCCATAGAGGAGCTCTCCCTCGAAAACAAAGTAGTTGACCTTTATTATTATTTTCTGTTGAATACTTTTCTTCAATAATTTCCTTTAAAAAAACAAACTCTATTAATCGCGTATTTTTTGTCTCATGTTGCTTCTCTTTATTTATGTACCATACGTGTAACGAAAATCAGATAAACGCGAAGCTTAATCACGTGATCTTTTGCAGCGTGACTTCTTAGCAGACGATGTTTTGGTCTGCAGGACATAACTTGACTGACGAGAGACCAACCCTAGACGAAAAAAACAGGGTCACACTTATCTATCTTATCTTATATAATACAGACGTTACTTCAAAAAAGAAGATGATTACGTCCTACTTTCATGCCTCTAATGCGGACTTCCTGTAAACATTTTTTCTTAATTCCTGTCAAGGCATGGCTTATAAATAGAAACTTCTAGATTTGAATCTTAGTGTAGTCTCTCCATTCTACACTGGAACTGATGACGCAATTAAATCACTGAACTCCGTTGGATGCTGGTGAAAGCTAGGCCTCTTTGTTGTTGAACTTATTGTGGACATATAATATCCTCGTCAACCATAAGCAATATAAACAGGAAGAAATACTCCTTCCAATTGCTACATTAGTACCCAATTAGTTTGATTTGGGGCGAATTTACTTTTTTTCGACTAATTCTGACACGCATTACTTTTTTCGACTACTTCTGACTGTTCATCCTACATCCAGACGACACAACTACATAATAGAATAAAATAGAAGAGCACTCTTTCACTTCTGAAGGCAAGAGCTGAAGACATTGTGAACGCTTGTTATGTAATGAAATGACCTCTTTTTAGACAGCTGTCCGTCGTCAAGGGAGATGACACAGCGTACACTGAGTTACAAAGGGAAGACAACCAGTGCAGCTGCATTATCTCCCCAGTCCAATATGGCGCTGTGAGCACGCTTTGAAATTCATGTAGTGGTTAATAACTTGCATTCTTTCTTAGAACTTTCCATCACCTCGAAGCTAGAAAAATGTAAGTTTCCAACCCGAAAATGCCACAGAGAATCCAAAAATAAAAAAAATGACGTTTTTATTTTAAATATTTCAATATTAGCTTAATGATATCTGTAGGCGCGATGGCAGAGTGGTAAAGCCTTACATTTCCGAAACAAGGAGTCCCGGGCTAGAATCCTGTTAAAAAACTGGGATTTTTAATTTCGAAAACTTTATGGCGCTTCTGGGTCCACCCAGCTCTAATGGGTGCCTGACATTAGTTGGGGAAAAGCAAAAGCGTTGGTCGTTGTGCTGGCCACTTGACACTCTCGTAAGCCGTAGGCCACAGAAACAGAAGACCTTTACTTCATCTGCTCTACAAATCACAAGGTCTGAAAGGGGAGGCTACTTATCGATATCTACCTGTGGGAAAGAGAATATCTTGATATTTATACAGAGAGATAATGCGAAATTTGAGACGTTTAATAATTCCATGCCTTTTTTTTTTTTAAATCATGTGGAAGAAAAAAACACACAAATCCATATCTTTTTACGATTAATAAACCACATTAGGGGCGACGACTCTTACGGACGCAAGGAAATGCAAATTAAGAACGACTGTTCACAAGTGTGCGTAAAAAAAAGATCATCGACTAGAGTTTTTGCAGGGGGACATTTGCTTGTAATAATTGCGTCATTGTTGTTGACAGGCAGATGAGATTTTTTTTTGGCTCTGAATCTGAATAGCCAACGAGCATGGACATATAGCAAATGGGATTACTGTAGAGCAGGGGTTCTCAACCTGTGGGTCGCGATCCCTTTGGGGGTCGATTGACGATTTGCGAGGGGTCGCCTAAGACCATCGAAAATATGGATTGTTATTGCCTATTCTTGTATTGTTGTATGTGTGTTGGGGGGTGGGGGGGGGGTGTCGCGGCAGAGTGGGGGATTGTAAAAGGGGTCGCCGAGCATAAGAGGTTGAGAACCGCTGCTCTAGAGCGGATAATTGCTGTAGATAACATGCGACATCTAATCTATGTACTTTACGACTTGTTATCTTTTAGAATGAATGTTTTAATGCCATTTCTTTCTGTTGTTGAATCTTTAGCAACATTCTTCTTATGGTGATTGTTATTTCTTAATTATTGCAGTTCTTATTGGTTTTTTTCTATTGTTATATTTTCCATTCTTATATTTCCTATAATAATTTTTCATTGTTACATTTATCATTGTTACATTTCCCATTGTTACATTTCCCATTGTTACATTTCTCATTGTACATTTTTTCAGTGTTATACTTTTCATATATATACATATTTTATATATATATATATATATATATATATTATATATTTACATATTTCTCGTTGTTAAATTTCTTGATATAATTATCAGCTTTAAACAAAATAAAATAACAAGATTAAAGTTATATTATCTTCTGTGGGAGTGTTGTTACGGCAATGCATATTCTTGATAATGAGTGACGTGTGATGTTATTTGATGTTTCACGATATTTGGTGATGTTTGATGACAGTTGATGATGTACAATGATATTTAGTGATGTGTTATGATAATTGGTGATTAATGATAATATTTGGTAATGCATGTTGATTTTTGTTGGTAAAGGCTTTAGAAAGCCTTCAGGACAGAAGACTTAAAAGTAAAGTAGCAATTATACATAAAACACTGAACCATAATCTTCAAATACAAACACAAAATTTATTTTTTTCAGTGTTATACTTTTCATTGTTATATTTCTAGACACAAAAATAAAGGCACATTCCTCGTCCCATATGCTAGGACAAATTTGTACAGATACTCCTTCTTCCCTAGTGCTATTAGAGCATGGAATGGGTTGCTTGAGCTAGTCAAAAAAATCAGTGACTTGGCAGAATTTAAGTCATTGGTTAATATGCATGACTGAATGCATGACGCGTAGGACGTAATCATCTTCTTTAGCGTTTGTATTATATAAGATAAGAGAATGTTTGTTGTTTGTAAAATGTTTGACATGTTTCGGATGTTCCCTCAGAGTTGAAGATAGTTTACTTCCTAGTCCAAACCTCCCGCAGAACGACGGGGGATGGGAGCGGGCAGGGTTTGAACCAGGGACCATCGATAAATCCAAACGACAGTTTAACGCGCAAACCACACGACAGGCAGCTTTTACATTGTAATTGCTAATATAATTACTAGTCCTATATGTAGGACTGAAAAAAAAAGAATCCCTTCGATATTTTTTACAAATAGATTAGATATATAGAACAGCAGATTGACCGTGCAACAGAACATACATATCGATAATTAATACAACAGAACATACATGTCGTAATCATCTTCTTTTTTGAAGCAACGTCTGTATTATTTAAGAAGAAGATTATACAACAGAACAGACATGTCGATAATATGATTTAATAATAATGTATTTTGTTTTGTTTCAAAAGGGAGCTTATTCCTGCAGTAATGAGATACAATGCAGTAATTTCGCGGTTCTTGCGCTTATATAAGCTTTGATTTTTTAAAATATTTTAAAAAATGTTTTGTTTAATAGATGTGATTATTTTTAATTATTATAAATTGAACATCATACACACACACATACAATAAGAATGTTAAAATTCGTGTGTACTAGGGAGACTCAGTGGGGTAGAAGTTCAGCACTGGGCAAAAAATGATCTGAAAAAAAAAATAAAAAATAATTTTATTAAAAATTCCCATGCCGGGAATCGAACCCGGGCCGCCTGGGTGAAAGCCAGAAATCCTAACCACTAGACCACATGGGAGACACAATTATTAAGGTGCGTAATCTTGAATTTTTTATGTGCTGACTTTTACCTGGTGAGGAATGGTCGTTCGTATGTCTAACAATAAGCTCTAACACCGTCTGAACAAAAATATTCATAGAGTTACCGCTCCTTAGCAAACGGTAAAAGTGTCAAGAATGGAAACCACCAGCGTTGTCGACACAGACACTGGCAGGATTATTAATCTCCCCCCCCCCCCCCCGTCTTCGGGAATACAAGATTAATTTTTCAATATGGACTTTACGAAATGAATATTTCATTATCTATCCGTCTGTTGTCTTGTTGTCAGGTTCTCGTGCTATATGTGCGCTGTATTTAGCAGTTTTTACAGAAGGCCTGGTAGAGAAAAACGTAACAGTAATATAAGCCCCCCTCAAGGGCCTGTTGAAATCTAGTTTTGTGAACTCCTGAAGTAGACTTTACGGACAAACAATGCTATGATGGAGGCACATTTCTTATTCCATTTGCTAGGACAAATGTGCACAAGTGCTCAATTTTCTCTTGTGACATTAGAAAATAGAATGGGTTGGCTGAAACAGCCAGGAAAACCAACGGCTTAGCAGAGTTTAAGTCACTGATTAACTAGCATGCATGACTATGTCTATATATGCTTCAAGAAACATATTTAATAACATAATAAAGTAAACAGTAATGAAAATGTAGAAAAACAATCACATGCTGAAATATCTCAACCAACTAGAAAACTGCATTATAAATTCTAAAACTCTCAGACCTCTAGCAAAAAAAAAAATGTAACACATAAGGGTTGTAACTCCACTTTTACAAATAGACCAATGAAATCACAACCAAGAAACATCCTATCTTACAATCAAGATCACCTTATCTTATCTTATGAAATATAGACGTTACTTTAAAAAAGAATTTAAGAAGATAATTACGTCCTAAGCGTGTTCCTAGGTCAGTCTAGTCATGCATGTTCAGTACTTAAATTCTGCCAAGTCATTGTTTTTCCTGGCTGACTCAGGCAACCCATTCCATGTTTTTGTAGCTCTAGGAAAGAATGAGCATTTGTGCAAATTTGTCGTATCAAATGGAAAAAAAACTATCAATTAACTAATTAAAATACTATTTACTAATACAATCATCACGTCCATTTTATCCAATTTAATATCATGCTTTAAGAAATATTGAAATGTGTGCATCTTCATATAGTCTGCATCTTAAATAGTCTGGATCTTCATATAGTCCTCATCTTAATATAGTCTGCATCTTAATATAGCCTCGATCTTCATATAGTCTGGATCTTCATATAGTCTGCATCTTAATATAGCCTCGATCTTCATATAGTCTGCATCTTCATATAGTCTGCATCTTCATATAGTCTGCATCTTCATATAGTCTGCATCTTCATATAGTCTGCATCTTCATATAGTCTGCATCTTCATATAATCTGCATCTTAATATAGCCTCGATCTTCATATAGTCTGCATCTTCATATAGTCTGCATCTTCATATAGTCTGCATCTTCATATAGTCTGGATCTTTTCAATGACACTTATCATTAAAAAGTAGGAAAAAAATGATTGGCGGATGAACTAATCATTTACATCTCAAACGCTTAATGTCCCAATTAGAACCAAATTATGATTAACTATAATCAAAACACATCTTGGTTTGACAATTTGACAGCATAAACAGGTCTTACTGTATTAAACACAAATATTAAAACACGTCAAAAATGTTCCTTTCAGTTTTTTGGCGCGCTTTTTACATAGCCTACCTTTCTTGGACATATTGACATTCGGTTGTTAGTACTAGCTAATAAGTCGCTAGCTAATTACTCTGGAGGGCCCACAGGAAACAGTTAAACACTCCCACAAATCCTGGCCTCGACTTTAATCACGTGATCAATGGAATGCGCGCGAATGTGCAGGAGCTAATACAAATCTAGCGCCATCGTCTTGCACGCGATGGGCTGAACGGTTCGTTGGTTTCCTAGGACATTTCCAAACGCGTGACATTTTATAGGCAAGTGACATGTAAAAAAAACATTTTGTATTCTGACATAATAATGCCCTGATTGGCTAGTATCTTGCTCTAGAGCAGACGATCAATTCGTTAGGGCTATATCATGTTTTTTCCCCTTCTCTTTCAACTTGTTCCGAGAATGCGTGTGGGAGAAATAACGTGTACAATTATATAAGGGGACAAAACCCCCACATATTTAGCCATATCTGTGAATACTGAATAATTAGTTAAAATAAAATAAATGAGAAATGGACGAGCTCTCATCCAAATCACATGAAAGATGACGCTTACTATAAGCTATCCCGACAAGACCAACGTCTAATCTTTCGACTCAGGACCGGACACTACAGAATGCGACAACGCATGTACCGGAAGCTCAAAATTGGAACCGGTGAAATCTGCCCATGTGGAGTATCATCAGAGAATGCCGAACACGTCCTCCAAAACGGCTCTCTTTACCGTATAAGACACTGGCCCCAAAACACCCCAATAGAAAGAAAACTATATGGAGAGCTCCCTGATTTGGAAACCACTGCGCAGTTCATCTCATGTATTGGTCTAGTCATCTGAACACTCCAACATAACAATGAGAACGAAGAAAAAGAATTTTCCCTTGGTCGTATCAAACACAATAATTTATTAACAATAATTAATTGACTGTCTTTTTAAAAAAAAAATTGAAGTATTGTCTTCGCCGATTCTGAAGTTTCAACTTGATCGAGATTGAGTGTCAGAGAAATAACGTGTCCAAACTTTTTTACCAGACATACAGACAGAGTAGATCAAAGCTTTGTAAAATATCAATCGATCAATTCTCCATCACATTCACTGTAACACTTTATGCAAGTATTGAAATATCTTTTTATTAACTATACACAGAAGTAACACGGAACAAGTATTATCAAAATCATGAATAATTTTTTTAGAAAAATTTGGATTTAAAAAAAAAAAGTAAAGCTCAAATCAAATTTTATTTCCATTTATATAAACTGGCAGAAAAAAACAATATTTTCAATAAAAAGAGATTCTGGAAAAAAAATCTGGCCACTTCTGAACTTTAATGAATTTGATTTTTTTATTCTCTTCTGTCACGTGCCACCAAGTGTAACTAATTGGACATCAGACGTTGGAAGATGACGTCATGGGCAAGGGGGAGACAATGCTAAACAAAATGTCGCAGATTTGATTTGCGCGAGTTACATATATATATATAGATGTATATTTTTCCGAATATTTTAGAATATGACACCTAGATCTAAATGTCTGTAAGTTAGTGTGGGCTGTACTTTATTATTATTAATTTTACAGCCTACACATTTTCAACATTTCTCTCTTTACTTTTACATCTATTCTTTAAATTTGTCTTCATGTTTGATTTACTTATTTAATTATGTAAAGAAATAAGTATTGCATTATAAATTCATCCTTGTTGATTCTTTAAGCAGTTTATATTTAGTTTGAACTAAAGAAGGGGAGACAAAAAGTATTTTTATACACCAGAAAATACAAAAACAAAATTTAATAAAATACTCTGAAAGACACAAAAATAAAGGCACATTCCTTGTCCCATATGCTAGGACAAATTTGTACAAATACTCCTTCTTCCCTAGTGCTATTAGAGCATGGAATGGGTTGCCTGAGCTAGCCAGAAAAACCAGTGACTTGGCAGAATTTAAGTCATTGGTTAATATGCATGACTAAATGCATGACGCGTAGGACGTAATCATCTTCTTTTTTGAAGTAACGTCTGTATTATATAAGATAAGATAAGAAGAAAAATAATTATAATAATAACATATTTAAATCAGTCAGCGTATGTCATTGATCGGTAGTAACCGAACAACGCGTTAGCGCCCGAATTTGGGGGGCGCTGGAAGCCAAAAGGGCGGTATGGTGCGCTGTGGACACTAGGGGGGGGGGGGGCGGGAAAGGGGCCGCCTGGCATAAAAGGTAGACGTAGAGATGAAATGGAAACCAGAGGTGCACTGAAAAAAAAACACGAAATTCTCCAAAACTAACGCTGGTTACATATAGACAAATTATAGTTAGCTTGTTTCTAATTTAAGAACAGAAAGGACGTTAGAACTGAGTTCGGAAATCCCCGTTTTCTATCTTTAATTTCCTACCTTATTGCTGTAATCAGAGGGCATCTATTGTGTTTTTTCCTGCGAGATATTTGAAAGTTTGGACGCTTTCAAATTAGTGGTCTTTGATTTTGATATATTGTCCCTCTGTTTGATTGTCTCCTGTCATTGCGATGTACTTGGTTTTACTGTCATTGACCTCAAGTCCTGCTGGTCGAGATGCTTCCTCTAGCTGTGTGAAGACTCTAGCAATGTCAGAGGTTTCTTTATCCAATAAGTCAATGTCATCGGCATAAGCAAGGTATTGTAGAGGTTGGCTGTATATCGTCCCTGTTGGTTGTGGACCCGTGTTTTCTCTCCTGAAGTAGTTAGTAATAGTTCCCCTTGTGTTTATGTGTATATTTCTTATGACTCTCTCCAGTGTTAAATTGAAAAGCATGCAGGAAAGTGCGTCTCCTTGTCTTAATCCTCGTTCAATCCTAAATTCCCGTGAGTGTTCTCCTTGTATTATGACTTTGCTTTTTGAGTTGTTTAATGTCATATGTATAAGTCTTGTCAGCTTGTTGGGTATTCCAAAATCCTGTAGAGTGTCATATAGGTATTTCCTTCTGATACTGTCATAAGCCATTTTATAGTCTATAAAGAGTTGGTGGATTGGTATGTTATATTCATGGCATTTTTCTAGTATACATCTTAGTGTGAAGATGTGATCGGTTGTGGATATATTGGGTCTGAAACCACATTGGTAAATACTTAAGATCTCTTCTGAATATTTTCCAAGCCTCTTAGTTATAAGCCTAGACAGGATCTTTTAAGTCACATTTAGTGGAGAGATTCCTCTGTAATTACATCACTGTAGCTTGAATCCTTTTTTTATGTATTGGGGTTATAAGAGCCGTTTCCCATTCTGTTGGTGTTACTTCTTTTTCCCAAATTCTTGATATTAGTCTGCGTATTTGGGAATGTAAGTCTTTCCCTCCATATTTAATTAGTTCTGCTGTAATTTGGTCCTCTCCTGGTGCTTTGTGATTCTTCATGGTCCTAATTATTTCTGATGCTTCAATGAATACCCGAAAAAGTAATGATCAATGAAGAATACAATGCTGTACGTAAGCCGTAGGTCCGTGACCCATCGTACTATAATTGTCAATTTTAAACACTTTTGAAGCTCAGAGAATCTCCAGGCGTTTGATATACCTACATAAGTTTATCTTATACTGTCATTGACCAAAACTTGAGAATCTTTTTGGACACCAAGAGTTAACTTAGGTGTCAAAGGAGCCATATAATTTGTTGGTTCTTTGGCCCATGTTATAATCTGATTGATTTTTTTTTTCAACTTTGATCAGGACTGAGCTGTGTAGGAGAGTTAGTTATCTCCCCTTTCTAAGCGCTGGAGGAAATAATGGCTATATTTTATATTCATAAAACTATTATTTGTTTCGTTTCTTCTTGACGGTGTCAACAAAGTGTTTTTCTCTAGTCCACAGATTCTAGTTTTTAACTGTTCTAAGTCTAAAGCGAAAGCTAATTTACAATGACAATTAAATCAAATCAAA
Organism: Biomphalaria sudanica; assembly: GCA_036873155.1. Taxonomy (NCBI): domain Eukaryota; kingdom Metazoa; phylum Mollusca; class Gastropoda; family Planorbidae; genus Biomphalaria; species Biomphalaria sudanica. The sequence goes on from JAZGLO010002693.1 coordinate 186,692, forward strand.
TGGTTTATTAAATTCAAAATATGGACCTAGACTAGATCTAATTCTAGATCTATATATTTATGTGTATAACTAACTATATAGAATATTACTATTTGTTATTATTAGTAGATGATTAGTAGATCTAAGCCCTTAATTAATGTCTAAGTCTAACACTAGACTGAGTAGATCTAAAATCTAAGGATATAATAATAATATAAATAATATTAAATATATAGATTCTAGATCTATCTAATTATATTTAGATCTATATAAGGCTAATAAAAAAAAAAGGATTAGTGAGACAAAATAGTCCTAAACTAAGAGTTGTTAATTTGAATTAATTAGTGGAAAAAAATGCTGAATTAAGTTAAATATATAATTTAAAGATATTAGTTTATTAGTTGAATAGCTTTTTTAAGGAATTTGGTTTGATTTTAATACAACAAAACGCAAATTTTAACTCATCTCTGATAACACATTAAGAAATGTTTTGATTACTGTCACACCTCATCATTCCCTTTGAAAACAATTAGAAATGTTTTGATTACTGTCACACCTCATTGCAAGACTCATCATTCCTTTTGATCACAATAGGAAATGTTTTGATTACTGTCACACCTCATTGCAAGACTCATCATTCCCTTTGAACACAATAAAAAATGTTTTGATAGTCACAACTTAATGGATCTTCTGATGATCTAAATAAATAATTTTAAAATAATTTTTTTTACATGTGTCAAATGCTCCTTCATAAATGAAGAGTATTAACATTGGAGCCCAAAGGTCCCGCAAGTCACCTAAAAAAAAGTCCAGTAGGGAATATGCCTTGAGGCGCCATTATCCTGTTGATTTTTAGAAAGGCTTCTATTCAACAACCAGGCCTGGACATGGGGCTCTTCATCCATGTCCTGTCTGAGGGCTCCCAGCGGTAGTCAGCCATAATGACTGGCCATTAAATTCGGACTGTACCAGGTACATGGCGTACCAAGCCCGGTTTTGAGCCCACTTGCTATAAGTGGCAGAGAGCAGCACTTACCATATTTCTATACTGTTACCGCCACTGTTCCGTGGAAGGACCGCCCCTCCAGCTTAATGGCTAACTGATGGCGGCCCCTTGCGTGGAATGGTGTGGCAGATTTGTTGGGCTGGGTCCCGGGGCATTTTTTCAATCCCAACCTGGAGTGAGAGAAAAAAAACTAAAGCTCACCCAGGGAAGCCCTGCTGGGCCTGGTTCCCTACTCAAACTTGGCCTATCTAGTTCCACTACTAGACGTTTCCATGGAGGCGCCACGCTGAGCCAACGGGTAGCTGGAATCACTAGGGAATGGCAGCAGGCTGGGTTTCACCTCGGAACCATCATGTTGACAGCAGACAGCATATACCACACAACCAGGTAGCCAACCAGACTAATCAACTAATAAAACTGAATTCTTATGAATATATCTATATTTACATAAAAACATCCCTTGAATCACCATGAACCCAAGGCAATAAAACTTAAGATCACATAAATTCATTATAATACAAATTTATAATAATAACAATAACAAAAATGCATAGAATGAATTATGTACATGTATGGATGCAGGTGAAATAATTACAATGATAGTTGACATCAAACCAAGAAACAAATGTTTAGGTCAGTGATATTGAGTTAATAGGGACTTGTTTTTAAAGGCAGAATCAAACTTTCAAATTATTTATCCATTAGAAATGCGGAGTTTAATGGCCTGCTAACAATATCATGACACTATTTTTCACAAGAAAAAAAACTTAAAACATGGTCTTAATGGTGATTCTTCTCATAATAGAAGCCACGTAAGGAAACGTTTGTAGCTACAATGAACAAGAAAAACTTAAAAAATACTTTAAAAAAAACAAAAAAAAAAAGCTTATATGAAGTGTAATTTTTATTAATTAGTTTGGATCAGTCATGTAATTAAATTTGTAACAGATCTAGACTAACAATAATAAATCTGTGCAATTATAAATATTTTTACAAATTGTTCTTGTTTAGCCCAATTTCATGCTTTTAGCTTTCTCAATGTACTAAGATTACTTATCTGGGTGAATGCTACCATTATTGGTTTAAAAAAAAAAAATACAGTTGAATTCCAACTGAGGGGTCAAGGGGACTAATTCAATTATATCACCACATTAGTAAAGCACAAGTTCTTTCCCTTGTAAGGACACTAAAAGGATAGTCTATGTAAAAGATATTTTCTAGATTAGTTAAAATGATTAAAAATATATGTTTCAACATTTTATTTTTTTTTAGTCATTTTTTCTCAGTGAGTCTTAAACCAAATGCCAGGTGTCCTAACCTTTAATAAACAACCAGAAACAGAGAGACATGAATCTAAAGTTGGTTGACCTATCTATAAGTGTTTGAGAAGCATGGAGACCAAAACTACAAACAGACTAACTACAAAACTTGGCCGAAGAAATCCTGCACTGTCTGGATTAACACAGGTGTACCGATGGAGGTTCTCAACCTGAGCAAGAAAGGTCTCGCCCAGAAAGTCCTTGTAGTTTTGACGATCTGGTGGGATTTTCATCAAGCGTACAGCAGCGTCATTAAAAATAAGATTACTGTACCAGAAGCCCGAGTCAAACATATGGAAATCTCCATCACTTGAAAATAAAAAGAAACAAGAAAAACTTAAAATACTTTTAAAAAACACAACAAAAAACCTTCTTTATAAATCTTATAGAGCAATTACTTTTCTCGTAATAACTAATGAATGTTAGATTTGATACTCTTTGATAAATAGAGAGAACAACCAGAAATACCTGAAGACGTAGAGTCTGTTCAAGATAAATATTTTCTAGTCCTTAAGCCAAATGTAAATTTATTTTGTTTATACTTTGAAAAATTATAACAGTAATTCTCAACAATATACATCAAATTTATAGGAAAATTGTTAGAGATGTTTTTCAGAACCGTGTCCAACAAGGTTTTAGGTTTTGCCAGAAGTTTCGTCAACCCACCCATATTGTAAATAGAGATTTAAAAAAAAAACTAGCATGAGATGGAACTTTAAGTTGAGTTGTACACATTTACAATGCACTTGTATAACAAGACTCAACACAATGTATTAAACCATTGTTTACACATCTGTCCTACTGAATGAGAGTGAAAAGGATATAAAGAAAATAGTTAAATCTACTAGAAGATTCCATTACCTGTCCCATACACTGCTAAGTCAAAGTTTTTACATTATCTGCCTCTTAGACTGCTTGGTACAGAGGTCATCTTATACTTACATGTCTGATGAAAAAAACTGTTGTCCATAATTTAGAACATTCCAGATGATACCTATTTGCTCTGAGGTCTTTGTAGCTGTAAAATAAATTGCATAACATTGGAGACAGAGCCAGATTTACCATAGTGCTACACTGTGCAATACACAGGGCCTCACCCTCCACATTACACAGATATAACATAAAAAAATATACATATTAAATATAACAAATTAAATTAACAAGCTCTCTATTTCTTAGGGGGCTCAGTAGCTGAATGGTTAAGCGCTTCGCTTCCAAACCTGGGGTCCTGTGTTTGACTATCCGTGAAAACTGGAGTTTCGAACTTACAAGGTTTTTAAGCCATTCTGAGTCCAACCAACTTATAATGGGTACCTGACTTTAGTAGGGGAACAAAAAAGGTGATTGGTCATAAGGCTGGCCACATGACACCCTGCTTGTTAACCGTTGTCCAAAGAAACAGATTACCTTAACATCACCTGCCCTATAGACAACAACGTCTGAAAGCGGAACTTTATTTTTCTCTCACTAATATAACATGCCTTTAGATTTATTAACATTATTAAGTGTCATTTATATTTAAGCTTGAAGTGGGTAAGAAACTTTAAAAAATCCTTTCAGGACCTCCAGTTACTAAAATCCAGCACGGTTAGATTGTAAAATTAGAGTTGACTGGTCCCTGGACTGGATAAGAGCTAACCTGAAGTAACTATTGCATCAGCTGGAACCTCCCCCAAGTGACATTCATTAAATCTGTCCACATTAAGGCGACGCCCATCCTTGCACAACAGTTCATAGTCATCAGACCTTCGATTCCTAGCCCATGTGGCATGATTGCGGCCATCTGTGTTGTCTCGGACAGTCAAGTGGCGAACAAAGGCAATGTCACCACCGTCTGATGAGAAACATGTCATGATTTAGTGAAGTAATTTATAGACTTAAACTATAGTCTAATACAACCACAATATACAAAAACACTGTGTTTAAATCTAACTATTAGTTAAATGACTATGTGCTAAACAACCAGCACAAATTGCCTTAGCTGACAGAAGAGAACCTTGTTGCATGCGGCCTCAGAACGAGAAAGCTGGAGGTCACTAACAAAGGCGACAAGATACACATTTGAGACCCAAAAAAAAATCCGCTGCCGAGGCGGAGGTAGACAACGAAAAGAAAATCTAAATCAACCACCTGTGGACAATGGTTAAGCTTGCCATGGATGTGGCAAAATATGTTTAAATCTAACTATTAGTTAAATGACTATGTGCTAAACAACCAGCACAAATTGCCTTAGCTGACAGAAGAGAACGTTGTTGCATGCGGCCTCAGAACGAGAAAGCTGGAGGTCACTAACAAAGGCGACAAGATACACATTTGAGACCCAAAAAAAAATCTGCTGCCGAGGCGGAGGTAGACAACGAAAAGAAAATCTAAATCAACCACCTGTGGACAATGGTTAAGCTTGCCATGGATGTGGCAAAATATGTAGGTCACAGCTGTGGCTGCGCAGCCGTGGGAAATACTGCATTTCTCACTAATCTTCAGACTCGAAGACAAGCCTTATTATGTTCTAACCAAGTCTAACTATTGAATAATAATACAATTATTTGTGAATCTAAATCAATATACTAATACAGAATTCTATGACTACAGTTGAATGTGATTCAGTCATTTTTTTTTATAACAGTTATATTACTATTTTACTTTACTGGACATTAATTACTACAGAAAATTATGTTTATTATATTTGTGAATTACTCTTCCAAATGGTTGCTAATATGTGAAATAATCTTCTTCCAAATAGCAGCTAATATGTGAAATAATCTTCTAAGTCAAATTAACTTTATTTAGACAGTTACTTTGCATTTCATTACTTTACAAAAAAATAATGTTACTCTAGTCAACCATAATTATTAGTTGAATGATAAAACTATTATTTCAGCTGTTTGACAAGTTTGAGTCCTAATTATCAGTTAAATGTCAAAGTAAAGTCAAGTCATTGGAAAAAAAACAAACAACCTTTTTTGGCAGCTGAGAAGAACATCCATAAAAAAGCTAAAAAGATTCTAGAAATTAAAAATCACCCTTTAGGTCAGGATTTTGTGATTTTACCATCACAAAAGAGATACAAGACACTGATAGCAAAGACAGACACAAAAACTAATTTGTTCCCCTGGCAATCAAATCATTAAATAGAAACAATCTGATATAAACTTTCACATGTAAATTATGAGTGAGTCTGGGGTGAATGTACATTTTGTTTTTTTTATAGTTACAATGTTTTGTTTGGTGTAATGCACAAATTGTAATTCCTTACAGACAGTAAAGATTATTATTATTATTATTAAAATGCTAATCACCACTATTAATACCGTAGTACACTGGTTATACTGTAATGATAGCACAATGTGGGGCCTATAAAAGTCTCAATAAGTGTCAGGTAAGAGACTCACATCTCTAGCATTTAGAATTCTGCTTTGTATCAATAAAACACAAATTTAAAGAACTTTAAAACAATTTTATTTCAACCATTTTGGGAAGATTGTAATTTTGGAGAGATGTGTATTGTCTCCACAACCATATGACTAACGCGGATTCAGATAGTAAATTCTATAAGATTACCAAAATTCCACCTATACCCTTCATCTTAGCTTATTTATATCAAGGTTATCTAGAAGGATCCCATGCACACACGAGGTGACCTAATAATATGGACAGTTTACATACTACTGGTCAGCTGTTATTGTGTGCTGTCAAGCATGACATACACACATGCATGTGACACATATTAAAACATCTAACTTAAAAAAAAAACAGTATGAAGTCATGATAAGTTAAGTTGTTACTTCTAATCAATCCTAGTATTTAAAAAGAAAATGAAACTTACTCTCCACCAAACATCTGAATGCCCCGCTGGTGCCATAATAAAGTTCATCATTGTTACGCTGACATTTTCCATAACCATTTGATTTACACGCTTCACACAGGTTGATTGGCCGGCCACCAGGATTGTACTCAATGTCCAGTGATCCAGGTATACAACTTCGAGAAAAGAGCTCACCTAAATACAAAAGTTCAATCATTTCATTCTTAAAAATTTTTTTGATCTCATTTCAAAAGAAGCTATTAAGATGTAAAGTAGCCAGCCTCCAACTTACCAACGTTTCTAAAAATAGTACAATCTTTAGGCAGAAACTGTTCAGTTTCGATGAAGATATTGAGTGGAATCACCCAGCCATCACCTCGACCAATCCCAGGATGACATGATCTTCTACCTGCATAACATTGATTTTATCAGAAAAAAATTATTGAAGTTGCTCATACATGAAGGCAAATCCATAAATGTGGAGTTATTGATAAACAAAGTATTTTAATAATAATAAAATTATAATATATAAAATAAATTTATTATAAAATAAATTGTGTGCACTTTTTTTCTAAACTGTGTAGGTGTAGTGGCTTAGTGATAAAGCGCTTTGCTTCTGGAATGGGGTAGAGGGTTCGAATCCTGGTGTAGACTGGGATTTTTTATTTCGGGATCTTCAGGCACCTGAGTCCACCCAGCTGACATTAGTTCGGGAAAAGTGACGGTGGTTGATTGTTGCATGACACCCTAGTTAACAGTGGGCCACAGAAACAGATGACCTTTACATCATATGCCCTTAGACCAGAACTGTAGAAACAACTTTCAGAAGCTCTTTCAATTGTAGTACAAAAGTAATTTTTATAATTCTTTTCATTTCCCTAAGTTTTTGTTTTGTTTCCATCATATCTCCACTATTAGTAAAAATTACAAATGGGATCTTTAAAAACAAATAGCAGATAACTGTGACTTTTTTTTGAAGATCCCTGACTATGTCATAGAATACCACAAAAAAAAAGAAATTTCATAACAATTCTAAATCCTACCAACCGTGAAACTTTTGTTTTACCTTTCATGTTGAATAAAGTTGTTTGTTGGTCTGTTTTCTTGATGGCAGCAACAGCTTTGAACTTCATTGACATATCACCATAATCTTCTGATACAATGGGGATCAAGCCATAGCGACTGTGAGATACAAACTATAAGACAGTTATTTGTAAAGATGCAAAGATCACAAACTATTAGATGGGAGTTAGGACTAAGCAGAGTAGAGGGACTATATACCATTCAACAGTATGACAGCTGAGATTAGAAGAGGATAACATAACAGAAGCACTTTAAAAATCAACTCAGGCGCCATTTTGCCTTCAATGGCATAGAGGAACTGCTTAAGCAGCTAGTAGCAGATGGTCTGAAAGTGTCAGATGGCGAACTCTCATAAAATTCATAAGACACACATATAAGATCTAAAGAAAAGCTCTTGTTGAAGGCAGGAGCAATTGACAAAGAGAAAAACTTAGATAGACCCTCAGAAGACAATGGTTTGGTCTGCATAAAATGTAGCAAAATTGGCAGGGCTTTGCTGATCATGTGAAATACTATACTTACACTTAATCATTGGAATTAAATCCAAACACATTATTCTACAAAGCTCAAAGTCTAACTGGAACATATTAACATTTACTTCAATGTAACAGATTCTAACCGTCCAGCTATGTACACATCTCCAGCATCCAAACTTATTAGGTCAGCATCCCCTCTCCAAATCATTTCCAAACACGCGGTTGTATTCCCTCCATACAGACAGTCCATCTCAGGTTGGAGCTCTTTAGCCTTGAAAGCCATAATCATGTCCTCACACTTCAGCTTCTCAGCCATGGAGATCAAACACCAACGGATGACATCAGAGGGACAGTTGTTCATCTCAGTCAGCATGTCAATGAAATCATCAGCTTCAGAGAAACACATTTCACACAGTCATAACCTTTGCAGCAGAAGTGAATTAACTTGTAAAGAAAGAGATACAATAGTGATGATGTACCTGAATAGAAACTGATCAAATCTCTATTTTTGGACAAGTGGAAGAGGTATCTAGGAGAAAGTTTCTAGGCTGTCTTTAGGCACTCAGCCAAGTCGTATTAGGAATCAAGTTTCCTTGTTAGATAGTCAAGCAGTATATCCCACTCCTTAACAAATCCCATAAGACAAGATAAATAAATAAATATGCAAAAGAGTTAATAATGTATTCAAGGCCACCTTTAAGCATAGGCAAACTAGGCAGACCTACATTTTGTGGGGGCCTTACACAGGAAAAAAGTTTTTTGAAAAAAAAAAATTGTGAAACCTGGATGAAATCTCAAACATAGCACAGATCTATGTCTACTAGCCTATCTTTAAGTCTGTATTATAACTCTAGGTTTATTTGTGAATATTTATCACACTACCAGTGTTAGAACCCTGCTGCTTTTCTATAGTATTGGTAATTATGTCAAAACATTATTTCGAGTCTGGCCAAATCAAATGAGTTAGGGTGAAATGTAAATGAAAAGCAGAGAATGCAAAGAGGTGTTCTATTACATTCTGTTGCTCATCAGCATTGATTGTTTCAACCAAACCATTGAAATTGGGTTATTTTATTTGTATAGTGTTTATTTTCATTTTCTATTTTATTGAAAGCTACCATATATTCTTTTAGCCTAGGATTACATAAGGCCAGCCTTGATCTATTGTTGTTTGTAAAATTGTTTGACATGTTTCGGATTTTCCTTTAGAGTTGAAGATAATCGACTTCCTAGTCCTGACCTTCCACAGGATAATGGGGTGTGCTGCGGGCAGGGTACGAACAACAGCCCAGTGTACCTACCACACAACCAAGCAGCCATCCTATTTGTAGAAATGTCTTGTCATTTAAAAGATAAGAAAAACCTGTAAACACTTACCAACCCATGAATAATAAGTCTCAGTTTCCACAATATCAATCAAGCTTTGTGTTGTGTCTGAAAACATTAAGTTCTTCCTAGTAAACACTCGCTTGAACACATCCACAGGGTAGGAACTCTCAGAATTGAAGATTTGAAAAGAGCTGCTTAACCTGCCTCCTCTACCAAAGAGCTGCTGAACAGTGAATAGAAAGTCTTTATAACTTTTGACAATGTCAGGCTCTCTGACGGCTGATGTCAAAATGACATTTGATGTCACCTGTCCCCAATTACAACTTGCGTAATCAGTCACAGCTGCAGTTTTACCATCTGGACACAGAAGTTGATAACTCTGGGAATTAAGAGAAACCTTATATTAGCTGTGGCTAAGTGGTAAAGCTCTTGGCTTCTGAGCCGTAAAGTTTTTTTTAAAAAAAGGGAGCAGAAAAATATGAATGTTGTAGATGGTTGTTGACTTACAACCCCAATCTACAGGTTCACAACTAAACTGCTGTAGGCATGTTATAGTTAAGCTCAAAACTTGTATTAACTTGAGTGAATATAATAAATATAACTTTTAATATAATATAGACAAAGTCAACTTGAAAGGAAATAAAATAAACTGATATTTAAACAAATCTAACAAATTTCTTTTTCATTATCACCTTGGAAACAAAAACACACATAAACTCCATAACAATGAAAAGCCATAGTGACAAGACAAGAGAAATCTGAATGAGATTTTAGAAGCAAACAGCCAACTGCAATTCTTGGCAGATGTCTAAAAATGGTAGCTCAGACTAAAAATCAAAATTGAGTATTTGTGGTATCAGTACTTCATTCCATTAGCTATCTACCAACCCTACTCTACCCTACTGGCTTCCAAAATAAAAATCTCCATGTATTTGTTACCAGACTCTACAAAATAATAGCGATGAAGTGGTTATTCACAATAAAACAATCAAACGCCGTTTGCCCTGGCTTGGACATGTTCGCCGGATGGAGGACAAGCGCATCCTGAAAGTCATCCTCTATGGTCAACTCGCCACTGGCAAAAGAAAAACTGGTCGCCCCCACCTCCGTTACATAGATGTAATAAAACGTGACCTCAAATCAATGAACATCAATACTGACAATTGGGAAGACATAGCTCTAGACCGCAACAGATGCAGAGAGAAAGTGACAAAGAAAGCTATGGACAGTGAAAGTACATGGGTCTCAGCTCAGGAAGAAAAACGCACAATCCCAAAAACGGCCAGCTCCTCTACCACCAAAGCAAAAGCCACCGTAACCTGCGATATCTGTGGATTGGAGTGTCTCTCCGAAATAGGGCTCCACAGCCACTTGAGGAAGTGTGCTCTGAGATGAACCATAGTCGTTCTACGACTGAAGGAGGCCAATGAAAACAATCTTTTAGAAATAGGCTAATTATAAACTCACCCTAATGGAGAACAAGTTATTTTCAGCACAAAGCATCATGGTAACAATGCAAAAAGTAAAATGTGACATTAGCCATCTCCAACAAAGAAAACAAAGTAAAAAGTGACATTAGCCATCTCCAACAAAGAAAACAAAGTAAAAAGTGACATTAGCCATCTCCAACAAAGAAAACAAAGTAAAATGTGACATTTGCCATCTCCAACAAAGAAAACAAAGTAAAATGTGACATTAGCCATCTCCAACAAAGAAAACAAAGTAAAATGTGACATTAGCACATCTCTGACAACAACTTATCACAACAAAAATGTTTACACCTAGTGAAAAAATACAAGTTAGAGAACAATTTCTTTTGTAGTTTTTCATTCCAACTATTTAATAAATATTTAAATATATATATAGATATATCTTCTGTCTAACTAGTAATAGTTAAATTATCAACAAATTTGCTTATTTATATCAATCTTTGGACTCAAAGACATGCCTTATTATTTAAATATATTATATAGATATAATTAAACTGGTATGTGTGTGTGTAGCCTAATAGTAGCAGCCTGATCTACCATTTGCCATTGGATATAAATGGCTTTTTTTTTTAACATGTAATTTAAAGTGAATTTGAATCTAGAGCTTTATAGTTTTAAAACTGAATCTACATCAGAGGCACACTGGCTTTGTAGCCATTTGGGTGAATGCCCATGGGGCTAGCGGCGAATATGCACTGCTGAATGGGTCTTTAGCCACTATTGGAATGGCATATAAAGCATGTATTGCACTGTAAAAGATTTTTATAATATTCTCTATAAAAGAGTCTCACAGAGCATCATGATTGGTGTTAGAAAGTAGTTATATATAATATATGGTGATCCAATTTTATGATTTTATCTTATAAATTACAAACTTTCCTTCTAATAAGAAAATAATTCCATCCATATGTATCAATCTAGTTATGCATGTTAATTAGAGACTTAACCTGCTAAGTTATTGATTAAATTACTGATTTAGGCAACCCATTCCACGATCTATTAATTTTACTATAAAATAAATTAAAATAGATCTAATAAATGTCTAGTGGTTAGACATGCAGTCAGCCCATGAATGATCTACCTCATAAGCACACACTTACCGCAGGATCCACATTGATACCAGATATGTCAGAATTGTTGACCAGGCTCTGCATGATATCAAAGATGTCATGTCTGACAAATGCCAGCTGCCCTTTGCCCTCTGCCACACATCTGAAGGCACCATCATAGCCAGCAAAAGTGTCACTGGTGCTGCAGAACTCTTCATTCTGTCCAGTACACAACTCACAAACTGATGTTGGGTTGTTTCCTGTAAAATATTTATAAATCGGTGCTTCAGTTGAATAAGCTATGGTCTCCTTCAGTTGCGACGCGACTATGGATCATAGTTGAATTATGAAATGTATAAATTTGTTAATAATTTTCTAATTTAAAAAATAATTAATTAGAAAATTATGCAAATCGAGAGGTTAGTCAGAAATGATATCAGCCAATCAAGTTTAATGCAATTTTTTTACCAGAATTTCTGTATTGTTTCATTTGAATTTATCAGAATTGCTCTTGTAATGGGAGGGGTGGTGGTTGAGTAGTATGGCGCTTGGTTTTTGAACTGGGTATCTCAGGTTTGAATCCTGGGATTTTTTATTTTGGAATCTTGTGAGTCAACCCAGCTCTAAAGGGCACCTGACATTAGATGGGAAAAGTAAAGTTGGTTGGTCGCTGAATTGGCCACATGACATCCTTGTTAACCATGGACCACAGAAACAGATGTCCTTTATTATTACATTATCTGCCCTGTAAGTGTTTGAGTCACACATTTTCAAATCTTAATCCGCTTCATGAGGATCCTCAGGAACCTGTGTGTTGAAATTTAATAGGGAGACTACAGAACATAATATTAATCTCCAACTGTTTTAGGATGCTCACCATATGGATTATAGAGTGATGTCAAAGAGCCTGGTAGGCACATGTGACCAAAAGCAGAGGCTACCGCCTTGACCAAGGCATTACACTCAGTGATCTCTATATAGTTATTTTTAAGCAGTGTTCCAATCGGGTAAACCCAACCAGCAGCCATTCCAATGCCTAATAAAAAAATATATATATTTATTAAGACAGGTCTTGTTTTTCTTGAAATTCAAAATGATTGCTTCATAAATAATGACAAAGGCACTCAATTGACTCGACAGTTTAGTAATTATATACTACCATGGCATTAAGTTGATTAAGGTAAGCGAAATAATATTCTGTAATAGTAATAGTAGTAATACTAGAAATTATACTGCTAACAGCTGGGGCTGCTATCCACGGAAATATGTAATCCTCATTAATCTTCGGACTCGAAGACAAGCCTTATTATTAATTAATATTAGGTAATATTATGTTAGAAACGAACGAGTATTCATTCTCTGGCATTATTACTATTATTATTAGAATTATTATTATTATTAAAATGATCCCAGTTTTATAGCGTGAACTTTCAAAACAAACTTAATGTGTAATGTGTTGTTAAAAACAAGAAATATCTAGATCTATCTAATTCTAGATTATATAGGTTATATCAAAATGTATCATTAAAAAAAAACAACTAGTAAGCCTAATATATGATTTCCTATTATAGGCCTATCTATAGTTTTATAGTAGTCTTGACTATGTTTACTTTTATAAGATAAGAAACTATTTAAAATTCAGTATCATTTATCTATCACAAAGAAAAATAAAATTTACCTGAAAAACATACTGAATTTTGAGTTAAAGTGTCCAGATTTATTTTGGTGCCAACAGCTATCACGGCAACCGAATACAAAGAAGGTTTATCGGTTGTTGTAGCTTCAACAAAATTAAAAGATAATCTCAGATTAATATATAGATCATTGTTGTTTGGTTTGTTTTTTTACTTTCTCTTTTTTAGTGTGAAATAGTCAAAAAAATTGTATATAATAAAAAATTATCATACAGTAATTCAACCAGTGTTGATAAGTATATGGATGAGCACACTTTTTTCCTTGGCACAGTCTGCAAAAGAGCTCACAGCTCAGCAGCAATAAAGCTGGCTAGAAGAAGAATGGCTGAGTGGTCGTGCGGTAGTCTCGATGGTCGCGGTTCATACCTTGCCTGCTGCCATCCCGCCCGACGTCCTGCGGGAGGTTTGGACTAGGAAGTAAATTATCTTCAACTCATAAGGATCCTTATAAAACATCTCCGATGCCCCTCAATTATGTCTCCCATTTTATTTATTTTACTTACGTAGTCAGAATGGCAGACGACAAGAATCACCTGAGGCGTAAATTATCGAAGGGACACAACCCACCATTAAAGTACACCATTTCCTCACATTCAATACGTGGTTGTCGTTCATGTAAACAGCTATACTGCTTCCAATGTAACTAGGCGTCATTCTGTCTTATACATGACACACTATTCTTTCACTCTTGAATATTTTACAGAAGAAAGAGCACTACAGCACAAGTCTTTTTTTTTTGAAGTATTGGTTCACTGCTCTATTACTCTTATCTTCTTCTTAGGCCTATATGATACAGACGTTACTTCAAAAAAAAGAAAATGATTACGTCATATGCCTCATGCATGCACTTGCAAAGCTCAAAACAATCTGGAAATACAATTACAAAGGCACCAAAATCATACTGCTGCACCCCCATAATTACATAGACACTTCTGTAGGCTTGGCTATCTTAGAAACTGACTGCAGAACTCCAGAGGAGTATCCTTGCAATGGAACTGAGACGCTAGTAGAAAGATATAAGATTATCATTTACAAATACCGCATCACAAACAAGGAGATTAGAAACAGGATCACAATGGCGATTGCCCCCCCCCCCTCCCCGGACGATCTTCTGACAACTGCCTAAAAAATCGTAAGCTAAAACTTTATGGCCATTTTACAAAATCTTCAAGGCTCGCAATGACCTTCCTTCAGGGAACAGTCACAGGAAGAAGGAGAAGAGGCAGACAGGGAAAGCGATGGTAAGACAGACTAATAACAAGGGATAGGCCATAGGTGAAGGTAAACATTACTAAGCTAGCCTTGTTGCACTGTCACGTTTTTTATCTCATAGCCCGAGTTTGTTATCTCAAAATCTGGACATAACATATTTTCCATACTTCACTAAATCAATGTCAAAGTCCCTACACCGAGTATCACTGTTACCTTATAAATGGAATATCAAGTGTTACTATCGCTTCCAGCAAAAGATCGCCCAAATCTGCTTTGGAATGTCTAGAGATGAAATTATCTTATAAAATTGGAAAATGTACTTTGAAAAAAAAAAAAAAAAAAAAGACTACTTTGTTTGAGAAAGTTGTGTACCTATATAAAGATGTATCTTTTTATTGAAAACTTTGGCTACTTGGCCAGTATTTATCGTAGTTCCTTTACGGACACTTCAAAACTAGAACCAAACATATTTCCGGTCACAGACTAAATGGGCTAGCATAACAGATTACGTGCATTTGCAGTCCAAACAAATATATTTTTAAAAAGTACCCGTTTGAGACTTTGCAATCTACAGGGAGGTTCTGTAGCCCATGGTTAACGAGGGTACCATGTGGCCAGCACAACGATCAACCGCCTTTACTTTTCCCCATCTTATGTTAAGTATAACATAAAAGTTGGGAGAAATCAATAGACGCCCTTAAGATCCCGAAATTATAATTTTCCGCCGTCACCAGGATTCGAACTCGGGAGTCATCGGATCGAACGTTAAGCGCTTACCACTCGGCCACCGCGCCTCCAATTACAAATATATTGTATATATATATATTTGCAAAGAAAACCGGAAAAAAAAAGTATGTTTCTTCATTTGTCATTACAAATTGTAAAACACTCTTCGAAAAAAAATGGATACGCCAATGGATAAATGTTTCAAAAATGTTAAATTAACAGTGATATAGGCCTAATTACATAATTTAAAAAATACAACAGGTAGATGATATTTCTCTAATTTACCTGTGTCATACTTCTCTGCCATGATGGGCATCATGTTGTGCTGCCGACCTGCAAAGTAGCCCAGACCTGAGTCCAAGTTGACCAGGTCAGCCTGATCTGATTCAATCAATTCCATGCAAGAAAAGCTAAAGAGGGAATAAAATGAAAGTCCTAGTCAACTAACCAACACAGAAGTCTCCTTTTAAAACAATACTTTAAATAGAAAACAAAGCTTATATTGAGTGAAATGACATCAATTAGTTTGAATGTATCATGTAGTTAATTTAATGCGTCTAGACTAACAATTAAAAATTGTGTGCCATTTGTTATTGATTAACTCGTGCGGAGTCTTAGATTTAGCATCCAAATTTTAAACCTTTAAGTAAAAAGTAAAGTTCCCTTTTCAGACCATAGGGTCATCAGTTTCTTTGGCCAACAGTTGACAATCAGGGTGTCATGTGGCCAGCACAACGACCAACCGCCTCTACTTTCCCCCAACTAAAGTCAGGTGCCCATTTGAGTTGGGTGGACTTAGGGGCGCACTAAAATTTCCGAAATTCAAAATCCCAGTCATCGCCGAGATTCGAAACCAGGGCCCCAGGTTCGGAAGCCAAGCGCTTAACCAGTCAGCCACCGCGCACCATCCTTAACCCTATACCAATGAATAATTGTGCAAAGCTTAAACTTGACCCGAGGTGTGTGAGAAATAATGTGTTCAAACCTTTTACCAGACAGACAGAGTGAGTTGATATAAGCTTGGTAATAAACATCTATGTTGCTATATAAGAAGAAACTGGGTGGAGGAAACGCACTGACCTGGAGATATACCAAATTGTACGTGAATACGGAAATAAAAAAGGACAAACTTTGCTGGACAGTTCACCCTGTGAGAATCTCAGAGAACAAAGGAGCACAAATTGTAGACCTTAAAAACCAGAAGGCAGACCATAAATGCAATGGATTGATGATGTAGAGACAGATCTACAATAACTTCAAGTTTGGACATGGAGACGAAACGCTCAGGAGAGATCTGAATGGAAGGATGTGTTGAAGAATGCCCGGGGCCCTCCATTTGCTGTAGCGCCACTAAAATGGGTGGATGTGTTGAAGCAGGCCCGGGGCCCTCCATGGGCTGTAGCGCCACTGGGATGGATGGATGTTTTGAAGCAGGCCCGGGGCCCGCAATGGGCTGTAGCGCCACTGGGATGGATGGATGTTTTTACTTAGCACAACTTTCATGCCTATAGAATGCTCAATCTGCTATGGTCCAGTCACTTTTGTGGACCAGTTACGGAGGGGGGGGGGGGAAGGGAGAGGAAATTAGAGTGAAGATTTCCGTGCAGTCTTTTCAAGCGAAAAAAAAAGTTGTTCAAGTCTGATTTTGAATTCGAGACTCCAAGATGTAAGATTGACGTGTAAGTCACTGAAATATTCTACTACTTAAACAAAAAAAAAAAAAAGTTTTATGTTCTATTTTTAGTCTAAAATTGTTTAGCGAACGACCTGATTCTCTACACGAGGCGTGTCTTCCATTTGCTAAGTTCATTTCTCATATAAAACACAATTAATTAATTACGACTAATAGATTTAACTAACTGGTTAATTATTTGTTGGAAGTCGTGTGTTGTCATAGACAATGAATAATTGTACGAGGTTTGAACCTGATCCGAGAACGGGGAGGGGGAGGAGTAACGTGCAAGAGGCTCCACCCACCCGGACTGAGTTGACATAAGGTTTGTTGTAAATATAAATTGAAAGTGCTATAATGCAGGTGCGTACTGGCTATATGGGCGTTTGGGCAAATGCCCGGTGGGCCGGTACCCAATCGGCCTGTAGGGCCACCGAAAGGGCCACATAGATGCCACTGTGGCACTTATAGTTTAAGGTTTTATAATATTTCTCTTCTAAGAGTGACCCATTTGAGCGCCATGTTTAACAAAAACAAAACTCTGCCGTGTAACACTACTTTAAGTAAGTATTGCAATGCAATCTAACACATTTTCTAAAATAATGTAATAGCCTACATCCGTAGACAGTGCTACTAGTAGGCTTCATCCTTTTAGGATCTACATACTTAGCGATTAAAAAGCAACTTTAGGCCTTTATATTTTATAAGGATATAGTGTTCACTTTGTGGATTTCTACACTTATCCTTGCACTATAAAACATAATGATTTTGAGGATCACATGATATACATTTTATTCGGCAGGATTGTATAGAAATGCCCGGGCCGATTTTGACAGCCATTCGGCCCCTGCTATACTGTTACTCTTTTTCTTTTAGAACCAAACAGACAGTTAGGGATAGATTTAGTCGAGACATAATAATCATGGTAGGCCTACTTTATGTAGAATGAATCAGTCAGAAAACTAGACTAGATTGACACACGAAATGTGTAGGACGTAATTATCTTTTTTTTTGAAATAACGTCTGTAATATATAAGATAAGATAAGAAAAACAACTGGGTAGATTTTCAGTCATTCATAAACACGCATGACTTGACCGACTCTAGAATAAGCGTAGAACGTTATATAGTCTTCTCTTTTAAAGTAACGTCTGTAATTGAGAAGATAAGATAAGGAGGGGGCTGTTTTAATTCGGATTATACTTCAACTTATAATAACACACGAGACAAACAAGTTAATATAACACTGTTATCTTATCTTATCTTATATAATACAGACGTTACTTTAAAAAAGTAGATGATTTCGTCCTACGCGTCATGCATTTAGTCATGCATATTAACCAATGACTTAAATTCTGCCAAGTCACTGGTTTTTCTGGCTAGCTCAGGCCACCCATTCCATGCTCTAATAGCACTAGGGAAGAAGGAGTATTTGTACAAATTTTTCCTAGCATATGGGACGAGGAATGTGCCTTTATTTTTGTGTCTTTCAGAGTATTTTATTAAATTTTGTTTTTGTATTTGAAGATTATGGTTCAGTGTTTTATGTATAATTGCTACTTTACTTTTGAGTCTTCTGTCCTGAAGGCTTTCTAAATTTAGTGATTTTACTAATGGTGTTACTCTAGTCAAATGTGAATATTCGTATGTTATGAATCTCACTGCTCTATTTTGTGTCTGTTCCAGTTTCTTAATGTTTTCTTATTGGCCTAATTATGAGTGAGTCTGGTGTGAATGTACACTTTGGTTTCTTATAGTTATAATGTTTTTTTGTTTGGTGTAATGCACAAATTGTAAGACAAATTTCCGTACGGACAATAAAGATTATTATTATTATTATTATTTTAGTTTTATGTTCTTATTTGATTTATAGAAATTTCTTTTAATAAATCCTAATGCTTTGTTGAATTTTTTTATAGTTTCATCAATATGTGGATTCCATGACAGTTTTTCATTTATTATAACACCTAGGTATTTTGAGTTTTTAGTCTGTGTTACTGGTTTGCCATGAATAAGATAAGTGGAATTAATTTGTTTTAGTTTTGTTACTCTTAACAACTGACATTTTTCTGGGTGGAAAGACATGCTCCAATTTGATTCCCATTTCTGTAATTCATCTAATTCTCTTTGTAAAATATCTGTGTCTTGTTTTGTTTTTATTGTTCTATATATTATGCAATCGTCTGCAAATAATCTGACTTTTGTTCCTGAACTAATGCAATTTGGTAAATCATTTATGTAAATTAAAAATAGTAGTGGACCCAAGACCTTGAGGTACACCTGAGTTTACTGTTATTGGTGTTGATTTAGAGCCATTTATTATTACAGTTTGTTCTCTCCCTATCAGAAAATCTTTAATCCACTGATGCAGTGGACCGTTAATGCCGAAATATTTTAATTTTTTAAGCAAACTATGGTGGTGAACTTTGTCAAAAGCCTTGGAAAAATCTAATAAGATAGCATCTATTTGTTCACTATTATCTAAACCTTTTGAAAAGTCATCAATTAGTCCTATTAGTTGTGTTTCACATGATCTATATTTCCTAAAGCCATGTTGGTATGGTGTGAGGACATTATGTTTGTCTAAGTGGTTTATGATGTTGCTACATATTATGTGTTCTGTTGAGCAGTCAAGGTTATCAATGAAAATTGTTCATGATCATTTACACTGTTCATTGTAATATACCCGCCTCAGAGAGTCAGCGTAAGTGCGTGGTGTCCCGCATGGTTGGACGATGTAGAGACTTGTTCTCCCCCCCCCCCTTTCATATTTTTTCTGAGCCGCACTTTCTGTCGTGGGGTAATTCTAGTCCGACTTGCAGAAATAAAAGAGTTATCTTTCCATGACTTTTTCAAGGAGGGTTTGAGTGTCGGCGTGCGTGCGTGTCCCGCATGGTTGGGCGACGAAGAGAATAATAGGCCTATATAAAGATCATCGCCAAATGTAGGAACATTAGTGAATAGCTAGAGCGAGATGAGTTTCTAATGTTTATCATAAAGAACTAGGATCTCAGATTTCTGAATACAGGATAAATCCGAAACTGTTCGTAGTTCCTGTTCATTGTTCTACTTGAAATTATCTGGTTACTATTGAAGTTCGGCGCCACAGTCAAAGAGTTCTACAAGATGAAATTATGTTCAAGTTCATGTCATGTCTGCCAGTTGAGCTTTTCTTCAAGTAAATCTCAGGCATTAGCTGGAAATTGTTTCTTGAAATATCACCTTGTTGATTTTTTGGCATTGAGATTGAGGATTGTGTTCAAATCTTCCAAGCGGAGGTGCGTTGAGGTATAAAAGAATTTATTTTGTTTGTTTGTTAATTTCTTTTTTATTTTGTTTTGTGTTTATTTGTTTCTTATTTGGTTTATTCAGATTATGCTTTCACACAAGACAAACAGGTTAACGCATCCACGTCATGACCATATAATACTGTTGAGCAGTCAATGTTATTGAGAAATTGTAAATAGTTCATGATCAAAGACACTGTTCATAGTAATATACCCGCTGGAGTTCATCAATTATAGATTCATGGTCCCAGATATAGGAGCATAAGCGAGTGGTCCAAACAAGATCAGTTTTATATGTTCATTACAAAGAGCGAAGATCCAAAATCATTCATAGTTAATGTTCAGCTTTAATTCTACTGTTCTATATCCAATACCATATACACTTAAAGCAGAGCTTATTATAAACATAGGATGCATAATAATGGGAATAAATGGGCTTTTTTCATTTGTTTTATTTACAATTTATTTTCGTTGTTTAAAAATGGTTTCCAAAAAAAAACATAAAAGGAAAGTGTTTCTATAAATCTGCATAAATATTTTTAAATACCTTTTTTAACGAGTTTTAATAAAAGTTGTATAAATAGAACAATCGTTTGGCATTCATTCTATTTACAACAACTTGCCAAACCACGTTCTATATCAACGCGAGTCTCACAAAGTATCTATTTGAACAACTTTTGTTAGATTATTCCTGTAATGATATTTTTTTTTAATTAAGAAAAGATAATCCATAACTACAAAGATCTACCGCAAAACACCGAGGACGCTACAGGAAGTGAAGAGATGAGTGTTAAGAAAATGTTTGATTTTGGCGCTAGAGAACAACACAGCGCGGGATTCTTCCTTCAAGAGCAGAAAGTGGCTGAGTGGTTACAGTGTTATAGAAAGTGGTGGAATGGTTACAGTGTTATAGAAAGTGGTGGAATGGTTACAGTGTTATAGAAAGTGGTGGAATGGTTACAGTGTTATAGAAAGTGGTGGAGTGGTTACAATGTTATAGAAAGTGGCGGAGTGGTTACAATGTTATAGAAAGTGGCGGAGTGGTTACAATGTTATAGAAAGTGGCGGAATGGTTACAGTGTTATAGAAAGTGGTGGAGTGGTTACAATGTTATAGAAAGTGGTGGAATGGTTACAATGTTATAGAAAGTGGTGGAATGGTTACAATGTTATAGAAAGTGGTGGAATGGTTACAGTGTTATAGAAAGTGGTGGAATGGTTACAGTGTTATAGAAAGTGGTGGAGTGGTTACAATGTTATAGAAAGTGGTGGAATGGTTACAGTGTTATAGAAAGTGGTGGAATGGTTACAGTGTTATAGAAAGTGGTGGAGTGGTTACAATGTTATAGAAAGTGGCGGAGTGGTTACAATGTTATAGAAAGTGGCGGAATGGTTACAGTGTTATAGAAAGTGGTGGAGTGGTTACAGTGTTATAGAAAGTGGTGGAATGGTTACAGTGTTATAGAAAGTGGTGGAATGGTTACAGTGTTATAGAAAGTGGTGGAATGTTTACAGTGTTATAGAAAGTGGTGGAATGGTTACAGTGTTATAGAAAGTGGTGGAATGGTTACAGTGTTATAGAAAGTGGTGGAGTGGTTACAGTGTTATAGAAAGTGGTGGAATGGTTACAGTGTTATAGAAAGTGGTGGAGTGGTTACAATGTTATAGAAAGTGGTGGAATGGTTACAGTGTTATAGAAAGTGGTGGAATGGTTACAGTGTTATAGAAAGTGGTGGAATGGTTACAGTGTTATAGAAAGTGGTGGAATGGTTACAGTGTTATAGAAAGTGGTGGAATGGTTACAGTGTTATAGAAAGTGGTGGAATGGTTACAGTGTTATAGAAAGTGGTGGAATGGTTACAGTGTTATAGAAAGTGGTGGAATGGTTACAGTGTTATAGAAAGTGGTGGAATGGTTACAGTGTTATAGAAAGTGGCGGAATGGTTACAATGTTATAGAAAGTGGTGGAATGGTTACAATGTTATAGAAAGTGGTGGAATGGTTACAGTGTTATAGAAAGTGGTGGAATGGTTACAGTGTTATAGAAAGTGGTGGAATGGTTACAGTGTTATAGAAAGTGGTGGAATGGTTACAGTGTTATAGAAAGTGGTGGAATGGTTACAGTGTTATAGAAAGTGGTGGAATGGTTACAGTGTTATAGAAAGTGGTGGAATAGTTACAGTGTTATAGAAAGTGGTGGAATGGTTACAGTGTTATAGAAAGTGGCGGAGTGGTTACAATGTTATAGAAAGTGGCGGAGTGGTTACAGTGTTATAGAAAGTGGCGAAGTGGTTACAATGTTACAGAAATAGGTGGAGTGGTTACAGTGTTACAGAAGGTAGCGGAGTGGTTACAGTGTTAAAGAAGGTAGCGGAGTGGTTACAGTGTTACAGACCCTAGACTGGAACCCACAGTTGGAGAAAAAGGCTGGAAGACCAAAGCAAACATGAATCAGAAGATCAGTAGACTAAGAGGAGTCAGGAAGGACTGGAACTGGGGAGGGCTGGCTTAGAGTCCGATGGCAAAGTACTGTTACGGCCCTATTCTCCACCGAGAGTCAAAGGATTAAGTCAACTTTAGTCAAGTAAGTACATCAGAATTGAAAACCAATTACGTATTTTATGGGAAAGTCAAGCTGACACTAAATATATATGTTAACTACTTAACATACACATCGTCTGCATCAATGCACTGGAAATCTGCTGGTAGAACTTTTGATAATGTTGTGTTGGCTTCTAGTGCCCTCTGGAGCTCTGCTTTCAATTGATTGCATTTCATCTCTTCGGCATCGTTGCTGACACACCACCTGGTGGCTAGATACAGACAAGGGGCATTAACTCTAAGCAATTTATAAGAAATACAATGGAATTCAATTATGTCTACCTCATAGACTTAAATATTTTATATCGAGACTGGAAACCGGAAATAAATTCTTATCCGCGATTGATCGATTCACAGACCTATATATATAGATTTCTATGTACGAAACTCTTTTTCAATAAATCTTTTTCTGTCTTAGAAAAGTAAATGATCTTTAGTTTTCAAAGTTTAAAAATAATGCAAAATCATTTCTAGGATTTTCTTTAGAACGGGCTATAAATCACAGAACTATATATTCACACAAATATATGAAACAAAGACATTTCCTGTTAGTTTCCATAGAGATAATGTTTCAAAAATCCTAGATCAAAATAATTCATGTCTGTTGGTTTTAAATTTGATATGTACATTAAAATATCTTTATCTTTCTAGATTATGTATCCAAAACTGCGAAATAATAATTATGAGACGAAAGTTCTCTTATTTTTTATGTTCATTTACTAGATCTAGATCTAAAAATTAAACTATATGTTACATAGGTTAGGGTTGAAAAAAGCAACAGCTATACTGCTTATAACTACTTTACAAAACAACGCCTTGTTTCAACTTTGAAAAAACTTTTTCACGACATTTTTTGTAGTGTTAAAAAAACTCTATGTCCAGTGAAGATATAGTATATATATATATATAAGTCTACGTAGTATAAACCGAACTTCTAAGCGAGGGAATATAGTATGTTACATCCTGTCTAGGAGCTGATTGGTATCAGTCTGCTTAACGAGGCACAAAGACTGGCCGATTGACACGAGATATAGAAGGCCTGAACACTGACCTGCAACGTCACAACCTGTGGGCAGTTTGATGCTATAAGTCAAACACCGGTAACAACACCCTACTTCACTAATCAAGGAGGAGTTATCTTCTCTTTTGAAGTAACGTCTGTAATTTATAAGATCTCACTCTTTGTCTGTCTCTCTCTCTTTTGTCTGTCTGTCTCTTTGTCTGTCTGTCTCTCTCTTTGTCTGTCTCTCTCTTTTGTCTGTCTGTCTCTCTCTTGTCTGTCTGTCTCTTTGTCTGTCTTTCTCTCTTTTGTCTGTCTGTCTCTTTGTCTGTCTGTCTTTGTCTGTCTCTCTCTCTCTTTTGTCTGTCTGTCTCTCTTTTGTATGTCTGTCTCTTTGTCTGTCTCTCTTTTGTCTGTCTCTTTCTGTCTCTCTCTCTCTTTTGTCTGTCTGTCTCTCTTTTGTATGTCTGTCTCTTTGTCTGTCTCTCTTTTGTCTGTCTCTTTGTGTGTCTCTCTCTCTTTTGTCTGTCTCTCTCTCTTTTGTCTGTCTGTCTCTTTGTCTGTCTCTCTCTCTCTTTTGTCTGTCTGTCTCTTTGTCTGTCTCTCTTTGTCTCTCTCTCTCTCTCTCTTTTGTCTGATTGTCTCTTTGTCTCTCTCTCTCTCTCTCTGTCACTCTATCTCTCTCTCTCTGTCTCTCTCTCTGTCTGTCTCTATTGTTTTGAACTGTTATACCAATCACGGGCAACTGCGAAGCATGTCTGCAAGTTATTAATGAAGTCTAATTTTACATGCAGTGGCATCATTTGGGGGGCCCCGGTGGGCTTGACCTCTTTTGGGGCCACTGCATTTTGTATAATATTTAATATTTAATGTAAAAAAAATTCTTTGGGGACCCCCCTCAAGTGGGGGCCCGTAGTGATTTTCAAATCCCCCCACCCTATCTACGCCTCTGTTTACAAGTAAATGTTTAGATCCTCTAGCCTAAATCTAATATGTGTGTAAGCGTGGAGAATAAAAACACGACTGGATTCATTAATAGATGCGCGTAGTAATTATCTTTTTTGGTTTTTGTATTATGAATGAACGTCTTGAATAAGATAAGATAAGATAAGATTAGATAGGATAGGATAGGATAAGATAAGATAAGAAGACACTTACGTCGATCAGCCAAAGAAACATGAAATAAGAAAGCAATACCAACAGCCACTCTTAAGATCTTCATTCTTCTGGATGTTTAATCTCAGAGTGTGTTGTTTTTTTATTAATGTCCCAGTGGTAACATCGGTCACACACGAATGCGCACCAGGTCAATGGACGGAGTTTCCAATGTCGGGAAAAAAAATATCGCTCGTGTCGAACCTTGACCTTGAGTATGTAAATAAATACAATAGAGACCAGGCGTTGTAGCAGACTTGGCAGCAGACCTGTGACATGGCAACTAGTGGCCAGTCGATACCAATAGCCAATCTCAACAGAGATCTGTCTGCATACAGGCCTGCTGAATACTATAACTATTGGTCTCAATACACCTGACAAACAAAACACAGCTATCTACAAAAAGTTCAAATGTCACAGTAACTTTTAGAAAAGTTTTTTTTTAATATAAAGAAACATTAGGACGAGAAGAGCCTGTTTCTTACGACAGTAAGGCAGGCACTGTAAGTGCAGTTCAGTCAAGCGGTTCTCAAACTGTGGAACGAGTACTCCTAAGGATCGCGACATTTTTTTTACCCCACCTGAGGTTGTCAACTGTAGTCAAACTGAATTTCCATTTGATTGGATCAATAAAAATTATCTTTTCTTATCTTATTTAATGTATAAAAAACACTCATTTCGGGCCCCCCCCCCTCAAGTAAGGGGCCAGTGGGGGATCTTCAATTTCTCCCCCACCCCACCTCTCCCCGATAAAAATCCTGGTTAAGCAAAGGTATAGATCTGGTAGAACTTTTAAAGGATATGCATTGGTAAAGCCGGCCCTGTAACTACGCAGTCCTGATAAGGAAAAAAGTTGAAAAAGAATTTGTTTAAATG
This sequence comes from Biomphalaria sudanica, assembly GCA_036873155.1. Taxonomy (NCBI): domain Eukaryota; kingdom Metazoa; phylum Mollusca; class Gastropoda; family Planorbidae; genus Biomphalaria; species Biomphalaria sudanica. The sequence continues at coordinate 212,449 of JAZGLO010002693.1, forward strand.
GTGCAGAAAGTAACATGTAACATTGTTATGGTCGAATTCGAATTTTTTTTTTTTTACACACGACTTGACAGTAGTGACGTAACTAATGGAATTTTAAGGTGTGAATGACTGTCACGCTGGGTGGGCAACTGTAATGGTGTAGAGATTGTCTTGTGACGTCACTGTTCTGTCACGTGATATGGCCCTATAATAGCTCCAGAGAGCGGTATGGTACGGCACCTTCGACATATGTCACAGAGGTCACGTAAGGTATAACTGATCACCGTAGCGTGGTCTCTTGCCGTATTTCAAAGTAAATTGTTACTCTCCTGAGTGGAAGTTAGAAACCCCATACTCTACACTGTGTGTCAGTCAGTAGTCTAATAAGATGTGTTGCATTCGACAATACAATTAATTGAAATTGTGGAGCTAATTTTTTTTTTTATTTATTGTCAGAAATATTTGAGTGATATGGTATCTATTTTCCTATAGCTTTATTAAAAAAAACCACAAGGGACATAACTGAAGAAATATTTTTGACTTGTTGAAAGCAAAATATGCAATATGCTATGTTTTTGGAGTCACCAGTTGAAGGAAGATTTGCCTCGTCTTGGTGTGCACCATTTCCTTGTGAGACTATGCAATTCTAGTCATAAATTATTTGTTTAGTCTATGGCAGCGGTTCTCAATCTTTTAATCTCGGCGACCCCTTTTTACAATCCCCCACTCTGCCGCGACCCCCCCCCCCCATACACAAATACAGAATTGTAGGGTAGACAATAACAATCCATATTTTCGATGGTCTTAGGCGAACCCTGGCAAATGGTCAATCGACCCCCAAAGGGGTCAAGACCCACAGGTTGAGAACCCCTGGTCCATGGCCTCCTTCAGTAGCGACGCGACTATGAATAATCTCATGGAAACGAAATGAATGCCTGGGCATTAGCTGTGGTCGGAACGATGTCGCCCACACATCAGTTCCCCCCCCCCCACTCAAACGCAGCTGGTATATCCAAAGGAACGGCAGCGCCGATACAGTTTGGGGTCAGCGGCGTTGCAGGTTCTGCCAGAGTGATTTTTCCTCAGGGTTGACTCAATGTTTAGCGTCATGTTTGATTATTGATATTTGGCATGTACAATCTTTTCTCATCGGTTGAGTTCATTCTTCCCTTTAAAGCAGGGATTCCCAAATCTTTTCCTTGACGGGAGACCCTCACGATGCTGAGTATTTATTAAAACATTTTGCTTATTTGTTTTTGAAAGAGTTTAAAATATGGGTGGCCATCTAGTTAATTATTCCAGAAGTCTTTGGAACATCTATTCACGCCTCGAGGCACACGAGTTGTGGAAACACTACTTAAGAGACATTCTTTGTCAGTAATGTTTTATGATTATATATTTATTATGAATTCGGACCATTTTAACTGATTTAACAGTACACATGGGCTCTCTCCTTCTGTGATTTTAACAGACTTGACTTATATATTTGTTATTGTGTAATGTTTAAAAGGGACCTAACCCAATAGTATCAGTATCTTTTTGTAATTTCTTGGTTGTTGCCCTTTGAAGACCCCTTTATTAATAGGATACATCTTCTCAAGTGATCTAACGGGTTGTGCTCTGCATACCTTCAGGAGGTCATTGCTGTCCCGAAATATTTCTCTTTTGGTACAAATAAGTTCCACATGGTTAAGAATATTGTTATGTTATGTTATGTTATGTTACATTTAAAGACCGCATCACAAACCAAGAGATTAGAGACAGGGTTACTGATGGCCTGCTAACTATCGTAAAAAAACGCAAGATAAATATCTATAGCCATACTACAAGATCTTCCTTCTGGGAACAGTACCAGGAAAAAGAAGAAGAGGCAGACAGAGAAAGTGATGGGAGGACAATAAAGTTGAATGGACGGGCCTGCCATTGAAAGAGGCTCTAACTAAGGTAAAAGAGAGAGGAATGAAAAAAGACGGTCGACGAGTCTTGCATTGTGCCCCAACGGTCCAACAAACCAAGGGATAGGTAAAAGTAAGGTAAAGGTATGTCATGTCATGTTATGTCATTGTGAAGAAACAAGTCCTTTTTACGTTGACATATGCTAGGACAAATTTGTACAAATACTCCTTCTTCCCTAGTGCTATTAGAGCATGGAATGGGTTGCCTGAGCTAGCCAGAAAAACCAGTGACTTGGCAGAATTTAAGTCATTGGTTAATATGCATGACTAAATGCATGACGCGTAGGACGTAATCATCTTCTTTTTTGAAGTAACGTCTGTATTATATAAGATAAGAAGAAGAAGACAGTGTCTTTTAATTGTGAAGCATTTCAACATTACCTATATACACGGCAGACATTATAAATAGATCTCATACTTCACTCGCTGACTTCCTCTCTTCTTGTTTACACACTCGTCACTTCCCCCAGGTCCCCTAACTCTCGATACCCAACACTTGACCGTGTGTCACGGTTGACCACACAGTAACCGTGTCACAACAGTCATTTTATGTTATGGAGTGTGTGTATGTTTCCATGGTGACGGTGGGAAGTGGGAAGAGATTGGTTGTAAATGATGCAAGATAAACGGCATTTTCGTCAGCGGTCCTAGGACAAACGACTCCAGAACTCCAGACTGAAAAGAAGTGTTATTGTAGTGAGTTAGGTTTTGTTCATAATACCATTTAATATTCATACTAAACTCTACCACATTTATTTCATTTCATCTCAAGTTGAATTTGTCTGTTTTGTAATAACACTGTCATACAACGACGTACACACAAAAGAAGTTATTTCAAACAAAACAAGTTAAAATATAACACGCCTACGTTCAGTTTTTCTCAGCCAAACAACCCACATAGATAAACTTCAATTATCAAAGTCAGAATTTCCACGTCTTGGATACTCTGCTCACATCACTTTCGAGTGGAAACAGAATAGTTGCTAGACCTAGTCTCTGTAAAGTGGCAGTTTCCCACTCAGTGTAAAGCTACTTTTTTTTGCATCCACGTAAGGAGTCACACCACACTGGAAACAGGATGTATCCAGCATATCTTTTTCATGAAAGACGCCTTTCCAAAACACACACACACACAATTCTTAAAGACAATTTGCAACCTTTTAAATAACAGTTAGAGTACATGAGATCTGGACGATGTGGTCGTCTCCTGTTCATTCAGGCTAGAACAGAAAGAGTTAATGACTCCTTTACTTACTTTCCGTCAGGGTGTTGCTATGTCGTCTGCCTCTACTGAAAAGTACATGGAAGCGATGGTTATGTATGTAATTGTATTACTCATTAGTTCTCCAGTCATGTCTGCATCTTTATTGTCATTTTATTAGTACCAATTTTGAGGTGGGAAATTGTAATCAAACTGAATTTCCATTTGTGATTTTACCCATACTACGAAAACTCTGTAAAGTCCTGTCTTTAGTTTTAACGAAGCTTTCTTTTTTTTAGGTAATGGACATTTAAATATTATGAAGCTGCATACTTATTAAAAAGCGATATATGAACGACAATCAATGAAGTATTTTCATGATCATTGTTCTCTAATAATCTCCCTTTGCTCTCATCTCGTTGTAGGACACGATTTTTACAGAGCTTATACCAACTCACTCTGTCTGTCTGTCTGGTAAAACGTGTGTTCACGTTATTTCCCCACACATCAAATCACAGTTCACACTGAAATTTCGCACAATTATTTCTTTTAGCAGACAACACAAGAATCAATTTTAAAAATTAGCCAATTAGTTCATTAAATATTTTTAATTAATTATTTTGTTTGGTATCTCGAACAAGGGAAAGACATTGTACTTGACTGATAAGGTTGTAGAAGTTAAATTAGTCCCCTTTATCCTTTGTAAAGAGAAAAGTTTAAAGCTAACAATAGATAAGTATAAAACTCTCTATTTTCATAAGCACTTCCCTGGTATAATGGCTAGTGGCTTGAGGAAGCTTTAGCCCTCGAGTTAAGGTCATTCACTTTTTTTTTATTTTTAATTTTTTATATATTAATCCATTTAAAAAGCGATCACCGAGATACCCACTTCTTTCTCCCCCGCCCCTATCCAACTGATTAAGATAAGTGATAGGCATTGAAATTGCACTAATGAAAAACAATTGGTAAATATTTCTAATCGGATTTATAGTTGAGAGCCAAGATCAATTAAAATTTAATTATATGACTGATCCAAACTAATTAGTATAACTACTCTTGATATATGCTTCGTTAGTTGTTTTTTTTTTTTTGTTTTTTTTTTTAATAGTATTTTTAGTATTTTTTTTAAATGTTTTTTTCTGACGATTTCCTGTTACATTGCTATGGCTATCGGAAATTTTCATACATAACGGAAGAACTACAGGTAGCTAGCTTTTTGGTGTACAAAATAACAGAATCAAATTTTCAGAGCTCTTCCGTTTGTGGCAACAAATAAATGTCAAGATGGCGGACGCATTAGACTTTCACTTTTAGACTTCCAACGTATTTAAAAACAAAATGGTTGCCAAATGCCTAGCAGTAATAGATAAAAGGAGAGTGGATACGAAGTTCGACTGCCACACCCTGAAATATTTTGAAATTAGAGCTCAATTCTTTTTAGTTTAGTTGGCAAAAGTGACCTTCAATTCAGCGTCCCTGACATTGTTTAATTTATCGCGAAAATTTCCAAATAGACATAGTCATCAATGGCGGAAAAAGCTATAAATAGCTCGCTTTTTGGTGTATCCGGTGTACCGAAAAAAGAAAGTATTGATAATCTATGTTATTTTTTTACATGTTTTTATAAAATAACCATTATTTCTTTCCTTACTTTAAGCACTGCATAATCAAATTTTCTACCAATGTGTTGTTCAACTTTTTTTTTTTTTTCATTTAGTTGGCAACATTAAAGTTCAAGTTAGTGTCCTTGACATTGTTTAGTTTATAGAGAAAATCTCTTATTATCTTATCTTGTAAAATACATCTGTGGCATTTTGCGTCTCGAGAGATGATTATTCCTCATTGCAACTTCTTGTGTGACTAAAGAGGCCAATCATTGAGACACAGCCGCGGTCACAGGTTGGGCATATATAATCACCAGGCGCCGTTGCATTTTCACCCTTCTTTCTGCTTCTGTTGTGTATGGCATCTGCAATCTTTGACCCTTCCTTTATGCTCTCTCTCTCCATGTGGATCTGTCCAGTGCCACCTCTTCCCAGTTGCCAGTGTCGATTTTGAAGAGCTTCATGTCGCGTTTGCATACATCCGTATAACGTAAAAGTGGGCGACCAGCGGCTCTCCTGCCTTCTATTAGAAATACAGACGTTACTTCAAAAAAAGAAGATGATTACGTCCTACGCGTCATGCATTCAGTCATGCATAATAACCAATGACCCAAATTCTGTCAAGTCACTGGTTTTCTCGGCTAGCTCAGGCAACCCAATCCATGTTCTAATAGTGTTAGGGAAGAAAGCGCATTTGTACAAATTTGTCCTAGCATATGGGACGAGGAATGTGCCTTTATCTTATTTTATTAAATTTTGTTTTTGTATTTGAAGATTATGGTTCAGTGTTTTAAATATAATTGCTACTTTACTTTTGAGTCTTCTCCCCTGAAGGCTTTCTAAATTTAGATAGGCCAATGTATATCTATCCTTTCACGAGCGTATTGTAGACCTAACTTTTATGTTTTCTTTGCTACTCTTAATAAGCCAAGTATCATCTATATCATTTCGTAACATCTCTTTTTTTTTTATTCTTAAAAAAAACAACAACATTAAATTGTGCTAATAAACCAAGGGCAGGTCACTCGCTCATGTAGCCTGTAAGGGGACATTACTATTCAGAGCACAAGATGTCCGGGGAAAGTAACGCACGGACGGACAGACGGAATTCTGATTTGCTGTTCCGAAGAAAAACGTTTGAACTAAACGAGGACAGGGTGTGAGGCGTTTTATGGGGTGGGGGGGGGGGAGAGATAGGGCGCTATAAAAGGGTGAACAGCAAACGTAACGCAAATGGGATGCGATTACAAATGTCTGGCACGGCCAGTTCCGTTCCTAGCACAGCGCCTCGGAAAGCCCCGAATTGGGCCATGAGTTAACGGCCCCTGAGGCCCGGTTACTGCGAGGGACAGTCGCGATTGTCTCCTCCTGGCGCGCCGATAACGAGGTCTCCGGGACAACTTCCGTGTTCACTGATGCATATGATTTCCTTATTTCCAAAATGGCCGGGACTCTCTCAAAGTGAGCGAGAGAGGGTGGGGGGGGGGGGTGAGCACTGAGACTTTTGCTGGAAGGCAGAAGTGGAGATGAAAAGGGAGGGGCGGGGGGGGCGCAGATTTAGCCTGACAGTCCCCATCCTTCGAGTTCATTAAATTCGGGGGAATTAGTGCCGCCACTGGCATGAACCCAATTCATAATTCATATTAACATTATAAGCATGTTGCGTACTTAAAATGTGTATCTATCAATCTATCTCTCTCTCTCTCTCTCTCTCTATCTATCTATCTATTTAGAATATATCTTTATATCTATCTATCTATCTCTATCTCTCTATTTCTCTATCTATCTATCTATCTATCTATCTATCTATCTATCTATTTAGAATCTATCTTTATATCTATCTCTATATCTATCTCTCTATCTATCTCTCTATCTATCTGTCTATTTAGAATCTATCTTTATATCTATTTATCTATCTATCTACCTCTATCTATCTATCTATTTAGAATCTATCTTTATATCTATCTCTATATCTATCTCTCTCTCTATCTGTCTATCTATCTATCTATCTATCTTATCTAGTATCCATCTATCTATCTATCTATCTATCTATCTATCTATCTATCTAGAAAGTAAGAAAGAGAATGAGAGAGAGAGAGATAGAGAGAGAAAGATAAACAAAAGAAAGAAAAACTGATCTGATATTTGTGTGTATATCTAGAGCCGGGAGTCAAAGTAGTCAGGTATCCTAGCGAGGCACTAAGACGTCATTTATGGAGGTTTCTTATGAGAAAAAAATAACAAAACATTTCAATAGTTTCTAAACCATCTACCTTGTAAACACAAAACATTTCAATAGTTTCTAAACCATCTACCTTGTACACACAAAACATTTCAATAGTTTCTAAACCATCTACCTTGTACACACAAAACGATTGAAAGCTGTTCAAGAAGAGAAACATCTGGCTGTGGACTATGGCCCTCTGCGTCCTTATTTCAATCATATGTCAATCATGCCTCAGTCAAGTTTAAATATGTCACAGTCATGTCTCAATCATATGTCAATCATGCCTCCGTCAAGTTTAAATATGTCACAGTCATGTCTCAATCATATGTCAATCATGCCTCCGTCAAGTTTAAATATGTCACAGTCATGTCTCAATCATATGTCAATCATGCCTCCGTCAAGTTTAAATGTGTCACAGTCATGTCTCAATCATATGTCAATCATGCCTCCGTCAAGTTTAAATATGTCACAGTCTTGTCTCAATCATATGTCAATCATGCCTCCGTCAAGTTTAAATGTGTCACAGTCATGTCACAATCATGTCTCAATCATATGTCAATCATGCCACAGTCAAGTTTAAATAATGTCACAATCATATCTCAATCATATGTCAATTATGCCACAGTCATTTTTTTAAATAATGGCACAATCATATTTCAATCATAATGAAGTCTTAATTATTTTTTGAACTATGGTATCACATCATTTGCATTTTTCAGCACAATTCCAATTCGTCAACCAGGAGTTCTCAAACTGTGAAATTTGTAGAATCAAAAAAAGGGTTTTTGTGACAATTATTCTATTCAAAGAACATTCTTTTAACTGATAAAATAAGAAAGAAAAAGTGAATGGGATTGAAAAAAGAAGAAAGAAGAGAATAAAGAGATGGAAGAGGCAAAAGAAAAGAGAGAAAGAGAGAATCGAACTCGCGACCCTTCAGTTCGAAAGCGAAGCGCTGCAACTCTCGACCACCAAGCCCTTAGTTTCTCGACTAGAAAAAAAATGAGGTCATTGAGAGCAGTGAGCTCTAATAGAATTATGGACTAATCAATTTACTAAGATACAATGACATTTTATCATTATAGATCAGGGGTTCTCAACCTGTGGGTCGCGTCCCCCCTTGGTGGTCGATTGACGATTTGCCACGGGTCGCCTAAGACCATCGAAAATTATTAATTGTTAAAAATTGTTATTGTCTATTCTAATTGTTATTGTCTATTCTATTGCTGTATGTGTGTGGGTGGGTGGGGTGGGGGTCGCTGAAGAGTGGGGGATTGTAAAAAGGGGTCGCCGATCATAAAAGGTTGAGAACTGCTGTTATAGATGATACACTGATGACAAAGTGTGACCATCTATATTTAATAATTTTAGAATAACTGAAATAGAATAAATCATAAGGTAAATGCAACAAAGAAAAAAAAATGGCGCCATATTAATTAAGAAACAAACGGAAGTGGATAATGACTTTCTCTCGTGTCGTTTGGCTATTCGAGGTCCCGGAAAGAAAAATGATGGGGGGGGGGGGGAAATGGCCGCTCAATCGTCTGCTCTGGCGGTTGATCACTTCTGCTACTTGTTACGGCGAATGAACTAGAAAATTGGTGTTTAAAAAAAATGGCGGGAAAGGGGGGAAGAGGCTATGAGAGGGAGGACGGATCTTCTGCTGCAGATGATATAACGCGACTATTCATTTCCGGTGTGGTCAGAGAAGGTCACGGAGCAGGATTGACCTTCGGAAGCGTGCGCACCAGGAGTGAAATTGATCCCAGTGCTTAAAGTTATGGGAAGAAAATAAAAGGGGAGATCATTCCTCGACTGGGAAAGGGGGGAGCCCCACTCTTTCCACGTTACAGCTCGTCTACAGTTGGGGCGTTCAATTACAATATATCCTAGCTTATAGCGCTGAATTTGACAGCCCCATGAACAGACGATGGCCACCGGATTCTGGGACTTTTCCATCATGCCGTGACAGCTTCCGGTGACATCCAATATGGCTGCTGTCCGGTGCAGGGTGAGACGATCATACCATGCCGGTGTGAGTATGACACCAATGCTACAACTGGAAAGGTGTATCTAGTTCCGCTTCTGTAACCCTCTCTAACACCCAAGCTACCATTTACCGCTTTTAATCTCGCTCTTAAACCAGAACCAATCACGGAGATTAACAAAACAATGAATACTAGTTATGCGACCGGCTTTACCTGAGTATGAAGCAATATAATTCATTCAACGCAAGGAGAGTCTGCGGGAAATATTAATTAATTTTACGCTCTAGGACGCAGCCAGTTACTGTTTCGCATTGTGTCATAGCGAATGAAGCGCTGTCGTCTGTATCTGTGAAGTGGTAATAAGCCTGGCTCACCTGTGAAACTAATAAAAGAGCAAGAGTTTCAAATTAGTGAAACGGAATTTTGGCGGGAAAACGATAAATAAACGAAATAAAAGACAAGAATTGATTTTCGCGAATTTTCCCTTGATGAAATAAGCTTTCACCCGATATTACGTAATTATCAGTTGGCTATTTAATGCCCGGTAACGACCATTGATGGTTTAATTGGTGTTAAAAGGGAGGGGTGGGGTAATTGGCAGTTATAACCCATTCTTGTGTTTATTGATTGATCTCATTATGTCATGTATCTGTTAGTAATGTTATGTAATAAACAATTATTTGATTAGTGTGACATTATATGCATTTATGTCTTAGCGTATGTGTGTGTGTGTGATGGAGAGAGAGAGAGAGAAAGAAAAAGAGAGCGTGAAAGAAGGGGAGATGCCCATGTGGAAAGGCTTTTAATCTGACCGCTGTGTCAGTGGTCACTCGTGGTCAGCCAATTAAAAGTCCCTACGAATCCGACAACCTCTCCCCCCCCCCTCTCTCTCTCTCTCTCTTGCCTCGAAATCATCCTAGAGGTGTCAGTGATGCGGACGTGGTCAGTATGAAGTACCCGGATGTTCATCTGTGAGCGCCACCACCACCCCCCCCCTCACCCCCCCCCCCCACTCAACTTGCCAAGTATGTGCTTAGAAAAATCTGGAACTTTCTTTAAGGAAGGAAAAAGGAAGCGTTGCAGCTCGCGATAGATGAACTAACAGAGAGGAGGGGGGGCGGGTTTCAAATGAATAGGGCATCGGTGGAGGGAAAATTGAGTTAAAAGCAAATTGAAAATCAGATCATTCCGGCGTTGACAACAAAAGTTGTCGAGAGAGCTTAAGGAGCCAGGCTTGGCCAGACATGTTCTAATCAAGGGCCCAAGGGCCCCTCCAAAAAAAAAAAAAAAAGCCCATTCGCCTTTCCTCACAAAAGTCACTTATCACATGGTTGCGGTGGGTGGGGAGGGGCGTTAAGGATTGGGGTTTGATTTGATCAGTGACAATGCGATTTACCGGCAACAGTCTGGGGATCTTAACCGCTCCTATGCTATCCCCAGTCCCGCTTTCTTTTTAAAATCCGGCATCATCAACCCTTGCGATAATCAGTTTGCTCACGAGTCTGTTTCTTCTGGAGCTCACCCACGGTATAAATAAGGGAGAGAGAGGGGGGGGAGAAGCAATGGCGGTGGGCGCCCAGAGAAGGTTGAAGAAGATTAAAGGCCGACAGTTAACCCAGCGTTCTACGTGATTATGCGACTTAACCAAGGAGTTGCTTAGGAGACCTGAATGGGCTGGAGATGGACAGAAAGAAACAGAGAAGGGATGAATAAATGTGAGGATAGATTAAAGAATATAAAAAAAAACGAAAAAAAAAAAAAAAAAACCCCAAAAAACGAGTCAACGAAGTAAAATAGGAAAACGGGCCCTCTAGGCTGGATGTTAGTTAACGACATGGAGTTTGAGAGAAGACGAGGACAAACCAGGAGATTGAGGGTGATTTGAGAACGAAAGGAGGAGGAATGGGGGGGGGAAGTCAGGAGGCGGGATTGTAAGGATGAAGACTCAGACGACGTCTCCCAGCCCTCAATCTTGCCTTTGAGGTCTGATCGAATTAAGGCAAGGGAAGATCTCGGCCCATGAGATGGGAACACGGGAAGAGGGGGGGGGGGAGGAGGAAGCCAAGGACAATTCAATAAATTTGCCATTTGAGAGTGATCCGTTCTAATTTCGGTCATAATTCGATCTCGGGCGCCCTCTGAGGGCCATGGGGGAGCGGGTGGCGATGACAGACTGAGAGTTGTTGACACCGGAAGTGCCAGCAAAAGAGACACGGGAGATAACAACATCATTTGCTTGTTTTCAAGCCGTCTGCCTGATCTTGAATGTCACGGGGAAATTCCTAAAGTTATTATTTCCCTTTTCTGGAAATTTTATTTCCCTTTTTTATGTTTGTTTCTTCCTTTCTCTCGTTCCCTCCATCTTGTCTTCCGCTGTTCGACAATTTCTTTCATTAGTTTGTATTTTACTTGAACTTCTAGGATCAGGATTTGTTTTTACCGAGGATGTCGTGTCATTGGTTTTTGATTGGTTTCGATCATGGCTGATTGCAATTATCACCTCATCGATTTTGATCTTTTTTTTTTGTAACATTAAGATGAGTATTGGTGTATTTGCATAGATTAAGTCTAAGAAAATGGAAACAACAGGCATAGCGCCATTAAAAGATGAACATAACATAATACATAATGATAATGAAACTAAAGCAAACATCCTAAACAAATACTTTGCATCAGCATTCTCACCCCCAGGAGACAAAGACATATTTCTTAATTTGAACCAAGTAGACAACATAGAAGATTTAGTAGTACAAGAAAATGGAATTAAAAAACTATTAGCCAACACCAAACCAAATAAAGCGTCTGGACCTGATGGTATTCCAGCTAGATTACTCAAAGAACTAAGCAATGAGCTAGCCCCAGTGTTCAAAATACTCTTTCAGGCATCGCTTAACCAGGGCAGAGTACCAAAGGACTGGAAAGAAGCTAATGTCACCCCCCTATTTAAAAAAGGAGAAAAATCTGACCCAGGAAACTACAGACCAGTATCACTTACCAGCATCACATGTAAAATACTAGAACACATAATATGTAGCAATATCATAAACCACTTAGACAAACATAATGTCCTCACACGATACCAACATGGCTTTAGGAAATATAGATCATGTGAAACACAACTAATAGGACTAATTGATGATTTTTCAAAAGGTTTAGATAATAGTGAACAAATAGATGCTATCTTACTAGATTTTTCCAAGGCTTTTGACAAAGTCCACCACCATAGTTTGCTTAAAAAATTAAAATATTTCGGCATTAACGGTCCACTGCATCAGTGGATTAAAGATTTTCTGATAGGGAGAGAACAAACTGTAATAATAAATGGCTCTAAATCAACACCAATAACAGTAAACTCAGGTGTACCTCAAGGAACAGTCTTGGGTCCACTACTATTTTTAATTTACATAAATGATTTACCAAATTGCATTAGTTCAGGAACAAAAGTCAGATTATTTGCAGACGATTGCATAATATATAGAACAATAAAAACAAAACAAGACACAGATATTTTACAAAGAGAATTAGATGAATTACAGAAATGGGAATCAAATTTTCAGCATGTCTTTCCACCCAGAAAAATGTCAGTTGTTAAGAGTAACAAAAAAACTAAAACAAATTAATTCCACTTATCTTATTCATGGCAAACCAGTAGCACAGACTAAAAACTCAAAATACCTAGGTGTTATAATAAATGAAAAACTGTCATGGAATCCACATATTGATGAAACTATAAAAAAATACAACAAAGCATTAGGGTTTATTAAAAGAAATTTTTATAAATCAAATAAGAACATAAAACTAAAATGTTATTTAACCTTGGTTAGGCCAATAATAGAATATGCATCCACCGTGTGGGACCCCTCAACTCAAGAAAACATTAAGAAACTGGAACAAACACAAAATAGAGCAGTGAGATTCATAACAAACGAATATTCACATTTGACTAGGGTAACACCATTAGTAAAATCCCTAAATTTAGAAAGCCATCAGGACAGAAGACTCAAAAGTAAAGTAGCAATTATACATAAAACACTGAACCATAATTTTCAAATACAAAAACAAAATTTAATAAAATACTCTGAAAGACACAAAAATAAAGGCACATTCCTCGTCCCATATGCTAGGACAAATTTGTAAAAATACTCCTTCTTCCCTAGTGCTATTAGAGCATGGAATGGGTTGCCTGAGCTAGCCAGAAAAACCAGTGACTTGGCAGAATTTAAGTCATTGGTTAATATGCATGACTAAATGCATGACGCGTAGGACGTAATCATCTTCTTTTTTGAAGTAACGTCTGTATTATATAAGATAAGATAAGATTTCAAAATAGGGATAATATATTTTAGAGCAGCGGTTCTCAACCTTTTATTCAAGGCGACCCTTTTTACAATCTCCCACTCTGCCGTGACCCCACCTCACACACACACACACATACAACAATAGAAGAATAGACAAAAACAATCCATATTTTTGATGGTCTTAGGCGACCCCTGGCAAATCGTCAAACGACCCCCAAGGGGGTCGCGACCCACAGGCTGAGAACCCCTGTTTTAGAGGATTGTTGTTCCTCCCATAAACAACTAACTTTGAAATCAATTTAGCACTTAGGAAAAATCCAAAAGTGCTCCTTCCTCCCAAGTGCTATTTAATCATGGAACGGGTTGCGTGAATCAGCCACAAATGACTTAGCATAGTTTAAGTTACTAATTTACATGCAAGACTAGATCTTAGGGGCGCGGAGCCCTGGGCGAGTGCCATACCAGGGCCACCAATATTTTGTACGAAGGACTGGCGGTGACACATTTTCTCTTTATCGCTGTGATCCGCTAAAGCGCGGACCTGTCCCACTAGCCATCCACATCCACATGGATACTAGAAGGACGTAATAATCTTTTATGTGAAGGTACGTCTCAAAATGATAAGTTAAAATTTTAAAATCCGAAAACTTGGAATAAACCCTACAAGTTTAACTCAGAGTATTAAAATCACATTAAATGAACCAATGAAATCGAACGAACACGCAGAAATCGACACATTCGCTCGCTTTCCTTTTTACAAAGCGTATATAAACTCATTCTGTCTGTCTGTCTGTCTGTCTGTCCGGTGCATTTTCGTACAAGTTATTTCTCCCACTTCCCATTCTCGGATCACTTTGCAATATTACGCTATACCTAACAATGAATGAATCAATCAGATGATTAACTGATTAATTAATATATTAATGTTAATCGATATCGCAAAAGGGAAATATATAATTCAACATTAAGAAATATTGTTTTGAATGTGAAGTTCTTCCTCTTAGATATTTTTTTTTACGTATGAGTATTTATTATATTCTATGTATTTATATTATTTAAACGGGAGAAGGTATATCCTAGCTCAGTGCTTCCCAAACTGTGTTCCGTGGGTCCCTGGAATAATTAACGAGTAGGCCACCACGTGAATTAATATGTCTAAAAAAAAAATAAGCAACGCGTTCCGCTAAATGCTCAGAATGCTCTAAATCAACACCAATAACAGTAAACTCAGGTGTACCTCAAGGAACAGTCTTGGGTCCACTACTATTTTTAATTTACATACATGATTTACCAAATTGCATTAGTTCAGGAACAAAAGTCAGATTATTTGCAGACGATTGCATAATATATAGAACAATAAAAACAACACAAGACACAGATATTTTACAAAGAGAATTAGATGAATTACAGGAATGGGAATCAAATTGGAGCATGTCTTTCCACCCAGAAAAATGTCAGTTGTTAAGAGTAACAAAAAAACTAAAACAAATTAATTCCACTTATCTTATTCATGGCAAACCAGTAACACAGACTAAAAACTCAAAATACCTAGGTGTTATAATAAATGAAAAACTGTCATGGAATCCACATATTGATGAAACTATAAAAAAAATCCAACAAAGCATTAAGGTTTATTAAAAGAAATTTTTATAAATCAAATAAGAACATAAAACTAAAATGTTATTTAACCTTGGTTAGGCCAATAATAGAATATGCACCCACCGTGTGGGACCCCTCAACTCAAGAAAACATTAAGAAACTGGAACAAACACAAAATAGAGCAGTGAGATTCATAACAAACGAATATTCACATTTGACTAGGGTAACACCTATAGTAAAATCACTAAATTTAGAAAGCCTTCAGGACAGAAGACTCAAAAGTAAAGTAGCAATTATACATAAAACACTGAACCATAATCTTCAAATACAAAAACAAAATTTAATAAAATACTCTGAAAGACACAAAAATAAAGGCACATTCCTCGTCCCATATGCTAGGACAAATTTGTACAAATACTCCTTCTTCCCTAGTGCTATTAGAGCATGGAATGGGTTGCCTGAGCTAGCCAGAAAAACCAGTGACTTGGCAGAATTTAAGTCATTGGTTAATATGCATGACTAAATGCATGACGCTTAGGACGTAATCATCTTCTTTTTTGAAGTAACGTCTGTATTATATAAGATAAGAAGATAAGATAAGATATATGTTCCGTTACGGAAAAAAGTTCGGAAAAACACAGACCTAGCTATTTCCAGTTACGGATGTGAAGCAACAAAGCATTTTTGTTGTTGTTGTTTTAAAATGTTCACAGCCACTGTAATGGGCCTTGTAGTTAGAAGTCGTTTGGTTCTTGTTGTTGTTGTTTTCGTAGTCAACTAGTTTCAAGGCTAAGATCACCGCACAATGTGGTGTGTATGTGTGTCTGTGTGTGTAAGAGAGCGAGAGAATATTTCATCTCATCTCAGACGTTGCTTCAAAAAATAAGATTGATTAATAATCCATTGGATTGGACCAATACAAATGATCTTATCTTATCTTATTAATCTACAAGTGAATCAAATAAAAACTATGTTTAAAAGGAAAAACACGCTTCCTGCATACAGATTTTACTTGCGACCTCAAACTGAAAAGAGGAAAATACAAAAGAAAAAAAAATGTATATGACAGGTCAAGTCAAGTATGGCAGGTCAAGTCAAGTTTGACAGGTCAAGTCAAGTATGACAGGTCAAGTCAAGTCAAGTATGACAGGTCAAGTCAAGTATGACAGGTCAAGTCAAGTATGACAGGTCAAGTCAAGTATGGCTGGTCAAGTCAATTATGACAGGTCAAGTCAAGTCAAGTACGACAGGTCAAGTCAAGTAAGGCAGGTCAAGTCAGGTCAGGTATGACAGGTCAATTCATGTATGGCAGGTCAAGTATGTTCATTCATGTATCACAGGTCAAGTCAAGTATGACTGGTTATGACAAGATATGTCAAGAATAACTGGTCAAGTCAAGTATAATAGGTCAAGTAAAGTATGACAGGTCAAGTATAGTCAATTCAAGTATGACAAGTCAAGTATGTTCATTCATGTATAACAGGTCAAGTCAAGTATGACTGGTTATGACAAGATATGTCAAGAATAACTGGTCAAGTCAAGTATGACAGGTCAAGTCAAGTATAACTAGTTATGTCAAGATATGTCAAGAATAACTGGTCAAGTCAAGTATGACAGGTCAAGTCAAGTATGACAGGTCAAGTTATGTATGACAGGTCAAGTCAAGTATGACAGGTCAAGTTAAGTATGACACGTCAATTGAAGTATGACAAGTAAAGTATGACAGGTCAAGTCAAGTAATGGCAGTCACGTCAAGTCATAACAGGTCAAGCCAAATCACGTCTAATCTGACAAGTCGACACTATTATAATACCAGACTGAAATGAAAATTCTTACTAATTGGAAATTTACACATACATTTTTAGCATTAATTATTAATAAGTCAATAATATCGTGTAGTTCAGCGGCTCTCAGCCTTTTTAGCTCCGCAACCCCCTAATACAATTTTTCATTTGGCGGTGACCCCCATCCATTAATTTTCGTTCAAAGGCCTAGGTAAATGTGATTTAGCTAATGTTATCAAACTGTAGATCACTGATGTTAATTCCATTGTTAGGAACTGAACATAGTGCAATAGACACACTACAACAGCGGTTCTCAACCTTTTAGTCTCGGCGACCCCTTTTTACAATCCACCACTCTGCCGCGACCCCCCCCCACACACACACACATACAGCAATAGAAGAGTAGACAATTTTCGATGGTCTTAGGCGACCCCTGGCAAATCGTCATTCGACCCCCGAGGGGCTCGCGAACCACAGGTTGAAAACCCCTGCACTAAAACAACATGAGTTTCAATAAACACAATGCTTTCATTAGTCTCTATTTATGTGCTTTACTCCAGCCACTTGTTCTCTAAACTGACTTCCTTTTACACACAGTCCTGACACACACTGCTATTCACTAAACCATGTACACTCAAGGTCCACTGGTCATTTCATACACAGGCACACACACTGCACTACCAGCCAATCAAAACACACAAACTTATTATCACACATGACCAGTACTAGATTTAGTGTAAAATAAATTTACGCTTCAATGACAAAAGAAAAGTGTATCTTTTATAACTTTCATTTATTTACATTTTTATTGCGTGTTTATGATATTCATGTTGCATACATAACTGATAATTAAACAGTATTACTAAGCATGAAAAACGTAAAGTCTTTGACACAGTAAACTTAAGCTATAATCAGGGCCGGCCTTAGGCCACTGCAACCTATGCGGTCGCAGTGACCCCGCGCTTTCATAGGCCCCGCGCTAATTCTAAGTGTAAATTATTAAATTAAACCATTTTCACTTTTTATATAATAATAGGGTTTCCACGACCTCCTGATTTTCCAGGGCCTCCAGGAAATCGCCTGAAAAGGCAAAATATACGAACAAGTCCTGAGAATCTTCTGAAATTATTAAAATCTCATGAAAAATAGACACAATTGTCAGTTTGGGATGCTAATAAATAAAAATGGCATTGCGAGCTTTCATTTAATAAAAATATATTGCTATGACAAAAGTATTTTCTAATTTAAAAATTCTTTATTTTGATATTATGCTTAACCCTACCTAGACTAGGCCCCGCGCAATGCGTTTCGCATAGGGCCACGCAATAGCTAGGACCGGCCCTGGCTATAATATTGTATTTTGAAACGCGCCAAAGTTATTGCGAAGGTTGAGTTTGTTTTTAGTTCACTAGATTAGGAAATCACATTTTCTGCATCAAGTTGATTTCTGTATTTAGGCTTGTTAGCAGACAGAAAACAATGACACACCAAGATATGTCATTGGAAACGGAAGAGGATGTCGAGAAATAATTCTCAAATATAACAATAGATCCAGAATTATATAACTGAAATTGAATAGAGATCATATTTAGATGCCTTGCTATTAGTGTAATGCTTGTAGCAGTATCTTTATTGCTAAAATAATAAGGCTTGTCTTCGAGTCCGAAGATCAGTGAGGAATGCAGTTGTTCCGGTGGCTGCTTCTCAGCCCCAACTGTGACCTACATATTTTGCCCCATCCAGGGCTAGCATAAACATTGTCCTCAGGTGGTCGATTTAAAATTTCTTTTCGCCGTCTGCGTCTGTCCTCGGATTTTCTTTTTTGTCTCAAATGTGTATCCCGCGGCCTTTGTGAGTAACCTCCAGCTGTCTCGCTCTGACGCCGCGGGCAACCAGGTGCTCTCTTCTATGTCAGCTAAGGCAAGTTGGCGCCTGAGCTGGTCTTTGAAGCGTTCCCGTGGGGGGCGCCTCTGTCGACCACCTTTTTTGGTGAGCTTTGTTGCTGATTATACATCGATGAATTGTACATTGAGCTACGGTGGCATTCTTAAGATGACTTATTCTGCACCACACACTTAACTCCAGTTAAAAATGTGCAGGCATATCACGATCATCACTTGATATGGGTGTCAGATGTCAAGATCTATGAAGATGCAACGATAGATGTCACGTTGAAGATTATCTTGACCTGTATCACACTAACGATGATCGTGATTGCCGAGGATCTTGAAAATCTTCTTTTAATAAGATGATCGTATAGAAGTAGTCAGATCTAGTTGATGATACGATCATTCAAAATGTTGCCGGTTGATCATCTAGAAGTTGTCATTCGCTAAGTCGATCTAAGTATGATACTATATTCAATGAAGAAACTTCTCTTCGTCTTAAACAATTACTTTAATTCAGAACTTGAAAAAGCTATTCACAAATAATTACAATGGTTAAACGTACTTGAATAAAATGATAGATCTGCACAATAATATAATTGAGTTCTAATATAAGACATTAGTAGATGTTTCCACTTCCAAGTTCCATACAATGACTGACTAAAAAAAACAGAACTTTTCCCGGGCTCCAGCTACGTCACGTCTCCCAGGCAGCTCATTGCAGTGCCAACCAATAAATGCAGCCCAAGTTACACTAATTAACATATCTCCACGTGGGAAAAAACCCGAGGTACTAGACGAGCTAAAAATAGATACTGTGTACGTGACATATTACCCCCCGCTTTCTTAAGCATTTGTATGGTAATAGAAATGCGTATAAATTAATACATGAAAAATAATTATGACATTATAACTCATTTGTTTAGTACTAATGTGAAAATGTGTGCATGAAAAAATGTATGAAAAGATATATCACATTTGAAAAATTGACAGAAATGATTGATAGTACATGACAATCTACTGAATAATGACACTAAATGTAATACAAATCTCAATATGTGTGAAGCAATGAAAATTTTCAATTATATGTCATGTATCTGTACTATTATTATAGGATATATGCAATAATATTATACCTGAAATAAAAAACACATGATATAAAAATTAAGATGATTAATGCATGTCATATGCAAAGGTGCTGAAACATAATAAACAAAGTAATTGATTAAATATATCTTGGATTAGTGACCTTGCTTAATGGGTTGCTTGGTGCTGAAACAAATGTAACATAATCTGATATATAACACCTGTGGGAAAAATGAGTAGACAAATTAATTAATTGATTAAGTACAACTGAATATTGTTTTTCCTTGACGAGTATGAATGATAATGGATCAAGTGACACTAAATATGCTATAGTACATATGTAGAATGTAAGTGTGAAGTTCGGAACCCTTCTGAGTTGCCGTCATGAATGTGTATGTCCGTTTTCTAAACTTGAAGAAAAGGTCTTTCAGTTTATGAAGCTGTAGTCTCCATGTCATATTGATCACACAGATAATGTCTGATTGAACCGCGTTTGAGTTTGGTGAAAATAAGAACTGTCCAAAACCAAAACTCAATTTTCTGATTGATGAACGTTGACGATGTAGAGCAATGGTAGCAGAATGCTTTGCGTTAGAATGTTCAATAGAGCAATGACTGAACAGGTCTGAGTTCAATCGATCCATAAAGCTATGTTGAAGAAGTTCATTTGTTCCTTTCTGAAGAAAAGTTGCTTTTTGAGTGGATGGAGGATGAAACTTGGTGTTGTCAATGTTGTTGCTTTCTGAGTTTCTTTCCAATTGCAGTACTGGAAATGTTATAGAAACACTAGTAAAGAATTCCTCATGGTCTGTAAACACTTTAATGTTCTTCACTTTCTGTAGTGCTATGTCATCCAGAGTGATGACCTTGAGAATGTCAAATTGATTTGATGCTGGTAATGAAACATCTATCTCAGGAATGGGTGTTGATGACGTTTCTTCTTCTTCTTCAGTGATAGTTGCTAAGCTTGGAAAATGTTCAACTTCTGTTTTGATGTCTTCATTATCTGTTTCATGGTAATGTTCAAACATATGAACATGAAATACTTTGGTAACCTTGTTGACATTGATTTCATAAAGCAGGTTGGAAATCTTTCTGGTGATGTGAAAAGGACCTTGCCATTTGTAGAACATCTTGTTACTCAAATCTGGTAACAGTAAATTGACTTTATCTCCTTGAGCAAACTGTCTTGATTTCATGTGTTCATGTAGTATTCTTTGACTTTCAATGTTCATGGTTGTAATGGCTTCTTTAGTTGACTCACATTCTTTCAAATGAGGAATACTTGTATGAGTGGTAGAGTCAAGTTGCATAGTTTTTCTTTTGTCTGGTATATTTAACATTGATGGAAGAAAAGTCTCTTTAGTATCTGCTACTGGTTCATGAGACTTGTCTTGATTGTAGCAAGAATTTTCAATGCATACCATAGTATTGGTAGATAATGATGCAGATGCAGTCTTGTTCAAGTCTTGATGTATAAAGTTATCATCAGTGGTTAGGGATGGGAAAGTACTTGGTATGGGTGGACATGTAGTATCAGGTAGGGATGGACATGTATTAACAGGTAGGGATGGACATGTAGTAGGCAGTGATGTCCCTGTAGATTTACTTGAGTCATGATGTATAGATTCATTGCTTACGGTTCTGACTTTGAAGTCTGGTTCATTCTTTGTTTTGATTGATTTAGATTGCTTTTGACTTTGCTTCTTTTTAAGATTGTCTCTTTTACAATCTGGACAATTGTTAACATATTTCTTGACATCTTTGGTGATGCTTGGCCAATAGAATTCTTGAAGGATTCTTTTCTTTGTTCTGGTTACACCCATATGACCTGCATGTGGAAGATTATGTCCTGTTGCCAATATCTCTCTTCTGTATCTTTGAGGTACAAGTACTTGTTGTATTGTTTCGTTCTTATTGTGACTGTTCTTCATAAGAATGCCATTCTGAAAATATGGTTCATCTGTGAATTTTGATTGTTTGTTTGCTTGCGCCTTCTTATAAAGTCTTTGCAATGATGAATCGATCTTCTGTTCATGTTTGAATTTATCATGTTGGAATTGTGGCAGTACATCGTCATTTTCAGGTAATGCTCTGATCACTGTTTCGTTTTGAATGGTCTTAGGTATTGATTCATTTTGGCTTGCTCGTTCGGATGAAAATTGTTCTTTGGGTTTGGCCATTGATCTGGTTACTACTGCATAACAATCTTGATTTCGTTCAATGTTATTTGCCCACTCTAAAAGTTCTTGTGGTGTGCAGTCTCTGACTCCTTCAATGTTGCCGATGATTAAGTCAACTGGTAAGTCGCGGACAACTAAGGCTTCGGTTGGACCGCTAAAGAATGGTGTCTTAATGTGTATTATGGCTTCTTGTAGACTGCTGACAGTGCCATTGAATGCTGTGGCTTGAACTGATTTGCCTGTTAGTTGGTTTGACTTGACAAAACGTTTCTTGATTAATATAGATGTGCTTCCGGTGTCACGTAGCACCTGTAATTTTTGATTTCCTACCCAACCTGGATAGAATTTAAGACCATTTGTTTTCGCTATGACAGTCATGGTTGAATGTTCATCTCTATCATTTCTGTTAGAAAAGTTCTTCTTATATACATGTCGTGGTCTAGAGTCTTGAGAGTGGCTTCTGTAACGAGGTCTTTCAGTATATTTTTGATTTCTTGTAGCTTGTTTGCCATGGTGTAGATTGCTGGTGCTGAACTGCTTTCTTCTGCATTCATGGGCTTGATGACCTTTCATATGACAATATGAACATTCAATAATCCTGGTGCGGCATTGAGAAGCAAAATGTCCTATGTCGTTGCATCTATTGCAAATTATTTTGTCATATTTTGTATACTGTGAATTTCGTTTGTCTTCTGAAAAACAGACAAAGTTTTCATCTGCTGCTGGTTTCACTGACTTGTTTGGATAAGCAGCTTCATATTGTCTGATGATTTTGGTTAACGTTGGAATATCAGAAGGACTTTTTTCAATTATATAAGATTGGATGTCTTCTGAATGAGCATGCGTGATATTGTCAATGATAATATGTTGTCTGATAGCTTGATAAGTGTTTTCCACTTTAGCAAGAGATATCCATCTGTCGAACCACATGGTCATGTTGGAAATGAAATTTGAGGATCATCATCTTGTTTTGGTCTTGAGCTATAGAATTTCTTTCTATAGTTGTCTGACGTTGCACCGTACTGGCGTAATAAAGCTTCCTTGATATCATGATAATCACTGCGCTCGTTGACCGACAACTGCGAACAAATGTCAACTGCTTTTCCTGTCAGTAAACTAAGGAGGGAACTTGACCACTGGTCTTCTGGTAGACCAGACGTTGTTGCTAATTCCTCGAATCTAGTAAGGTATGAGTCCATGTTGTCTGTAGACTCATTGTATGAATGAATCTTTGACATGAGTTTATATCGATCAAAGACATTGGAACTTGCTTGATTAGTGTTGGCTTCTGTTGATTTTGAGTCTGACTTTAGTTTATTTTCTTCATGTTGCATTTTCAATTTTTCAAATTCCATTTGTGCCCTTTCATGTTCTCTTTGTCTTTCAGCAGCTTCTTTATCTTCTTGCCGTTTCTTCGTCTCATATTCTCTTTGTCTTTCTGCTTCTTGTCTTCGTTTTTCTTCAATTTCTTTATCTTCTTGTCTTCGTTTTTCTTCAATTTCTTTATCTTCTTGACGTAGCTTTGCTTCTTTTTCTTCGTCTATATCTGTTTGCTCTTTTGCCCAGGCCATTAATTCATGTGGCAGTAATTTCAATATTTTTCCTTTGTCAAGATATTCTGACATTCTTTGTGTTCTATCTCTAGGCTTTGAATCCATTGTATAGTTCTTGTGTTTTATAATATATGAACTTGAATATATTAATATAGTACTTTTTGAATGTAATAATGTTAGTTATGCCGTCACTGGCTAATAATCTTGAACAGTAGGATTATGTCTACTACTGGAGTCGTTGTAGGAAGTGTAGATTTATTCAACCGTATCAGGTTAATGAGATATTGCTGAGCCGTGCAAGGCTATGAACTTTCTCTCTCTTGAGATTGTAGATCTATTAGAACTTGTAGTATTAAAGTCGTCGTTGTGTACGATTGACTTGATATCAAATAGTAGAAATGTCTACTTGATAGGTTATAGTACCAGGTAATTGCTACTGGGCTTATCTACTGTGTCAGTTAAATAATACTGGGCTTATGTTATGCCAGCTAAATATTACTGGGCTTATGTATCGTGCCAGTTAAATGATATTGGTCTTATTGCCAATGCCAATACAAAATAATAATATTAGATCTCGAGAGTTATAGTGAAAACTCGATCGTAGATCTATATCTATGATAAGATAAGATATCGATAACCAAACTGACCTTTGAACACAGTAGAACTATTCTCAAGTTGAAGAAAATCGAAGTTTTGTAATTGACGAAGTTTTGAAAATTTTTCCTTAGATCTTGAAAAAAAAATATTTTTTTTGGATGATCTTTTGATGATCTTTATCGAAGGTCGGAGGTGCCAGATATCACAATCATCAATTAATATGGATGTCAGATGTCAAGATCTATGAAGATGCAATGATAGATGTCACGTTGAAGATTATCTTGACCTGTATCACACTAACGATGATCGTGATTGCCGAGGATCTTGAAATCTTCTTTTAATAAGATGATCGTATAGAAGTAGTCAGATCTAGTTGATAATACGATCATTCAAAATGTTGCCGGTTGATCATCTAGAAGTTGTCATTCGCTAAATCGATCTAAGTATGATACTATATTCAATGAAGAAACTTCTCTTCGTCTAAAACAATTACTTTAATTCAGAACTTGAAAAAGCTATTCACAAATAATTACAATGGTTAAACGTACTTGAATAAAATGATAGATCTGCACAATAATATAATTGAGTTCTAATATAAGACATTAGTAGATGTTTCCACTTCCAAGTTCCATACAATGACTGACTAAAAAAAACAGAACTTTTCCCGGGCTCCAGCTACGTCACGTCTCCCAGGCAGCTCATTGCAGTGCCAACCAATAAATGCAGCCCAAGTTACACTAATTAACATATCTCCACGTGGGAAAAAACCCGAGGTACTTGACGAGCTAAAAATAGATACTGTGTACGTGACAAGGCACAACAAATATTTTTTCCAAGAGGTCTTTTACTTTTCCAAAAATGAACTTTGTCAATTACATTACGTGTTGCAGAGGTCATTTCAAGAAGTTTACATAGAAACTAATCTTAATAATCGCTATTATATAAATATCTCAAGGAAACTAGTAGGCCTAAGTGTGAACAATTTACTTCGTCTGTGGATTCATCAATGCCGAATATTGGAAAGGATAAGATATCATATTTCATGAATTACTTCATTAATGATATCAGATTTTTTTTTCCTGTGAGCAGTGTCATTAGATTATGAAATTCTGGCAATATTAACTCTTTGTAATGGTGAGAGGTTTCATAGCTCTGGCAATTCCGAGAGCTACCAATAAACAGCTTCAAGGGCTGCTTGTTTTAATTATGCTACTTGACACTCGAGTCAAGTCTGGATTTCTTGACTTTATATCAGCCTTTAAAACTAAAATGCGTTCTTATCGGCCAAGCTCAGAGGTTTGTTCAGCATCATGCATATAGCGGAGAGACTGACTTAATCCTGTGCACTCCCAGGGGAGCATAGGCCGCATCCACACCTCTCCACCGAACTCGGTTCTGAGCAGCTTTCTTCATCTGCTCCCATATCATTCCAGTACCCTCAGCTTCACTGATGACTGACCTCTTCCAGGTTTGCTTGGGTCTGCCCACTTTCCTCTTTCCTTGTGGGTTCCAGTCAAGTGCCTGCCTTGCAACATTGGTAGCTGGTTTTGGCAGAGAGAACTTCATTACAAATGACGCATTTGTCAGCCCCAACTTTTTCGTTTATTTTATTGACGAGTGTTTCATAATTTGTGCGTTAATAATCTAATCTAAGTAATGTCTATTTACTTCATTATTAGAAATGTGGGCAAATGTACCCAGCATGGTACAAATAGGATTTTTATAAAACGTTTTTAAAAAAAAAATTCTTAGGCGACCCCTAGCAAATGGTCACTCGATCTCCCCCTCCAGGGGTCGCGATCCACAGATTGAGAACCCCTGGTTTAGTTCAGCAAAATCCTAAATGTTGGTAGTAGGATCATTCTTAGCCATTAAAGCCATCTTCGAAGACTATAATTTATAAAGATTTTTAAAAATTTAAATAAAATATTTCTTTATGTATCACGATTGAACATTTTACCATTAGAAAGGAGATAAAACAGAAACAAGAACTAGCAGGGCCGGTCTTACAAATCGAGGAGCCCAATTTAAAGGATGCTTCCAAGCCCTTCTATTCTAATATTTTTTAACATTAACAACTATTACTAATAATTAGGTCATTATATTAACATTTGTTATACAACACGAGAACAAACTCAAACTCAATAGGCGCCAGTGGGTTCGTCAATCGCACTATAAGCCTACACAAAATATGTTAACTCACTCAATCCTTTATCTTTATAAGCCTGTGACAAGAGCCATAACTGATAGTGACACGCTTAATGTAAATTATGTTAAAATCTAAAGTTTGTCAGAGAAATTGAAAGAGTAAAAAGTTCTCCTTTCAGACCTTTCAGATCCATAGGGCAAATGATGTAAAGGTCTCTGTGGTCCACGGTTAATGAGGGTGTCATGTGACCAACACAACGATCACCCGCCTTTATTTTCAGGCATCCATTATATCCATGATGACCTGCTAACTTTCGTAAAAAAAAAAAAACGCAAGCTAAAAATCTATGACCATATTACAAGATCTTCGGGGCTCCCAAATACCTTCCTTCAGGGAACAGTACCAGGAAAAAGAAGAAGAGGCAGACAGAGAAAGCGATGGGAGGACAACATAAAAGAATGGACGGGCCTGCCATTGAAAGAGGCAAAAGACAGAGAGGAATGGAAAAAGACGGTCGACAACTCTTGCATGGTGCCAAAGGATATGTAAAGGTAAAACCAAAGATCCCGGAATGAAAATTCCCAGTCTTGACCAGGATTCGAACCCTGGACCTCGCTTCGGAAGCCAAAGCGCTCTACCGCTCAGCCACCGCGCCTCCAATAGAAATTGCCTCAAGGACAATAAAGATAATAAAGACTATTATTATTAGTAGTAGTAGTAGTATTGCAGAAACGAACTAATATTCATTCTATGGCACTGCCATGTAGATAATTACTAACAGTGTCCACTGAGGAATTTTCTGTTGATAATGTGGCACTGCAACAATATTGGTTTCTGTCTGGTAAAAGGAAGCTTCTCAAGAATGTGTATTATTTAAAAAAAACAACTAGAAAATTGATGTACATTTCAATATATGCAGCTGTGAAAGTAGCCTTAGATTAAAATCAACTTCTGCTTAAGCTGTACGCTGCGGTCTTGCTGTGTTTACCTAATGTAACATCTTCCTCCCTCTGTATCTCACGAGTGGTTCTCACACACTTGTGTAGAAGACACATGCCAAAAACACACGCGACACAGCGCGCGCTAAGAATTAATCTACCATAAAGACGCCACCGAAAATCCACGAGGGCAAATTTTTGCAGCGTTCGGGAAGAAATCTTTTTAAAAAATGGCTAATAAAAAAATTCATAAGCCGGCAATCAAGCAGAACGCGCCGAGTGTAAAATTGAACATCCGCGTAGCGTCAAGTGTAAAATTAGCTGAAAGTTGATGCGATTAATGGATATTTCCCATTCCGGGGGAACCCATTGGCGTAGCTGAGTCTTCCAACCTAACACCCTCGCAGCGCGCACACACACGCACGCTTTCAATTCCTCTTGAGCGACGCGGGAATATTACGTCTGCGCTAGAGAAAAGTAAGGAGACTTGAGCTGAAGACGACGAGTCAGTATGGAAAGATGGAGGAAAAAAAAATGTATATGCGGTTTGGTTTAGAAAGGTAAGAAATCTTTCGGCCGATAAAAGTTTAGGGACTTATTAATTGCTAATATAATCGATAACTAAGGCGATTTTCAACCCCGGATTGTTTTAAAGCGGACTGGTGATTGAACGGCGTTTTCCCGCCAATCACCACAAGAGCTGATTGCTTCGCCTTGACTGCACAAATCTATGCCAGGATTTTCGCGGCGAGTGTCGCTGAACCTACAAATGTGACAATCGAATAGAAAAAAGAAAAAGTGGCCAGATAATCGTCCTAGCGGCAGACCAAAATGATAGAAAGCTTTTCATCTGTGTTTCAGGGATGGCTCACGTGATCTTTTCAGAGTTGATTGGGTTGCCAGGCTGGCTGTAATGCCCCCGGCTCCTGAAAATCATAAATTGGTCGGCAGATGAAGATGACCTTTTTTTTTTTCTCGAATGACGCAGAGAGGCGGATTGCCCTGGTGGTTGTAGAGGCGGGGGGTGGGGGGGGGGTGCAAGTAAAAGATAATGCGGTCGAAGTCGAGTGTGATAAGATAATGAATGGTTTAATTAGAACGAGGGTCTGTTAGCGACGTCAACTAGTTTGTATGAACTTGTGTACCTGGTGGAATCTCCTGGATCTTAAAGTTTACAGTGGTACATTCGGGAATAGGCTTTTTCTAACCTCTAGTAAAATTCCCCTGTCAGACCTTGTGGTCTATAAGGCAGTTGCTGTAAAGGTCATCTGTTTCTGTGGCCCACGGTTAACGAGGGTGCCATGTGGCCAGCACAACGAACAACCTCCTTTACTTTCCCCAACTAATGTCAGGTACCCATTAGAGACACCCTAAAGATCCCAAAAGTAAAAATCCCAGTCTTCACCAGGATTCGAACCTGGAACCCCCATTTCGGAAGCCAAGCCCTTTACCACTCAGCCGCCTCTATCTAACCTCTAACCAACTATCATTTTCGTGGCAAAAAAAAAAAACAGTGAGAGAAATTCTCCAATTTTGACCTAGATTTAAATTCAATCCAGCAGATTAGTAATTCTCAAACTAAGGCCCGCAGGCCGCGGGTCATATCCGGCTAGTATATTCTATAATATTCTATATTTAAACAAAATTAAGTAATCAAGACTAATTAATGAACTAATTGGTTTATTTGTTGATTGATTGATGGCTGCCTGGTCGTGCGGTTTGCGCCCTGGACTGTCGTTCGGATTTATCGACGGTCGAGGGTTCAAACCCTGTCCACTCCCATCCCCCGTCGTCCTGCGGGAGGTTTGGACTAGGAAGTAGACTATCTTCAACTCTGAAGGAACATCCGAAACATGTCAAACATTTTACAAACATTATTCACATGAGCTTGTATGCCAAATTTGAAGACGATCGGATGTGTGTGAGAAGTGGTCGAAAAATTGATTGCTAAAATCTAAACATAACAACAAATATACTAACTAGTAAATATAAGCGTTGCAACCAGAAAAAAAAAAAAAAATACTGTTTTAAAAAAAAAAAGCTTACACGAAATGTAATTGTATCGATTAGTTTGGCTCAGTCTTGTAATTTGTAATAGATCTATACCAACAAATAGAAATCCGTGCGATTAGAAATATTTTTACGAATTGTTTTTATGTAGCGCTATTTCATGCTTTTAGCTTTCTCGATTCGCCATGATCCTATCACTTATCTGGATCATTTGGGGATTTTTTTTTTTTTTTTTTTGGGGGGGGGGGGGTAAGAAAAAAAAAAGTTATCTGGGTGAATTTAAAGCATTTAGGAAAAAAAGAAGAAAAAGGGAATCGGCCTCAATTGGAACTCATGGTTCACGTCTCCCCAAGACGACATGCTAACCACTCCGTTAGTGAAGTGCATATGACTATAGAAGATTGGATAGTTATGCATTGCTTGTTTATTACTTACTTTAAAGCTGTGAACTATAAAGGGACTAATTCAGATTATACCAACACTTCAGTCAAGTACAATTCTTTTCCCTTGTTCGAGATGCCAAACAAAAGTATTTAAATGCCTACAATTAATTACCCAATTGGTTAATCTTATTTTACGTTTTGTGTTGTCAGGTAAAGGAAATAATTGCGAAAAATTTCAGCTTGATCCGAGATTGGGTGCCGGAGAAATGACGTGTACACATCTTTTACTAGAAAGACAGACAGACAGACAGAGTGAGTTGATATAAGCTTTTTATAAATAGGTGAAGCGATGTTCGACATCATCCGGGCCCAGTAGCCCGACATCTTTATTATCACAATTTTTTTTTTAAGCTGTCTCTTCGGTGACATCTTTTGTTCATATATCACTTCCACCAATGTCACTATATAAAGGGATGCAATTATGCAAAATAGGAGAATAACTCAGTAACACAATTTTCTCAAGAATTATAAAGATATTATTACTTCTTATGTATATTACTTAAACCATAATTAAAATCAGAAAAAAAAGAATATTTTCGTTTAGGAGACATATGCACGCTACACACTACACTCACTACTACACTTCTCAAAGTATGACCAGGTCAGAATTTAACTTCAGCAGCGTGCGATTCCACATTTGCCCAGATACACTGAGCTAACAAAGTGTCTGGGTGGCTAACCAATCAACTCTTTGTCTTGACCATCACAAAGTGACCACCGACTGACCACTGCAGCTAATGCACTTCCGGTAATATCAAACCGTGTCCATTGCTTCATTGGTTGCATACGCGCAGGACTGTGACACTGTGACCTGTGACATGTTTCCCTTGTGTGACAAGCCGTTGTTGACCAATTAGTTTTTATCACCCTGTTGTTACCCATGACGATACTGACCAACGGTTGTAAGGCTTGGTCCCGCTTTTTATACTGGGTCTGTCAGGGGATGTCTCTTCAGTGATACTGTCTTTGGGTGACCTGAAGTATGACCAAGTCGCCTTTTAGTGTCTGGCTATCATATGTCCCGACTGAGACGGTGGTCAGACTGGCAAATGGGTCATCGGAAGTAGAGTCTCCCGAAGTAAATCGCCTATCGTATGCCCTGCCATCAAGGGGAGAAAAGGTTGGAAGTGTGAGAAGATAACTCTTTGATGTAGCCTTGACCCATTGACTACGCCAGAATTGAAGATGCTGACCAATCACTAAAAATAAATATAAATGTTGACATGTTTACAACTGTTTTCAACATTTAAAATCGTTTTAAAAACCATATACTTTATTTTATTATTTCTGGTTTAAATCTAGTATCTTTGTTATTCTACTGTACATCTACCACATTAGAGATTTACATATATTGTGACAAAAAAACTAAAAATAGATGGCTTTCCCTTTCAATAATAAACCATTCAGGATACAAAATAAAGGCAATGTTGATATATTTTTAAACAAAAGGACAATTATAATAATTTGTTTGCTTTTGTATCCATTGGGCTGAGCGGTAAAGTGCTTGGCTTCCGAACCAAGGTCACGGGTTCGAATCCTGGTGAAGAATTGGATTTTTTTCTCTCAGGATCTTAAGGGCGCTTCTGAGTCTACCCAGCTGTAATGGGTACCTGACGTTAGCTAGAGAAAAGTAAAGGCGGTTGCTTGTTGTGCTGCCCAAATGACACCCTCGTTAACCGTGGGCCATAGAAAAAGTTGACTTTTATATCATATTTGTCCCATAGATCACTAGGTCTGAAAAGGGACTAAACTCTTCCTTTTGTGTTTTTAAAAGTCAGCTGGCAACACTGAAGCTCTATTTAGTGTCCTTGACATAGTTTAGCTCAGTGGTTCCCAAACTTTTTTTCCTTAACGTAACACTTCGCATATTCTGAGTATTTATCTTATCTTATATGATACAGACGTTACTTCAAAAAAGAAGATGATTACGTCCTACGCGTAATGCATCTAGTCATGCATGTTAACCAATGACCTAAATTCCGCCAAGTCACTGTTTTTTCCTGGCTAGCTCAGGCAACCCATTCCATGCTCTAATAGCACTAGGGAAGAAGGAGCATTTGTACAAATTTGTCCTAGCATATGGAACGAGGAATGTGCCTTTATCTTTGTGTCTTTCTATTTAGCGCAACACTTTGCTTCTTTGTTTCGAGGGATTAAGTCACGTGGTGGTCTACTAGTTAATTATTCCAATATTTTGTGTAACACCTATTCAGGCCTCGAGGGAACACTAGGGGCTCTGAGGAACACACTTTGGGAAACACTGTTTTAGTTCATGGTAAAACTTCCTAATAAAGCAGAACATATAGAGGTGTGTGTATGTTCCTTATAGAAATCAACTTTATTCTACCAATCTTTGTGAGACTTGGAATGAATGTTCCTTACATATGAATGTTCCTTACATACGAATGTTCCTTACATATAAATGTTCCTTACATATGAATGTTCCTTACATATGAATGTTCCTTACCTATGAATGTTCCTTACATATGAATGTTCCTTACATCATTGAGGAGGCCATTGTCTAATTTAGATACTTCCTTCTCTTCAGTGCAATGCTGAGCATTTTCGCTTGTAAATAAATAAATGAAAATAAAAAATGTTTCTACTTTTAATTATCTGAAAAAACTAAAAGGCAAAATGATGACTTTATGAGTCTGTACAAAAGTTGTAGCACTATAAAATAGTTCCCTTATTTGCATAGAACTAACGGCGGAAACAACGGAACAATTCTTTCATGAGATCGTAGTAGGATGATCAAAAAAAAAAATGGCGCTAAGAGGATTACAATTGCCGTAAAATATCTGGCGCTATCTGGGGGGGGGGGGGTCAGAATGAAATTTATATGTGAAATAATGCTTCATGCACAGAGTGCAGACATAAAAACAAACGAACAACACAAAAAGAAACGCACAATGAGAGACGTGCTCTTAGCAAAAAAAAAAAAAAAAAAAATCCAAACCGAGGCTGACATCTGGAGCAGACGACAGCCGTTAAGCAGTCTGAATCGTGAGGACAAGTAAAAGAGGGAGTCCCCACCCCCCTGTACTTTCTGATTAGGCCTATGTGTCTGTCTGTCCCCCCTTCCAAACCAACAATCGAGTATCAATATCTGACACTGGGACCGAAACCTATAGGCGGGGAAAGGGGAGAGGGTGGACATTAACACCGGGGGAAAAAAAAAAGAGTTTTGTATTCATGAGTTGTGTTCCCTTGTCACGTGGCACTTTTCACACTCGGACATTTTTTTTTTTTTAATGCTATCGGCCCTTGCTCTCGCCCCCCCCCCCCCGCACGTTAAAATAGTCTCTGCCTCTCTACGGGGGAGAGAGGGGGGCATCACCTGTGATTGCGGCGGATGTCTCAGAGGGAGGGTGCCCCGCTCTAAGGTGAGCAAGAAACGGGCTCACGAGAGGAAAAAAAGGGGCGCCGCCTCTGCGGTTGAAGTGGTCAACAAAGATGTGATTTGAAACAAATCCAATGGACGAGACAAAAAAAGATTCGGACAATCATTTCTTGAGTGGTAACAATCGCGTGAGCACGGTTCTGGTTTTGTTTCTTTGTGAATTTCTTGTGTTGTTTTTATATTACCCTCTCCATGGCTCAACACTCCACACCTCCCCACATTATCATATTTCCTTCCCAACACACACACACACACACACACACACACACAAGACCATTGTTACTACTGTCAGAATCGGGAAAACCCACATGTACTGTTGAATGTTTATTCATTGTTTCTTTTTATTGCACAGGAGACGCGACTCACAATGGTTAACCAAAACAGGACATTAAATGAGGGGGAGGTAAATGAGGGGGAGGTAATTAAATTATAACGTTTCACTTCTTAGATGAACACCTTGAAATCTATGAGGAAAAAAAAAGTGTAACAAAACAAAAAGTGTAACAATAAAAAACAACAACGAAACAATAAAAAGGTTTTAAAATGGAAAAAAAAATTAGTAACATAGAAATGTAAATTATGCAATTATTATGAAAATATAATGGAAGTAATACACTCACATTTAGTTGCATGAAAATAGGTAACAATGTTTATGAATATACTTCTTATGGTTGTAGACATTTGTTAGCGTATGAACACTTTACAAAAAAAGTGGTAGAATTCCTTAATTTCTCAGCTTTGAATAGTAACGAGATGTGACTCACAACTGCATGGTATTGGCCGAATGTACTTTCTTAGATTGTAAGAATTTCAGAATGGAAACCTAAGTGTGATTTAGCGCATAATATTAATTAATTATTAATATTAATAATGTAAAAAAAGTATAGTAACATACAAACAAGTAATGAAGTAATTATTATGATAATATAATGGAAGTAATACACTCATATTAAACGCATAATTGTAAGGGATTCCGGGGTTATTCACAGTCCCCAAATGTAAAGGACTGGGGATGAGTTCTTTACTACAGACATATAGCTCGATAGTCTATGTATGATTCTCACATGCAGACATTAACATGTATAAATATTACAAAGTATCACTCAACGAAGGATTATAAAATTTGTATTTATTTACAGCCAACAACAAGTACACATATAACATTGAATGCGTAAATCATCAATACTGGAATACTAAAATGTGGCCAACTGACATACTACAGGGCGCTTAGACTAGATTCATTGAACAAAAGGCTATCAATGCCATACATAACATTACCCACAAATAGTCAGTTCTCATACATAACAATGAATAGTAATACAAGTTAAAACATCTCCTTACGCTAGGCATAAAGCTGGTAAACAAACACGAGCATCCTACTCAGACCTATAATGTCCCACCGAACCCGTGCGAGGGTCCATCACAGCGCGTATGGCCCCCGTTAGGGAACGAATCGATGGGGGGTTGGACAGGTTAGCGAGCCTTTGTTACATCCCTACCACGTGCAGTGTACAATCTCTCGACCATACGTGTGGTAGCCCACTGAGAGCTAAGTGCGCTACCGTTCTTTGCCTATCCGACTCCCTTGGCGGACGTTTACTCCGGAGGGCCACGTAGAGACTACTCAGACCCGGTCAGCTCTCCAACTGCTAGACTGACCGCTAGAAAACCTTATTGTCCCCCCTTGAAAATCCCGTGATAAAAACAATTCACAAACCAACTAATAAAATAAACAAACACACACACAATCTCACATCTTACACATCCCCGCTCTTGACAATAATATTAATTAATTAATAATATTAAAATGTAAAAAAAAATATAATAACCTCATTGTTATTTAGCGCATAATATTGATACAGCGCTCTAAGCATGGTGGCGTTATGGTGTGCACTTAAATTCTTATCAATCCCAGTTATTATGACAAAAAAGTAACATAGGCTTGGTTACGTCGTTATACTAGGATATTGTGTCGATAACACAATGCTTTTTTTTTACTTTTTATATACTTATTCCAATGACACAAATAGAAACGTCTGCCGTAGACTGATGTGTGACTTAACCACTGAAGAAATTCCTGATTATAAATTTATCACTTTAAAAATATACAAATTTGCGAGATTTACCATCTCGAGAGATGCAACTTCTTGTGTGACTAAAGAGGCCAAT
>JAZGLO010002693.1:252500-282500 GCA_036873155.1 Biomphalaria sudanica
CATCTACTGCTACCTCTAGTAGAAGACAGCATCAACTGTTACCTCTAGTAGAAGACAACATCGACTTCTACCTCTCGTTTATGACAGAATCTACTGCTAACTCTCCTAGATTACAGCATCTATAGCTACCTTTAGTGAATGACAGCATCTACTGCTACCTCTCGTGGATGACAGCATCTACTGCTACCTCTCGTGGATGACATCATCTACTAATACCTCTCGTGGATGTCATCATTTACTTCTACCTCTCGTATATGACAGCATCTTCTGCTACATTTCCCAGAAGACAGCATCTAATGCTACTTCTCCTAGAAAACAGCATCTACTGCTACCTCTCGTAGAAGACAGCATCTACCGCTAAATCTCATAAAAGACAGCATCGACTGCTACCTCTCGTATGCAACAACATCAACTGCTGCTTCTCGTATATGACAGCGTCTACTGCTAACTCTCCTAGAAGAAAGCAGCTATTGCTGCCTATAAGTGAATACCAACTACTGCTACCTCTCGTGAATGACAGCATCTACTGCTACCTCTCCTAGACGGCCAGGGAGAATGAAAACAAAAACTGCGATGCACTCAGTAATAATGTACTAATATTTAAACTGGGGCCTGGTGGTCGAATGGTAAAGCACTTGGTTTCTGCACTAAGGAATCTCAAGTTTGAGACCCGGTGAAGACTGGAAGCCGTCGACC
Source organism: Biomphalaria sudanica (assembly GCA_036873155.1). Taxonomy (NCBI): domain Eukaryota; kingdom Metazoa; phylum Mollusca; class Gastropoda; family Planorbidae; genus Biomphalaria; species Biomphalaria sudanica. Next base: position 253,197 of record JAZGLO010002693.1, read on the forward strand.
ATGGACACAAACAGACGACTTTTACATATTCCGCCCAATTAATCGCAATATCTGAAAGGGCCACTCTACTAATATTCAAATTATTTTTTTTTTTAATTTTCGATTCTGAACTTTAAATCTACCTGCATTAGCAAGTTTCACCACTCGCGTGTACTCTTTCATTAGACGCCATTTCCTGTTCAAACATGGCGCGCACAAGGTTTAAAATAAACTAAATGAAATTCCCGCTTCTCTAAAAATAGCAACCTGGTTCCTATTAGATGTATCACAACAGTCTATAGACTTCTATACAAACATTCTCCATAGCACTTCGTACATACAGTTCACAGCTTCCACTTGCTGGCTCGGACATTTGATATACGTTGTTCTGAAAAAAGAAGCACTAAACTTTTGCAGGGCGGCAGTGGATGGCAGTGAACAGGGTTCGAACCCTGGACCATCAAGATCTCAGTCCGTAGTGCTTACAAGCGAACAGTTAGCAATAGTTTAAAAATGACCAAACAAAAAAGTTAAATTCAACATTTGCGTCAGTTAATCCCAGTTCTTCAACCAGTTAATCCCTAGTCACGTAATCCTTATTCACTTAATTCCCATTAACTAAATTCATATTCACTTCATCCTCATTCACTTAATCCCGATTCACTAAATCCAGTTATTTCACCCTTGTTCACCGAATACCCAATCAATTCATCTCAAATCACTTCATTGTAAATTCACGACATAGGATTCAAATTTCTTTAATTCGAAATTTATTTGATGTGAAAAGTGTTTAAGTTTTTTGGTGAAGTGGCTGTTTCAATATGAGATCAATATGGCCGGTAAAGAAGGCGATCCATTCACTTATATCTCTACGGAAGTGAGATGGAGACCAGAAAAGAGATATCCGCAAATGAAGTCAAAGGAGCGTCAGAGGATAAGTTATCGGTTGCATTGTTCATTTGATTGACCTTAAGTAAAGTAAAGTTCCCCTTTCAGACCTTGTGGTCTATAGGGCAGATAATGTAAAGGTCATCTGATTCTGTGGCCTACGGTTTACGAGGGTGTCATGTGGCCAGCACAAAGACCAACCGCCTTTACTTTTCCTCAACTAATGTCTCAGAGGCGCCCTAAGATCCCGACATTAAAAATCCCAGTCTTCACCAGGAGTTGAACCCGGGACCCCCGGTTCAGAAACCAAGCGCTTTACCGCTCGGCCACCGCGCCTCCTTGATTGACCTTATCTATTTCAGAAATTGTGGCCCCATTTTATAACTTACGAATGCAACACATGTTGGAACTTGACTTGATCCTGTGCACTCCCAGGGGAGCATAAGGTCCTTCTATTAGCAATGTCTTTAGCAATAGTTTAGTGCTGTGAGGTTGCTAACCCTACGATCACCCCTCCTTTCTTTTAACCGGGCTTGGGATCGGCAAGATACCCCTACAGGGGAAGGAACAATGAAATGACTTTATGCAGGAAAGGTTATAGCTGAGACCGGAAATGATTTACACTTCTATTGCCTTCTTCTACGGAACCGGAAATAGGTGCGCAACGGTGTCACGTGATGTCAACATTAACTGATGCGCCGTTCACCGGAAATACTCTGTGAAAAGGAACAGGAGAAGATAGAAAGATGAATGCCCGGGCCCATTACAAGGGGAAATCACTGTTTTACCTTTTACCTCCACGCGAAGCAAACGTGTGAACTCACGCACGCACGCGCGCAAACCCATACGTCAAAAACTTTGAAATCTTCCATATTCGGTAATGACGTCTACTAACCTGACACGAAGGGGCCGTTGTCTGCTCGGAGTAATGATTGCTGGCCCTTGACGATCTTCCAAGAGACACTGATGAATCGCGTGGTTTCGAGGCTTCGCGACAAAAGTCTGTAATTGGGTAAGCTACTTTATGACGTGGAAGTCACGTGGATTACATGCTACCTAACAGCTAGGGGTGAAATCTGATGTTATTAACATATGAAGTAGCAGCTCCAGATAGCTTCAGATGCTCCAGACAACTCCATATAGCTTCAGATAGCTAAAGATATCTCCAAATAGCTTCAGATAGCTTCATACAGCTCCATATAGCTTCAGATTATCTATATATATAATTCTCTTCATGGCTCAAGAGTTTGTACATTAAGTAATGGAAAGATCACTCTTTTATTTCTGCAAGTCGGTCAGACGCAATTTTAGAGGCGAAAAAAAAAAGAAGGGGATGGGGGGAACAAGTAGTATTCACCCGTCACTAAATAGCAGTGCAGGACTTAACTATTGTGACCAAGAAGTCATGGAAAAAGAACAATAATCTACTCTGTTTTCACCCGTCACTAAATAGCAGTGCCGGACTTAACCATTGTGAGACCCAATGCAAAACGGATTTCGCGGGGCCCAGTTAGGGTAGGGATACGGATAATAAGTAAAAATTAAGAGTTTGTATTAGAAAATATATTCGTCTTTGCATTTTATTAATTTTTTACTACGCACAGAATTACTACACGAGCCTTGCGTGTAGCAAAGCCATATAGTATATCATAAGAATTCTGTTTCGTACATAGATCACTCACAATAGCAAGAATTACCAAAAGTTTCAATCTATCTACGAGAATTGTTGACCTCAAGTAATTCTTCATTAATTTGAGGCACTAGAAGCTTCTTTCACTAGATTCCACAATTACGGGTATTGCATAATGAGGTGGTTTTTTTATCGCACGTAGGATTGGCGTTTTCCATATTGAATGACACCCCAAAATGACAATTTTTGTCTATATATTTCATGACATTTGTATAAATTTTCAAAAGATTTTAATAATTTCCGGATATTTCCATGACTTTTTTCGTATATTTTGCAATTTCAGGAGATTTCCGGGAGCTCCTGGTAAATCAGGAGGCCGCGGGAAATTTGTTATAAGTTATAAAAATGATTTAATTTTATAATGTATACACCTAGAATTAGCGCGGGTTTTTGAAAGTGCGGGGCACACTGCGGAGTCATAGGTTGCACTGGCCTAAGGCCGGCCTTGCAAAATAGCGGCGTATGCTACGCCGCCGGCCGACTAGTACTAAATAACATGAGATGACACCAAAACCAAGTAACGCTTAAGATTATTTCATCCCAAAAGAATACGGGAAGGGGGTATGGCTGCGGGCAAATTTCAAACCATGACAATAGAGACTACAGTCCAGAGCGCGTACAACTCGATCAGCGACAATCTTCTTTAAGCCTTCGGTTAACCATGGTAGCCCGTGTCCAGCACAACGTCAACACCTCAAACAAATGGCAGGCGTCTAATACAGCGAATTGGTTGGATTTATGAACTCCACAGCATTCAACGAGGCTCCAACTCGGCACTCTTGGATCAGGAGTCAAAATGGTATACTTCATGGCAAATGTATCCATAAAATACGGCATCATTCTGTAATTGATGCACATTGCCAAACTAAATATATCTTTTTTTTCTTACTTTCTGTAACTAAATATTCCTTTGGAATTATTAAAATCATTATATTTTAATTTTCTTAATTTGGCTACTTTTTTTTTCTTGCCACCTGGTTACTAAACGCAAGAATTACCTGGCATATATTGCATGCAATAGTTGTCCATACAATCCTAGACAACAAGAAGCGGCAGAGCGTCTATAGAAACCGGGCAGCCATTGTTCCCTCTCTTCACGCTGCATGATTTCAGCTCTCAAACTCATGGCTTGCTTCCCTTGTTGAGGAGCCAAGTGACGGGCGTTGTGCGCTGGGGGAGTGGGGGTTGGGAGTGATTCGACTGAACGGTTTCCCTCTGAACTGATCGTAAAATGATTTCTTCCCTGATATGTGTTTGTGTGCTAGTGTGTGTATTGTGAATGTGTATGGAACAGTGTGCGTATATGCCTACTTGTGTGCTTATGTGAGTGTGTGTGAAGGGGTCAAGGAAGAAATGGAGAGTTTCGTCCCCTCGTTACTCTCTCATCAGAGCTATCAAATATTGAATAAGAGCAGAATGACTGAAAAAAAAAAGAAGATCAATAGGCGAAAGGGGGTGAGGGGGTGGTAGCGTTGATCGCGAGAGAGGACGATTGAATGATAACACCTAGAGGGGGGGGGGAGGACCATTATTTCTCTCATCTACAAACGGCGACATATTAAAATGAGCAATCAGCCTTTCTCTCTCTCCCCCCCCCCCCCCCCAACGCCAGGTTGTGAAAGAAGGCGCCGGGGGAAGATGAGGTGGCTTTAAACGCCCCATGGACACGTGTAGCAAATTAAGTACCACAGGTGAGGAGAGAAAATTTGACGAGGCGCCCAGCGCCCCATCCCCCCCCCCCCCCAATGAATAGGCCAGAGAGTGACTTATACACGAGAGACGAGCAATATAGAGAGTGAAAGGGAGGTAATCTGATTGGTATTTCCCCCCCCCCCCCCAGGGGAGATTATTTCAAAATGTTCTTTTTGTTTACAATACATACAAAAAAATTCCAATTGAAAAACGAAACAATATTACAGAGGTCAAGCAGACGACAAGATGGCGGTAGCTGACACAAGCAACAGACGTGAAAACATGACACGATTTCCTAACACTATGACTCTGGCTACATAACATGTGGGTCTTTTCTTTATCTTATCTTATCTTATCTTATATAATACAGACGTGACTTCCTTTACACTTAGGTGAACAGTAGGTTCTGTATTGTGTCGCGACTGTTCTTATGCAAATATGAATTGCGTTAAGTATTAGGCGATAGTGGCGTTGACAGGCCTTGCTGCCCAGGGCCGGTCCTAACAATACGAAACGGATTGAGCGGCGCCCAGTCTGGGTAGGGATAAGGATAATGATTTGATTTTGATTTTGGGCACATCGGCACAATTTAGGCCATGTCGTGCCTGCAGTCCCTCAAGGGCCACTCTCCCTCCACACAACAAGGGCCAAATTCCATACAGTCAAATCATTAAAAAATCAAGGTCTATTCACAGTTAAAATAGTAGAGGTAGTAAGAAATTTATAATTTGGTAAAGATCTAATGTAAATAGTACATGTTTACAAATTCATAAATCAGATCTTCGTAGACAACCCCACTTCCCGAATAAAGCCCAGTACCTTCGCAGGGTCGACATTATTGAATAGTGTTTTTAAATTAGTGGCTCTAAAATATTTCTCCCTGACATCCTGGTATCTGGGGCAGTCGATGATGATATGTTCCAAGCTGAGGCGAGAGTCACAATACTCACAAAGTGGGGGCTCTTCTTTCTTCAGCACAAAAAAAGAGTGCGTGATGTAGGTGTGGCCAATCCTAAGTCTGGACATGGTCGTGCTACCACGCCTTATCAGACCCTTAGATGTGGGCCGCCACCTGACATCCGCCCCAATCTGCCTGAGTTTATTGTGAGTCTCAGCCTCCCATCGGTCCTGCCACTCTCGATAGGTGGCAGAGGCAATAAAGATAATAAAGTGAAATTAAAATATGTATTAGAAAATAAATTAGTCTTTTATTATATATTTTAAAATGAAATCTGACACAGGATAGCCGTTTGACATATTGAATGACACCCCAAAATTTAAATTTTGTCCATTTTTCATGTGATTTTTAAGAGTTTTCAGGAGATTTCAATAATTTCATGAGATTTCAATAATTTCATGAGATTTTAATAATTTCTGGAGATTTCCACGCCTGGCACATCAATGTTTGGGGTGATGATAATTTAGAAAATAAAAAAGAAAAAAAGGTATTCTCACTTTTTAGCCCAAAAAAAAAAAATTAAAAAAAAATAGGTGTGAAATAATAGAAAAACAGACGTGGGGACATCTCGATGCGGAGATGAAGTAGGGAGGTCCACGCCCCTCGGAGTTATTAAAACATGCAACAAAAGGGGGAACGATTTGATGAGTCTTCTGGAGTACTGTATCACTTGTGCGGGTTGTTCGCTCGCTCGGCTCCATTCAGTTCTTAATTAGTATTTAATATTGGAGATCTCATTGGATGATTGCGATCTAGCGTCATGGCTGAAAGTAGGGCAAGGGGGCGTGGCATAATGTCCCATTAAGTCTACAAGAGATGTAATAGTCAACTCTGAGAACTGATTGAAATGGAATACATTACCTCCCCTGGATACTTTACATTAAATACATGCTACAGCAAAAGGAGACCGTTGTGCTATTTATGTACAGCAATCCACAACAGTTTACTTCCCTTTAGTCTCTTTTTCTAAGGGGTGGGAGAGTGTCAAAGTTATTAATTTTTTTTTTAAATTTTTTTCTCTCAAGATTTACTAATTTTCTTAAAATTTTCATATAAATTTTGACATTCTGTGATTTTCTGGTCAACTGGTTACCTAATCATCTGATTACCTAGTCATCTGGTTACCTAGTCATCTGGTCATCTGGTTACCTAGTCATCTGGTTACCTAGTCATCTGATTACCTAGTCATCTGGTTACCTAGTCATCTGGTTACCTAGTCATCTGGTTATCTAGTTACCTAGTCATCTGGTTACCTAGTCATCTGGTTACCTAGTCATCTGGTTACCTAGTCACCTGTTTACCTAGTCATCTGGTTACCTAGTCATCTGGTCATCTGGTTACCTAGTCATCTGGTTACCTAGTCATCTGATTTCCTAGTTATCTGGTTACCTAGTCATCTGGCTATCTATTTATCTGGTTACGTAGTGATCTTGTTACCTGGTAATTTGACTATCTGATTATCTAGTCATTTGGTTTTCTGGTCATCTATTTATTAGATCTTCTGGTCATCTGGTTACCTGATCACCAATTCATTTAGTGACAGGGTCATCTGATCATCCTGTCACGTAGTAATTTAGTCCTCTGCTTATCTGATTATATGGTCACCTAGTCATCAGTTTATCTGTGAATTGAACATCATAATATATATCATTTGGTCACTTTGGTCACTAGTTATTATTCCCCTGGTTACCTGGTCAACTGGCTATATGGTCATCTCATTACCTGGTCCTCTATTTTCATAGTCATCAGGCTACCTTGTAATCTGGCTACACTGTCATATGGTTATCTACTCATCGGGACTTTCGGCTACCTGGTCATTTGAGCATCTGGTTACTTGGTCATCTGGTTATATGATCATCTAGATATCTGGTTATCTGGATAGCCTGTCATATGGTCAACTAATCACCTGAACACATGGTTACCTGGGCGAGGATGAGTGTTTGTGATAGTTGGCGCTTAACAATATTGCTTTTTTTTTTTTTTTTTGCAATTCGTGGTGGCTGAATGGTAAACACTTGGGGTGGTAAGTAAATATTTTTTGTTTGTTGGTTTGTTTGTTTGTTGGTTGGTTGGTTGGTTTGTTTGTTGGTTTGTTGGTTTGTTTGTTTGTAGGTTAGTTGGTTTGTTTGTTTGTTGGTGTGTATGTTTGTTTGTTTGTTGGTGTGTATGTTTGTTTGTTTGTTGGTTGGTTTGTTTGTTTGTAGGTTAGTTGGTTTGTTTGTTTGTTGGTGTGTATGTTTGTTTGTTTGTTGGTTGGTTTGTTTGTTTGTAGGTTAGTTGGTTTGTTTGTTTGTTGGTGTGTATGTTTGTTTGTAGGTTAGTTGGTTTGTTTGTTTGTTGGTGTGTATGTTTGTTTGTTTGTTGGTTGGTTTGTTTGTTTGTAGGTTAGTTGGTTTGTTTGTTTGTTGGTGTGTATGTTTGTTTGTTTGTTGCTGTCAATTTTTCCCTTTCGTTTTTTTTGACCACTGAAAAAAATGTTTGCTTCTAAATTTGGAACTTAAACCAATTTAAAATTAAAAGAACAGAATTCAATAAAAACTATGACCTGCCGATAGAGAACAAAATACACTATAGTTCACTATGACTTATTCCGCACCTGTAAAAATATATTACTATTTCTAATTAATTTCGTAAACTATCCAGGTTTTTACTAATTCTAATAACCTTTTTATTTTGCACCAATCTGCACCATTCTTTCTTCAACTTGTGCAAGTCTACGCCCCCCCCCCACACATACACTTTACTCTTTATTATTTTCGCTAGCACCCCCCCCCCCTCCCTCGCCGGGGACTCACAACTGTATTGTTTTCTTAATTATTGTTCTTTCTTTTCCCTGCCATTTCGTAAACCTGCCATTAGAAATTGGTTCGTCTGTCAGTCTTGTGCAGTGAACCAGTCCTTGCCACCCCCCCCCCTTTTTTTTTTAAATCTAGACGGGCCGCTACTCTCTCGGCGTGTCAAAACACGATAATTAGTGCACAAGGGGCAGGGGTGGGGGTATGCAATGTCGTAGTGAATGAACAGCGGGGGGGGGGGGGTGATCGCGCCACACTAGCGTTACTGATTCGCCTCGTTTTGAGTTTCACGTAAGCAGCGTGTTTAAAAAAGTTTCATCCAACCATGCCCCAGTTCTGATAACCTGAGCGCCTTTGATTGGAGTCAGTCAAAGCTATTCTCTCTAGCAGGAAAAAAAAAAACCCAAAAAAAAAAAACCAACTTTTGCTTTCTTTAAAAAAAAATCGTTTTTTTTTTTTTAAATTTTAATGTATTCGGTAATTAAAAAAAAAAAGAGAGAGAACTGTTATGCAAACGAAGTGTTTTATTTGAAGCAGTTTGTCCACACACCAGAACTGATCAGTGCAGTTCAGTCACGTTACTACACTGATGGGCAAACCTTTTTTTTTTTTTTTAACGAACAGGCCAAAAACTTCAAAGGGAAAAAGTTTGGCGAAAAAAAAAAGAAATTTGTAGGTATAATGTAAGGTCAATCTATCTCTGGCTATATGTCGTTAATCTTATAAAGTGAGGTCAATCTATCTCTGGCTATATGTCGTTAATCTTATAAAGTGAGGTCAATCTATCTCTGGCTATATGTCGTTAATCTTATAAAGTGAGGTCAATCTATCTCTGGCTATATGTCGTTAATCTTATAAAGTGAGGTCAATCTATCTCTGGCTATATGTCGTTAATCTTATAAAGTGAGGTCAATCTATCTCTGGCTATATGTCGTTAATCTTATAAAGTGAGGTCAATCTATCTCTGGCTATATATAGTTAATCTTATAAAGTGAGGTCAACCTATCTCTGACTATATGTAGTTAATCTTATAAAGCGGGGTCAATCTATCTTGGCTATATGTAGTTAATATTATAAAGTGAGGTCAATCTATCTCTGACTACATGTAGTTATTCTTATAAAGCATGAGAAATTAGGAAATCCGAATTTTGAGTGGAACCTAGAGATCTTTAAGTTGTAATACATGTATTTAGAAACAATTGTTTGAGATGAATATAAGATTGAAGTTAAATCATTTCAGTTTCACGTCTGTTTCTACAGCACAATCCACACTCAGGGACATGTTGAAAATACGGACAGTTTTCAATAGCACTAAAGTCTTGAAATCTTATTTCAAATTCGCCCGAAAATTCAATTATATGCATATTTCCTAAGAGTATCCCGCTTTTTATTGTCAAGGAATTTTTACCTCGTGAAATGTGACATGTCATTTCCAGCCAATAACTGACTGGCTAATACAAAAAGTTAATTGTTTTAAACATTTGCCTTGGGAATACATTATCAATTGATTGTTGCCCTTGTTTCTGAACATGTAACAGAAAAGAAGAGAACAGATGCTGTGCATATTGGCCCGTTTCAGAACGTCTTCGTTGGTGACATGGTCCCTCCAGGAGATGTACACCAGGGGTCGCAGGCAGCGCAAGTGGAAGCTCTTTAATCTGTGTCCTCGACGCATGAAAGTTCCCCAGCTCTCACTGCCATAAAGAAGTGTGCTCAGAATGCAGGCATTGTAGACCAGAAACAATATTTGAAAATTGCGTAAGTCACACTGAATTGTTATGTAATTTGGATATAATTTCTGCCGTGTAAGCATTGTTTCTTGACAATTAATTCATTCATGTAACCGAAAAAGTCCGCTAATTAGAAGCCAGCGCTTTTGCAAATTTGTCTTCAACGGACGCAACCAATAAGAAATCATGTTTATCGAAATTCGCATTTCCGCTCCAGTTTTTCTTCAACGGACGCAACCAATAAGAAATCATGTTTATCGAAATTCGCATTTCCGCTCCAGTTTTTCAACTGCTATCAAAAAATATTTTTTTTTTGTACATTCTTCTGTTCAGGTCAATGAAATAAACTGACTTACGAGTCAGTCACAGATCAACTATAATTACAGTCTCCCAATGGAGCTACTTTCAATGATCTAATTGTATAACTGACGATCTTTTATATCTGTTCTCTAGTCTTTTAACATTTTTTTTTTATACAAGTGATGTCTCAAAGTTTTGACAATTGACAAAAAAAAAAGTCATGACTCCGTTTCAACGACTCTTACGCCACACTACGCGCAGTCACGCAGAAAGGCAACACCAGTCACCCGTGACGTCTCCGAAAAAAAAACAAAGAAAATTGTATAATTGCACCCTCACTTCTATCCGTTTCGTCACATCAAATGGGCCAAATCCCTGGGACCAAATCTTCTGTATATACCAGCAGACGCGACTTTGGCCACCCCCCAAGAACTAGAGAGTTCGCTAAAATGTTAGAGAAGTGAGCAACAAAGGATTTTCCCAGGTGTGGCTTGCACGCATTCTCTTATCGTGGTTACTGTGCGGCTTTGTTTCAGCATTCGCTAACTAGAGCTGTCGAATTAGATCATTTATTTCAAAGCGTTACATTAATTTCATTTCAAGCTGATCCCGCAGGTCTCTTGTAGAAACAAAAAAAAAAAAGCTATGTATGGTTCCTGCTCCTCCGAATGCCCACTTTATCTGACTGGTGCCACCGCTTTCCCAGCAAGGGGTCTGTCTCTTTGTTTTTTTTTTTCTCTGCTTCTGCTTTCCACCTCCAGACTCGGCTTCCTGTCTTTGCATCCAATCTCTCTGTCTCCTGTCTCTGTCTACAATATGGGCGTCTAGTCTCTGCCAATAGGCTCTGCCTTTCGTCTTTGTCCTTAGTCTCTGTTTCAAATATCTGTCTCGAGTTTGTCTCTGTCTCTGCCTATGGTCGTATAGTCTCTGTCTCCAGTCTGTGTCTACAATATGTGCTTCTAGTCTCTTCCAATAGGCTCTGCCTTCCGTCTTTGTCTTTAGCTTCTGTCTCTAATCTCTGTCTCGAGAGTTTGTCTCCAGTCTCTGTCTCTGCCTATAGTCGTATAATCTCTGTCTCCAATCTCCGTCTACAGACGGAAAAAGTGCTACACTGTTACACAGTGTTATGGAGTCTGTGTGTGGGTGTGGGTGGCTGTGTGATTCTGTGGTGGAGGTGAGAAGAAGTTAGCTTAGTTGGTGTCGTAAGCTGTCTTGGGTAGGTTAGACGAGACCAGAATTCCAGAGTGAAAAGACGTGTTTTTAGCGGCCCCCGAAAGGGGAAAAGACGCAATAAGTTTTGTGCGGAATGTCCGTCCGTCCGTCCCGTTTAGATCTCGTAAACTAGTAAAGATAGTGAGAAACCGACATTATAATATTTTAGACCATTCAAAGTTCTGATGCAACGGCTACTTTTTTCTTTTCTGAAAGTGAAAAATCTAATTTTTTAAATCACTTATGCAAGCAGTGTTTTCATACACCACTTTTACAACTATTCACTATTAATAGTAACAAACACTTAAGGCTCCTTAGTAGCGGAGAAAAGAGCTTGCCATATTTTTAACACATTTATGCAAACGGTTTTACATTTTTTTGTCAAAAAATATATATTTTTTTTTCATTTGTATTGCTAAGTTAAATAAGTTTTGTTATACTAGCTACAACATTTACACAAATAATGTTTACTTTTTTTTTAAGAGAAAAAATCTATTCAGTATGCATATAAGTTGGACAAAATAAAAAAAAAAAAAAAACAATTAATAAGTAGTATTTCATATTATCGCGTGAACTGAAAGATATTCATGGACAATAACAATGAACTAAAGGATGTTTTTTTTTTTTTTTTTTCTTTTCTTTTTTTTTTAAGGAATAAGAGATTGTTCCCTTAACAAAACAATTATAGCAATTATATATTCATTATTAGACATTAATAAGGCCAGGTTCACATCTAACTTCACATTCACTTTCACCTAATCCTTTGGTACCTGGACCGCTGGGGCACCACACAAGATCCGTCATCCTTCTTTCTCCATACTTCTCTGTCATTTGTCTTTGATAGAGCTTCATTATGATGTTCTTTCTGAAAATATTGAAACCTGCCTTTTTACCTCCCTGGCTGGACTGTCTTTGTAACCTTGTTTTTTTTTTTAGTGAGTTAGATTCTTTTTAAAATACCATTTTATATTATGACTAAAGTCTACCGTATTGTCTTCATTCCATCTCAAGTTTGCAACAGCCGTCAACAGCGCAGTTGTTACTAAATATGTGGTCTACGACATACATATCCGTAGATCAATCAAACACACACATGGCCCATGTCCCAAGATCAATCACATATAAACAGGTTTCTAGATCAATCACACACACACGCGCGCGCGCGCGCGCGCATGCAACTAGATCAAGCACACATGCAAGTCCCTAGATCAGTTTTAAAAAATCTGCTAACATTAATTTTGATCAGCCTTTTCCAAACTCATTGTATATTTGAAGGTTTTGGCTTTATTCAGATGTTGTTATTAAAAGTAAACTTCCTCCCTTTCGGACCTTACGATCTATAGGACAGATGATGGAAAGATGATCAGTTTCTGTGGCCCACGGATAACGAGGATGTCTTGTGGTCAGCACAACGACCAACCGGCTTTACTTTTCTCCACCTAATGGCAGGTACCCATTAAACCATGAAGGGCTCAGAGGCGCCCTAAAGATCCTGAAATTTAGAATCCCACTCTTCACCAGAATTTGAACTCGGGATCTACGGTCCGGAAGCCAAGCGCGTTACCTCTCAGCCACTGCGTGTTGTTTGTCACAGCCTGGTTATTGTTACAGGTCTGGACGGTCTTGAGCTGGTCTGCTTTTGTATGTTGTAGATACCTCTTGTAGATACTATAATATTCTTTATCTTCTTAATTAAATACTTTCACTCGCGCACTAGATTTGCTAGTGCGTGAGAACACTAACATACTGAACTCTCTGACCACAACATTTTGAATTATTAATAGACTCACTGGTAGCAGACATGGTTTTTTATTCACATAAAATATAATCACAAAAGATATTGGCGACTTCAGCCATCACAAATTACATCCAAGGAAATAAGTCCTGAATACAAATCAATTATAATAACTTCCATACTTGTACATTGCTCTATTGTCAAAAATATCCATAACACTCCTCTCTCTACAAGAGTCTAAGATCAACTGAGATCAACCTCGTGGTCAGCTTTCGACCAAACAAAATCTCGTGCTAACTGCACGGAATAGTTTAGTGACTACTAGTCACCACATATTACAGGGGTTCTAAAACTGGTATATGACATTGTTATTGAGTTGTATCCAATTCATACATTGCCAATTCAAGTCAATTCGTAAGTTTTTTTAGTCATTGTATGCCAAACAAGAACATCTACAGTAAGTGGAAGTAGCGCTGTACAGGACTTGATGTTGTCAGATCCAACGCGTGAATTGAAGCCGCAAAGAATAAAAACCTGTTTAGTATTTTGGATTTTGTTGAAGACAGACGTAAGATTATCATAGAAAATGTCTTTGGCCTCTGGAGTAGAAAGCAGTCGGACATCGATGTCGACTACTGGTCAGACATAGCCTTAGACGCACTGTGTAAAATAAGATGTTTACGCCTGGTCAGACGTAGCCCTAGACTCACTGTGTAGAGTGAGATGTTGACTACTAGGAAGACATAGCCCTAGACGCACTGTGTAAAATAAGATGTTGTCTACTAGGAAGACATAGCCCTAAGTTAACGGGAGACCCAGGCTGACCAGAACTCAGCCCTGACAGTTGACTTCACTTCTGCTTAATTTAAAAAAAAGTATCATCTGCATAAGCTTTTAATTTAACAACTGATATTTGGGTCGGAACATTAATACATAAAATACTCCAGTGTAGTGCAAACTTTTTCTTTAACGGAACATTTGGCACATTCTGAGTATTTAGCGGAACATTTGGCACATTCTGAGTATTTAGCGGAACATTTGGCACATTCTGAGTATTTAGCGGAACATTTGGCACATTCTGAGTATTTAGCGGAACATTTGGCACATTCTGAGTATTTAGCGGATCCCTCTCCTTACTTTGTAGAGAGATTGATTCATACTAGTTAATTATTCCCGTTGTTCGTGAAACACATATTAAGACCTCGCGGAACACTAGGGTTCCGCGGAACACAGTTTGGGAATCACTGGTCTTCTCTAATAGATTCCAATTGAAGTCCTAAACATTCTATACTGCAGTGATTCCCAATTCCCAAAGTGGTCTATATAGACCCCCAGGGGTCTACGAAGACTTCCAAGGGGTCTACGGAAGTGAAAAAATAAATAGGGGGTCTATGAGATGTCCACGGGGGTCTATGAGATGTCCACTGGGGTCTACGATAGTGGATTGCATTTAAACCGGTCCTGACTTAACTTCCACATACCATTAATGTAATTATTTCAGACACTTATATTTGATTTGTATCCTCGTTGTGGACAGTTATCCTGCTACTCCAATACAATTTTACAGTTACTCACCTTCGCCCCTTAGTGAAAACAGTGAAAACAGTTTTATGGACCCAATATTAGAAGCAGACGTGAAAGATCAAGAAATTCAATAGAACACGTTTACCATGATACTTAAGTCTAATTAAGGAATTACGGTAATAAAGATTTCATGTTTGAAGGACTACTTCATAGAAGAATTAGTTCCTCTATGAAACATCATATCCTTAGCAAGGGTTGGTGAACCTGCAAAAAAACAACAAACAACAAAAAAAAACATTTCCCGTGTGTTTGGTGATTCCAGTAATACATATTAATTGTTATTTTAATTAGTTTAAATTTGAATTTGATCAATAGAAAATATAGATCTCTGTGACGGACCTCGTGTATGACGTGTATGAGTGGCTTTGTTGTCTCCAAGGTGGTGGACTCAGTCTAGCGAGAAGAGGAAAAGGGTGGGGGTTGGTAGTGAAATCGGGACTAAAAATGAGAAATAATTAAAATAAATCAATAAATACTAAATAATAATAATTTAATGCTGGGATAAAATTGAGTGACTCTGTCAGCAAGCTTTTGAGTTGTCACAATCTCTATAATGAAAATGTAGCTTTAAATTACTTTTTCACTCTGAGACTCATTACAGTTAGAAATTTGTTTAAAAAATAAATAGAATTGATGAATTTGAAAAATGCAATACAAATTAAGCAGGGGGTCTACCGAATACCAGAAAACATGGCAAGGGATCTTCGAGACAAAAAAAGTTTGGGAACCACTGTAATATACAAAATTGGGAATTAAGGACACCACTTGCGAATGTTTTTTTTTCCCTTTAATTTTTTTTCCAGAGAGTAATTATTTTTATTTTTGAAAGGAAATCTCAGCACTTGCGATAGTTATATATAAAAATTGATATCTATAGAATGATAAAGGCTCAACAGCAATTTTATTTTAATTTCAAATTATATTAATAAAACAGGTAATTAGAATCATACATGTGTGTGTATTTTCTTCCATGAAAAAACAACAAACTATTATTGAACAACTTCACGATATTCTAGACAATGTCAAGGACGTCAAAATAAACTTCATTGATGCCAACTAAATCAAAAAAGAAGTGAGCTCTAATGGACCTCATTCACCAATCGTAAACAAACAACATTTAGTCACGTGATAATATTGATAAAACAACGGATAAAAACTGTCACGTGACAGCCTGTTTGTATTACGTAATTTGTATAGAAGAGATAGAGAATCACGTGGTTAAATGTTGTTTATTTACGATTTGCGTAACGGAGGCGCGGTGGCTGAGCGGTAAAGCGCTTTGCTTCTGAACGAGGGGTAATGGGTACGAATCCTGGTATCGAGATACGTTTTCGTGTGCAGGTGAGTCCACCCAGCTCTAATGGGTACCTGGCGCACTGTGTAGTGCGAGATCTTGACTACTTGGAAGACATAGCCCAAGAAAGCAATGTGGACGAGAAATGTATTTTTTTCTATAATTGGCTAACTGTACAAAACAGTGCTCTACGGAATGAGCTTTAGTTTACCACGAACTAAATAACAGTGCTACAGTGACAGAATAACAGTGCTACAGTGACAGGATAACAGTGCTAGATGACAGAACAACAGTGCTACAATGACACAATAACAGTGCTACAGTTTCAGAACAACAGTGCTACACTGCCTGTATAACAGTGATTAAGTGACATGATAAAAGTGATACAGAGACATAAAAACAGTGATACAGAGACATAAAAACAGTGATACAGAGACATAAAAACAGCGTTACAGTGACATAAAAACAGCGTTACAGTGACATAAAAACAGCGTTACAGTGACATAAAAACAGTGATACAGAGACATAAAAACAGCGTTACAGTGACATAAAAACAGTGTTACAGAGACATAAAAACAGTGATACAGAGACATAAAAACAGTGATACAGAGACATAAAAACAGTGATACAGAGACATAAAAACAGTGATACAGAGACATAAAAACAGCGTTACAGTGACATGAAAACAGTGATACAGTGACATAAAAACAGCGTTACAGTGACATAAAAACAGCGTTACAGTGACATAAAAACAGCGTTACAGTGACATAAAAACAGCGTTACAGTGACATAAAAACAGTGATACAGAGACATAAAAACAGCGTTACAGTGACATAAAAACAGTGTTACAGAGACATAAAAACAGTGATACAGAGACATAAAACAGCGTTACAGTGACATAAAAACAGTGTTACAGAGACATAAAAACAGTGATACAGAGACATGTATGCATATCAAATGTTAGAACTAAAGTGTGAATAAAGGGGGGAGGGAGTATAGTGTACCCCTCTCTTATATTAAACTTCGTTTCAGTTAGTGGTTGTGTTATCGTCTTTGAAACAATAAACTATTTGTTTCGTTTCTCTCACTTTGTTTCCATACGACGATTCTGTTTTTTTTAGTATTTCATTGTTTGTCTACGTGTGTTCCATCTTGACTTCTCTCCCCCTGTCAATACCATGCCCAGTACAATGGCAGGGGAGGACAACTTCCCGCCTTCTGCACCGCACGTGCGACTTTCTGTCTTGATTTATTATTTCCCTTGGCAGAGCGTTATAGGTAATACGTGACAGACCAGATCGCTTTAGAGAGAGAGAGAGAGAGAAATGAGAGAGAAAGAGTTAAAGAGAGAGAGTGAGAGAGTAAAAGAGAGAGAGTGAGAGAGTAAAAGAGAGAGAGTAAATGAGAGAGAGAGAGAGAAAGTAAATGAGAGAGAGAGAGAGAAAGAAAAAGAGAGAGAAAGAGAGAGAGAGAGAGTAAGAGAGAGAGAGAGTAAATAAGAGAGAGAGAGAGAGAGTAAATGAGAGAGAAAGAGAAAGAAAGAGGCGTTAGGACAATAACATCAAAGTATAGGATGTTAGCAAAATATTTCTAGTCTGTAATTGTCACGGCCATATTACGATACACCTTGCACTATATACTAATATTAATTATAAATACACATGTCAAATACTGGGTGCTGGGAGTGCAGTGGCTGGGATCGATATTTTAATCAAGACAGCTTATGACGATACTAAAGGCAATACATTAAAAAATAACTTTAGATTGTGGGTTGTTATTTTTTGTAGATCTGTCGAATAGACTCTTACAGTAACATGGAATAGTTGTTATTTTGTAGATCTGTCGAATAGACTCTTACAGTAACATGCAATAGTTGTTATTTTGTAGATCTGTCGAATAGACTCTTACAGTAACATGGAATAGTTGTTATTTTGTAGATCTGTCGAATAGACTCTTACAGTAACATGGAATAGTTGTTATTTTGTAGATCTGTCGAATAGACTCTTACAGTAACATGCAATAGTTGTTATTTTTTGTAGATCTGTCGAATAGACTCTTACAGTAACATGCAATAGTTATTTTGTAGATCTGTCGAATAGACTCTTACAGTAACATGCAATAGTTGTTATTTTGTAGATCTGATAAATAGTCTCTTACAGTAACATGTTATTTTTGTAGATTTGTAAAATAGACTTTCACAGTTAAAGTTAAAAATCACGGGTCGGCAACTATATTGAATCAGTGGGACAAAATTTTTTTAAAAGTACTCATGGTAAGCCGCACTAAAATGTCTACATATTGAAATACTCAATATTCATTCTGGGAAACTTTTGAATAATTACGAAGCTTATATCATCTCAGAGGCGTGGTGGCTGAGTATTAAGCACTTGGCTTCTGAACCTGGGGTCCTGGGTTCGAATCTTGCTGAAGACTGGGATATTGAATTTCGTGATATTTAGGGACATCCTGCTCGTGAACCGTTGGCCAGTGAAACAGATGACCTTAACATCATCTGCCCTATTGATATCATAGTCTGAAAAGGGGAACTGTGCTTTTACTTTTATATCCCCTCACACTGGTCAAAATCGTGTACGCCTTCTTTCTCCCCCTTCCTATTCTTGTATCAAAACTGAAGCTTTGCACAATTACCTATTGTCGATATAAATTAAACTATTGCTTTTATATAGCGCTACTTTCATGCTTATTGCATGCTCAGAGCGCTTTGGTCCAATCTCAGTTGTGGACCAGCGGAGGGGGGAGGGGGTATCTAGGAGAACAACAAATGAAACAGTAAAAAGAAGTAGTATAATCATTTATTGGTATATAGAAAAGGGAAATAAATATTGCATTACTGAGAGATATGGTAATAAATATGCAGTTCTTTCTCTTATATAAGCCTTTTTTTTTTGGCTAGTGTTCAAATTACTTTTCAGTCAGGGCCCTAATGAATATATAATAGATATTAAGTGTTTATTTTTTAAAAAAGAAATTTGAAACACATCTATAAATGGGTAAACATGGGCACCAAAGTATTGTGGGATATCATTCTGAATGGAAGATAATCACCCTCAATCGAATCCCATAGTATACATGTATATGGCTTCTTCTATCTCGATGGACGCGCCCAAATGAGTCACTGGCTTTGGTTTCGTCTTAGGACAGGACAGAATCTGGAGTGACTGATCAAGCCGAATCTGGAGCGGCAGCGTTGGCCACAGTTCGTGCATGAATATGCATCTGTCCTAGGACTGGGGCCGAATCTAGAGTGACTGATCAAGCCGAATCTGGAGCGGCAGCGTTGGCCACAGTTCGTGAATGAATATGCATCTGTCCTAGGACTGGGGCCGAATCTAGAGTGACTGATCAAGCCGAAGCCACAGTTCGTGCATGATATGCATCTGTCCTAGGACTGCCACAGTTCGTGCATGGATATGTATGCATCTGTCCTAGGACTAGCTGACAGGGCTGATCTCGTTTTCTTTCTCTTGGCGGATGCAGCTTCGTTTCTTTTGCGAATCCCGTAGTAGTAAACTGCCAATGGGAATTTTATAACATTTCTGACTAACAGTCTTATCAACTGAAGGCTGAGAGATTTCATCTTAACTCTAATCTCCTGTGCACTAATTCCACCGTCTTATTAAAAATCTGGAGTCAAAGTGTTGTGCTTGATACAACTAATTGTGCTGCTAAAATTAAAGCCTCTAATTATTGTGTTTATCTTGAAAATAAAATTGGGAGGAGGTTCTATGATGCCTGTTAAACGGACCCTCCCATAAATGGTAGATGTTTGTACATTTTAATAAAGTTACAAGTTTAGTTATAAATACTTTCCCACTGGTTCTTCGGATAATAAAGAGTACTACTGTTCTACACTAAACCACAGATCTTGATTCTATTAACTACTGTCAGGTTGATCGAGGAAGTATTTAAAAACTTTTAGCTCATAATGGATAACTTTCCTATGTTAATCTTATCTTATCTTATATAATACAGACGTTACTTCAAAAAAAGAAGATGATTACGTCCTACGCGTCATGCCTTTAGTCATGCATATTAACCAATGACTTAGATTCTGCCAAGTCACTGGTTTTTCTGGCTAGCTCAGGCAACTCACTCCATGCTCTAATGGCACTAGGGAAGAAGGAGCATTTGTAACAAATTTGTCCTAGCATATGGGACGAGGAATGTGCCTTTATCTTTGTGTCTTTCAGAGTATTTTATTAGATTTTGTTTTTGTATTAGTAGATTATGGTTCAGTATTTGTGACCCACAAGCGAGTCCAATGGATTTAAACTAATCAAAAATATTGTTGATGCAACTTTCCCTTGATAGAAATAAGAGGTATCCTCGCATAGGCTTTTAATTTAACAACTGATATTGGGGCCGGAACATTAATACATAAAATTGAACTGTCTACTCCTTAGTGTTTCACAAACTATTTCCTAAACGGAACACTTCGCACATTCTGAGCATTAGGCGGAACACTCCTGTTTTTTTTTAAAGAGATTAATTTATGTGTTAGCCCTGCTAGTTAATTATTCCAGTATCTCGTGAAACACATTCTCAAGTCTCGCAGAAACACAGTTTGAGAAACGCTTGCCTGCTCTACCAGATTCCATTAGAAGTCCTAAGCGTCTAATGCAGAGTAGTGCATTAGAGACACTACTTGCGAAGATGTTGGTTTTTTTTTTCATCTTTTTCGAGAGAGTGCATTAATGCATAGAAATTTTTTTTGCACCAAACTTGGGAGTATAATATGCAATTTCTTTTCAATTTCAAATTATATTAATAAAACAGGTAATAACAATTATACATATGTGTGTGTTTTCTTCCATGAATACGACAAACTATTACTGAAGAATTTCACGATATTCTAGACAATGTCAAGGACGTCAAAATAAACTTCATTGATGCCAACTAAATCAAAAGGAGCTGAGCTCTAATTTTAGCACTATCTCTTAGCGTGACGGAGGCGAGGTGGCTGTGCGGTGAAGCGCTTTCCTTCTGAACAGGGGGTCCTGGGTACACATCCGGGTGAAGACTGGGATTTTTAATTTCGAGATCTTTTTGCGCCGCTGAGTCCACCCCAGCTCTAATGGGTACCTGACATGTGTTGGGGAAAAGTAAAAGGCAGTTGGTCGTTGTGCTGGCCACCCGCGTTAACCGTTAACAGATGCCTTTATCTGCCCTATAGACCACAAGGTCTGAAAGGGGAACTTTACTTTTTTTTTTATACCTTTTGTAAATTTTTTTTTTGAACAGCTCTTTTGTATGTAACATGAAATATGTGACTTTTATGTTAAGGATTAAATACCACAACTACAACTTAAAGTAAAAACTACATAGCTTTCTGAAAATAGTGTTCTTTTTCTGTTTCAAATTATACTCTTATATTTATAACCTCTTTCGCGATAGACTTACAGATGGTTACATCAGAATCTATTCAGCTAATAGTACAGAAAAAGACATTATCAGCTATAGTGTTACGCATTGCTACATCAGAAACTACACGCACACACACACTGACACATTTTTGTTATGAGTTGTTGAAGTGACATGATCACGTGACCAGCCTCAACCTCGTTTTCATTTCTAAACAGTGGGGGGGGGGGGGTGAGTACAATACACTCATCACAGGCCGGGACCTTGGTGTGATACTTTGTCAACAACCATTTCAATGGGTCGCTCAACATATGGTCAGTTACTGTCCAGATAGTCCCGGCGGGGGTGAAAGGCGGGAGTTCTGTTATCCTCGACTCACACACGCTAACAACTAGACATATCGCTTCGCTTTTGGTTTTTAGATGGACAACCCAATCCCGACTGGTTCTGATTTCCCGCTGTAATCGGACAGCTAATAGGATTTTTTTTTCTTAAAAAAAAAATAATCGCCCAGAAGAGATCTTTCATATTTAAAAACAACAAAAGACCTGGAATTTAACCATTCAACCGGAAGTGAAGAGTAAATCCTCAGCGCAACGCTTGAATGACCGGCGGATCTGATGACGTCATAGTCGTCACGGCATTTTATTGTTTCTAACTCGGTCACGTGATTTGACCCCGACCACGTGCGGTGCACCGTGACGCCCCTGCACATAACACAAAGTTACCCAAGGGTGCTCACCTTCCTTAGCAAAGTGTTTTACTTTTTAATTATAAGACAAGATATTAATAACTTGGGGATTAAGTCCACTGGAAGCAGGGGCGTATACTTTGCAGTATTGAATGTGTCATTGTCGGATCCTCTGTGTAAGCGAGTCTATCGGATCCTTGCAATTTTTTAAAGACGCTAATCAAAGAACGTATGGCTGCCTGGTCGTGCGGTTTGCGCGCTGGACTGTCGTTCAGATTTATCGATGGTCCTGGGTTCAAACCAAGCCCGCTCCCATCCCCCGTCGTCCTGCGGGAGGTTTGGACTAGGAAGTAAACTATCTTCAACTCTGAAGGAACATCTGAAACATGTTAAACATTTTACAAACATTTTACAACGTGAATAACAAGCGAAATATATTTTAAAAATACTTTTTGTTTTAACCAAAGCTTATATTTACAGAAGGGAAAGCACTGTTCTATCGCTGTCACATCTCTCAATGCTTCAAGTTTTATCTCCCCCCCCCCTTTTTTGTTTATTAATAAAACGGTATTTAAAAACAGTTAACATTGAGACTGACCATTGGGAAAGAAAAAAAAATGCCCTAGACCTCACTAGCTAGGGAGAGACGGTGACCAAGAAAGCTATGGGCAGCGAGAAAACATGGGCCTCATACGTGACCTCCGCCTCAGCTCTGGAAGAAAAAGCGTGCCATACGAAATATGGCCAGCTCCTCTACCACCAATGCGAAAACCACCTTAACCTGCGATATTTGTGGACGGGAGTGTCTCTCCAAACTAGGGCTCCACAGCCACATGAAAAAGTGTTCGAGATGAACCATAGTCACTCTACGACTGAGGGAGGGCAATGATTATTTATTTAAAAAAAAAAAGTATTAAATACCACTGAATACTTAATAATTGTTAATTTTTTGGATAGATTATTGTGTTGACATCGACAACGAATAATTGTGCGGAAATTCAGTTTAATCCTAGAAGTTGGAGAGTCAACAGCGTAAAAGAGTCCTCGCAGAAAGACTTAGTTACTAAAAGCTGTGTAAAAAGCGAATCGAATATATGTGGCAAAATGTAGGACCCGTCTAACTTGTAAATGCAGCCTTCTAAATCTACATGAATTTGAATCTAAATCAGGTGGAATAAAACTTTAAACATTTTTTTTAAAAATGTCTCTCTTATCTTATAAAATACAGACGTTACTTTAAAAAGAAGATAATTACGTCCTACGCTTCTGATGTTTAATTAGTTAATCTTTGGCTTGTTTAAGTCTAGGGGAAATTTTATTAATTTATCCCGCTCACATATATAAGATTTTGAACAGGCACACCGCAACTAACAGACCAGTGAATTAAAAGATGAAAATAAAATGATTTATTGGTCTAAAATTTACAATAGATTAATAGATAGATGATAAAAATACTATAATCAGAAAGTGAATTGAAGGTGTTAATATCTAACTTAATTGATCATCATGGATTGCTACTTTAAGCGTAATTGGAAGAGAAGAGTGTTCCAATGTCTGGCTACTTATATTCTAAGCTGCTAGCCCGTGGGTTGTCTTCTAGCGGTCGTGGGACTGGCACTCGGAAGGATGAGTCATCCGGCTCTGTCTTAGGACGTCGGCTCGGGATGTTCTCTATGCTGTAGGCCGCTGCCTGTTTAGCAGTAGAGAGGGTTGGTGCTGCAGACTAAGTAGTAGTAGACTTCTCAGCCATGGGTTTTAGCTTTGAGTGGAGATCTTACAGAGGTAGGTACCAGTTACCGCAATATTTGTCAGATACAGCAGTCAGGTACAGCAACCAGGTATAGCAACCAGGTACAGCAATCGGGTGTAGCAACCAGGCTGGGGATAAGACAGACAATTAGGAACCTCCTAAAGGCATTGAGCAGGGATTCCCATATGCCTTGCAATCATTCAGATACAGGCATTGGTATCAATCCCAATAAGCCATTTAAGACAATCATATCGTGTATAAAATCTTAAAGCACGCATATAGCTCACTAACAAAAAAGATACAAGAAAGATGACCACAATAAATGTGTTATCATACAATGCAGGAGGATACTAGTCTAGATTAATCCATTAAATTCGATTACGACGAAAAGTTATCAGTTATAGTAAAATGGGGAATGAGCATAGTGTATACTAAAGGATAAGATGAAAATAAAATACTAGGGATAGGGCTACAGTAATAAGGGTTTGATATAATTAATCAAAATTAAACTCATTCAAGGAACTATATGAAGGTGTAGTATCGATATAAAATAGTACAATACTACAATGTACATGCATAATAAAGTCATAATGTAATGACGGGAAACGTGGTTGTGTACTAATGTGTACTCACACATTCCTATAAGATGAAATAAGTATAACAAAATATTTACACTCAACCGTTTGTCCCTACTGAAACCTCACAAATAAACTTCCTAACAGGGGAGACTGTATGAATCCTAGCGGGCCTAACTTGGAATGCTTTGGTCTCTCTATATATATAGATGGGACTTTTCGTTGAACGGGTGGGGAAGAAAGCTATGTGATTTTCTCACATGTATCTATGTACTGGACATGTCAGGCGTCAGGTCCGATTTATGGTCAATATTCGTTGCCTACCGTAAGAGTAAAAAAATTAAGCGAATATGTATCTGTCCAGCCAGAGTGCAATGCTATTCTTAGAGCGGTGCGTATCCTGCCGGGGGGGGGGGGAGAAATAGGTGTGAAAAGTTATTAGGCCGCTGCGTGTAGCCCTGGTGCCGCGACTATTGTGTGCTGGTCACCTGTACAGCGGTCAAAATTAAAAGTTAGCCCTAGAGAGGCGAGTTAATGTTTGACGTCGAGATTCGTCTCGTGAGAAACAGTGCGAGGGGAGATTACTCCTACAAGAAATTAGTTATGGGTGGACAAGAAAATAATTGTTTTAAGTTAAAAATAAAAGTTTCTCACGATTAGCTGGGAAAAACTCAAATGAACTTTTGCATGCAAGTTTCGTATCGTCACAGCTTCATCTTATCTTATCTTATCTTATCTTATATAGACGTTACTTGAAAAAAAAGATGATTACGTCCTACGCGTCATGCATTTAGTCATGCATATTAACCAATGACTTAAATTCTGACAAGTCACTGGTTTTTCTGGCTAGCTCAGGCAACCCATTCCATGCTCTAATAGCACTAGGGAAGAAGGAGCATTTGTACACATTTCTTCTAGCATATTGGACGAGGAATGTGTGTTTATCTTTGTGTCTTTCAGAGTATTTTATTAAATTTTGTTCCTTTCTATGTTTACAGTTTCATTAAGATTTTCGATAGTCAGACAAACTCAGTAATCCGACGCGGCGCCGACGTAAATTCATGCAGTTAATGTGTCAAATTAATGTGGGCTTCAGTGTTGTAGTTTAGTGCAGTATATGAAAGCTGAAATGAAATGCTTACATCAACACAGTTTGTGTTACCGTCTCTTGTTTATTTAGTACTCTTGAAAGTCTAATAGATTATCTTACAATATGATAAACAGAATTTTTTCGTGACTTATAAGTATTATACGATTATATTCATTGACCTACATCTTTGATAATAAGACGTTTCCGGTAATCCGAGATCACTCCTGCCAACCGTCAGACTATCAAGCGTTAACTTTACTCTATTATCTACAGTCTAGTAACTAGTTACATAAATGTCAAATAGATTATCTACAGTCTAGTAACTAGTTACATAAATTTCAAATAGATTATCTACAGTCTAGTAACTAGTTACATAAATTTCAAATAGATTATCTACAGTCTAGTAACTAGTTACATAAATGTCAAATAGATTATCTACAGTCTAGTAACTAGTTACATAAATGTAATAGATTATCTACAGTCTAGTAACTAGTTACATAAATTTCGAATAAATTATCTACAGCCTAGTAACTAGTTACATAAATTTCAAATAAATTATCTACAGCCTAGTAACTAGTTACATAAATTTCAAATAGATTATCTACAGCCTAGTAACTAGTTACATAAATGTCAAATAGATTATCTACAGCCTAGTAACTAGTTACATATATTTCGAATAGATTATCTACAGCCTAGTAACTAGTTACATAAATTTCGAATAGATTATCTACAGCCTAGTAACTAGTTACATTTATGTCGAATAGATTATCTACAGTCTAGTAACTAGTTACATTTATGTCGAATAGATTATCTACAGTCTAGTAACAAGTTACATAAATTTCGCATAAATTATCTACAGCCTAGTAACTAGTTACATAAATTTCGAATAGATTATCTACAGCCTAGTAACTAGTTACATAAATTTCGAATAGATTATCTACAGCCTAGTAACTAGTTACATAAATTTCGAATAGATTATCTACAGCCTAGTAACAAGTTACATAAATTTCGAATAGATGATCTACAGCCTAGTAACTAGTTACATAAATGTCGAATAGATTATCTACAGCCTAGTAACTAGTTACATAAATGTCGAATAGATTATCTACAGCCTAGTAACTAGTTACATAAATGTCGAATAGATTATCTACAGCCTAGTAACTAGTTACATAAATGTCGAATAGATTATCTACAGCCTAGTAACTAGTTACATAAATGTCGAATAGATTATCTACAGCCTAGTAACTAGTTACATAAATGTCGAATAGATTATCTACAGCCTAGTAACTAGTTACATAAATGTCGAATAGATTATCTACAGCCTAGTAACTAGTTACATAAATGTCGAATAGATTATCTACAGCCTAGTAACTAGTTACATAAATGTCGAATAGATTATCTACAGCCTAGTAACTAGTTACATAAATGTCGAATAGATTATCTACAGCCTAGTAACTAGTTACATAAATGTCGAATAGATTATCTACAGCCTAGTAACTAGTTACATAAATGTCGAATAGATTATCTACAGCCTAGTAACTAGTTACATAAATGTCGAATAGATTATCTACAGCCTAGTAACTAGTTACATAAATGTCGAATAGATTATCTACAGCCTAGTAACTAGTTACATAAATGTCGAATAGATTATCTACAGCCTAGTAACTAGTTACATAAATGTCGAATAGATTATCTACAGCCTAGTAACTAGTTACATAAATGTCGAATAGATTATCTACAGCCTAGTAACTAGTTACATAAATGTCGAATAGATTATCTACAGCCTAGTAACTAGTTACATAAATGTCGAATAGATTATCTACAGCCTAGTAACTAGTTACATCAATGTCGAATAGATTATCTACAGCCTAGTAACTAGTTACATCAATGTCGAATAGATTATCTACAGCCTAGTAACTAGTTACATCAATGTCGAATAGATTATCTACAGCCTAGTAACTAGTTACATAAATGTCGAATAGATTATCTACAGCCTAGTAACTAGTTACATAAATGTCGAATAGATTATCTACAGCCTAGTAACTAGTTACATAAATGTCGAATAGATTATCTACAGCCTAGTAACTAGTTACATAAATGTCGAATAGATTATCTACAGCCTAGTAACTAGTTACATAAATGTCGAATAGATTATCTACAGCCTAGTAACTAGTTACATCAATGTCGAATAGATTATCTACAGCCTAGTAACTAGTTACATCAATGTCGAATAGATTATCTACAGCCTAGTAACTAGTTACATCAATGTCGAATAGATTATCTACAGCCTAGTAACTAGTTACATCAATGTCGAATAGATTATCTACAGCCTAGTAACTAGTTACATCAATGTCGAATAGATTATCTACAGCCTAGTAACTAGTTACATCAATGTCGAATAGATTATCTACAGCCTAGTAACTAGTTACATCAATGTCGAATAGATTATCTACAGCCTAGTAACTAGTTACATCAATGTCGAATAGATTATCTACAGCCTAGTAACTAGTTACATCAATGTCGAATAGATTATCTACAGCCTAGTAACTAGTTACATAAATGTCGAATAGATTATCTACAGCCTAGTAACTAGTTACATAAATGTCAAATAGATTATCTACAGCCTAGTAACTAGTTACATAAATGTCAAATAGATTATCTACAGCCTAGTAACTAGTTACATAAATGTCAAATAGATTATCTACAGCCTAGTAACTAGTTACATCAATGTCGAATAGATTATCTACAGCCTAGTAACTAGTTACATCAATGTCGAATAGATTATCTACAGCCTAGTAACTAGTTACATCAATGTCGAATAGATTATCTACAGCCTAGTAACTAGTTACATCAATGTCGAATAGATTATCTACAGCCTAGTAACTAGTTACATCAATGTCGAATAGATTATCTACAGCCTAGTAACTAGTTACATCAATGTCGAATAGATTATCTACAGCCTAGTAACTAGTTACATAAACGTCGAATAGATTATCTACAGCCTAGTAACTAGTTACATAAACGTCGAATAGATTATCTACAGCCTAGTAACTAGTTACATAAATGTTGAATAGATTATCTACAGTTACAATTAGATAGCATACCGTTGTATATAACATAAGGACCTTTACTTTTACATGACTAATTTTAAGTACCCGTTAGACTTGGCGTCCTAAAAATCACGAAATTTTAAATCCCAGTCTCATCTGGATTCGAACCCTAGACCCCCTCGGTTCGGAAGCCAAGCGCTTTACAACTCAGCCATCGCGACCCCCCCCCCTTTCTTTTTTTAGCAACTCCATATCTTTATAGAGATAGACTTAATAAACTGTGGAGGACATGGTGTAGGGGCGGGAAGGGTAGTAGGGCGCCTGTGTTATATAGTTATGATGAAGTGATAAAGGGTGGAAAGAATACAAAATTAACTACCGCAACATCCTTAATGAAACAGATTAAAGGGGACACTATCGCGAGAGATAATCTTTCATTTGACCGGAATTAACTGCCCTTGGGCGAACGTTTGGTGACAGTTGAGTCCCTTACTTGGGATTGGGGGAAAAAAATAATAAAAATCTGTTTCCACCAGTATTACTGTCTTATAGCTTTATCCCAGTCACGTGTTAGTACAGTGTTCTATTGCAATAAGCTATTGGTACAGATATAAAGTTTGTATTAGTCCGACAAAAGTAAAAAGAACACTAGGTTTAGTTGTGATGTATGTAAACTGAGCCCAACATTCTTCGGAATACTGTTTTCAATGCTAATCCAGAACGCGTTTGACCAATCCACCGAAGGCATCTATCTCCATTCCAGATTTGATGGCAAACTCCTAAATGTGACCACACTGAGGGCCAAAATAAAAATCAGAACCACCCTCGTAAGAGATATGCTGTTCGATGCAGGCGGTAGTTACACACTCTCAAGAGGAACTTAAGTCACTAATGTCCTCCTTCTCTCAG
>JAZGLO010002693.1:287500-492500 GCA_036873155.1 Biomphalaria sudanica
TTTGAAGTCTGACTGCAGAGCTCGCCCAGGTACGTGCACCAATGTCCATTTGTTGAGCTCGTTTGGATGCTTAATTATATATATATATATATTTATATAATAACAATAAACAAACAAAAATAATACAATACTTTTTAAAACAAATCAAGAAAAAAAAAGGGATTATCTAAAAGGGAAGAAAACCATATTTACAGACATATATCTCAATACTGTACGATTTATTTCCTTTTCTCTCTAAATCAAGCAAAACTAAATTAATTACCACTATTTAATTTACTAATTAGTTACTTTTTAAATTGAGTTATGTATTGTTCTAAAACCATGATGAATTGAATGAAATTTCAACTTGATCTGAGAACGGCAACAGATAATGTATGCAAGTACCAGACCGATAGACAGTGTGAGTTGATATAAGCTTTGTACAAATAGGTAGCATTTTCTATAAATCAAAGACTTCACACTGAAAAACAAACAAAAACGATAACAGAAACAATGGCCCCGTTCCTTCTTTTATGTTGTCTTCCCATCGCTTTCTCTTTCTGCCTCTTCTTCTTTTTCCTGGTACTGTTCCCTGAAGGAAGGTCTTTGCAAGCCCGAAGACTTCGTAACATGAACTAGTTTTAGTTTTTTTTTTTTTTTTTTTACAATAGTAAGCAGGTCATGGTCCAATCGCTGTAGTAGCCCTTCACATGCACGCAAGCAACCCCGGTCCAACCTGGTCATGTGACTTAACGCACTGCTAGGAGGTAGATTGAACTTGCGCTGTTGACATAAGCGACTAGGGTTCAGCACCGACGCTTCCTACTTGAGGAAATGTTTAGCTTCTTATCTTATATAATACAGACGTTACTTCAAAAAAGAAGATGATTACGTCCTGCGCGTCATGCATTCAGTTATGCATATTAACCAATGACTCAAATAGTTTAGTTGCACAGAAAGTCATGCAGTTATTGATAGTCCGTTTTGAAACCAACTGTCTTGATAATACAGTTATATAATTTCATTGTATATGTCTTGATAATACAGTTATATAATTTCGTTGTATATGTCTTGTTAATACAGTTTTATAATCTCGTTGTATATGTCTTGGTAATACAGTTTTATAATCTCGTTGTATATGTCTTGATAATACAGTTTTATAATCTCCTTGTATATGTCTTGATAATACAGTTTTATAATCTCGTTGTATATGTCTTGGTAATACAGTTTTATAATCTCGTTGTATATTTAAAGCGGCATCTCATAAGAGGACAAGCCGCTATTAATTTTGTGCAGTCTGTCTGTCTGTCGGAGTGCTATTGAAAATCTGATTTCACCAAATTTTGTGGCCTGTAAAGTTGATGACAACGGTTACTTTTTTTGTCTTCGGAAAGCGAATTGTTTTAATTTTCAAATTAATTATGCAAGTCATTTTTTCAAAGATGTTGATTCTAATAACAGTACATTACTGTAAGGTACTTACTTTGAATGAGTCCCATCATGATATAATTATATAATCTATACATATTTGTATAAACTAAATATCAAAACACAGATATTGTTAAGAGCAGCTTTAATTATAAAGATTATATTGCACCCCAATTAACTAATAGTGAACATGATTTGATCTTTGTAAAATAGAGAAATCATGGAATGGATTTAGCTGACCTATACATACTGATTTAAATGAAACCTCAGATTGAGAACAAAATATCACGTGCCAAGTCCTCATAGGTGAAGACAATTGTTGTTACATTTCGACCTTACTATGAATCTCACTCAAACCAAGTTATTCGTTATCCGAACTTTGGCTTGAGCCATGATATCTAAACCAAAACTCGACAAGACTTCACCATGTAGAAACAGTAACATTATACCTAGAGTTTTTTTTTCTTTAAATTGATTTTTTTTACGAGTCGAATTTGTTTTTGGTAGTATCAGTGACTCAAGACTAACAACTCTAAGGACTGGGTTTAGTCTCTTTAAGCTGGGACATAACACACATGGGTGTACCTAGAAGTAATAACACTCTAAATATTTTCGAAGCAAAGTCCGTATCTTCAAAGATAGGATACAATAATAAGTGAATACAGTTACAGATATAGATGTATAGTTAACTTCTTTTTTTTTTTTTTCGATTCATTTGTTCATTTTTTTTTAATCGAAAAAAATATTCGGACAATACGTAGTCCAAGTTGTAACTTGAATGACTAAATAAATAAATATAATAGTTCCCCATTCAGACCTCACGAACAATAGAACAGATGATGGTAAGGCCTTCTGTTTCTTTGGCCAACGGTTAACGAGCAGGGTGTCATGTGGCCAGCACAACGACCAACCGCCTTTACTTTCTCCAACAGGTACCCATTAGAGTTGGGTGGACCTAAGGGCGCCCTAAAAATCTCGAAATTTAAAATCCCAGTCTTCACCGAGATTCAAACCCAGAACCCCAGGTTCGGAGGCCAAGCGCTTAATCACTAAGCCACCGCATCCCAAATAAATAGAACATTTAGGTATTTTTAATTTACAGCGGAGTAATAATTTACTACACATGAGTAGACCAGGACAATTGGACATTCAGTAGGTCTATTTTATGGCAGAACCTTCTAAAAGTGCTAATGGCTCTCTAAACTGGATTTAACATAATGAATTAGATTATAAAATATAACGTATTAAAGTACACAATTAAACACCTAATTATAAATACGATAAAAAAGTGTCTACACTTTTATAAATAATAAAAATAATAATACCACCAGAAATGCAAACTGATAAAGGGACTACGATGAATTTTGTTTCCGTTTAATGAAACTCGACCTTGGCTTCGCCAGAGAATGAATACTCGTTCGTTTCTATTACATTAATAATGATAATAATCATCTTTATTATCCGTAAATATATGTATTACAGACATTTTTTTGGTTTTCAAATATAAACATCTTCACTGTATTATCACAATAGAGTCACACTAAATCAGTCTTTCCTAAACTTTTTTCCTTAACGGAACAATTCGCATATAAGATAATTTAGCCTACTAGAAAGTTGTTCCACGAGTTCCTTGTACACCTATTCACCCCTCACGGAACTTTAGGGTTCCGCGGGACACAGTTTGGGAAACGCTGCAATAGACTAGTGGATATAAAATAGAGCTATTGAGTGAATATTTAAAGTTGCCTGTTTACTGTAATATCTATTCTGCTTTTATTATTTCAGAAAACAATATCAATTCTGATAGTTACAAATATCATTGACTACATTTGTTTTGCTATGTCTAGTTATTTTACTTTTAGACTTATTCAGTTACTACCTTAACTTGTTGGTTTTTTTTTATATACCTTTACATCTTTTTGGGTCTAATTACTTTAATAGTTCCGGCCTAATTACTTCTATATTGCTGAAATATTTAATAGTTCCGGCCTAATTACTTCTATATTGCTTGAAATATTTCATAGTTCCGGACTAATTACTTCTATATTACTTTAAATATTTAATAGTTCTGGCCTAATTACTTCTATATTGCTTGAAATATTTAATAGTTCTGGCCTAATTACTTCTATATTACTTGAAATATTTAATAGTTCCGGACTAATTACTTCTATAATACTTGAAATATTTAATAGTTCCGGCCTAATTACTTCTATATTGCTTGAAATATTTAATAGTTCTGGCCTAATTACTTCTATATTGCTTGAAATATTTAATAGTTCCGGCCTAATTACTTCTATATTGCTTGAAATATTTAATAGTTCCGGACTAAATTACTTCTATATTGCTTGAAATATTTAATAGTTCCGGCCTAATTACTTTTATATTACTTGAAATATTTAATAGTTCCGGCCTAATTACTTCTATATTACTTGAAATATTTAATAGTTCCGGGCTAATTACCTATATATTACTTAAAATATTTACTTCGATTTTACCTGATCAATTATCTTATCTTAT
This sequence comes from Biomphalaria sudanica, assembly GCA_036873155.1. NCBI lineage: Eukaryota > Metazoa > Mollusca > Gastropoda > Planorbidae > Biomphalaria > Biomphalaria sudanica. The sequence goes on from JAZGLO010002693.1 coordinate 291,425, forward strand.
CTGATACAATTTTAAATGTTGTTGGTAAGATGTTAGGGCGTGGAGACGAAAGGCCCATGAGAGATCTGAATGGAAGGATGTGTTGAGGCAGGCCAGAGCCCCCCATGGGCTGTAGCGCCGCTGGTATGGATGGAAGATTATAGGCAACACCTATTTGACCTATAGGCCACCAATTTGACCTATAGGACACCTATTTGACCTATAGGACACCTATTTGACCTATAGGACACCTATTTGACCTATAGGACACCTATTTGACTTATAGGACACCTATTTGACCTATAGGACACCTATTTGACCTATAGGACACCTATTTGACCTATAGGACACCTATTTGACCTATAGGACACCTATTTGACCTATAGGACACCTATTTGACTTATAGGACACCTATTTGACCTATAGGACACCTATTTGACCTATAGGACACCTATTTGACCTATAGGACACCTATTTGACCTATAGGACACATATTTGACCTATAGGACACCTATTTGACCTATAGGACACATATTTGACCTATAGGACACCTATTTGACCTATTTTCAGCATGAAAAATCACCTTCTTCTTCACGATTTTGCCATCAGAAAGAAAATTGAAGACACCGGATCACAAAAACAAATACATACCAACATTTTTTTGTTATTCCTTTGGCAAGTAAATCGTTGAACAAACTGTAACTTACTGATGTCAATTTCGCTTGTAGGAGAAACTGGGATATGAACGTATATCTTGTGTACTGTCGTACAGATGTTTGTTGTAATCATGTATTGTTTTTTGTTGTGCACAATTATAAAACACATTTTCTCACGGATAATACAGATTATTATCATTATTATTATTATAATTTACAGACATTCATTCAAAAGAGAAGATTAAGGAAAATATAAACTGGAATTTTTGTTTTTTTCCCTACGTTTGTATTTCTAGACCATTTATAAACCAGAATGTCTAATGATCATTCTTAAGCGTTTTAAGCATTTTGCGTAATCCAGCCTATAGAAATGCAGTTTGAATCCTTAATACTAATAATAAAATTAAAAAATTGTAATAATTGAGATTTAAATCAAAGAAATGTCTGTCCGTTGTGCCCATACTACCATTACATATACTAGAGATTAAGTAGGACTTACAAACTGTTTTAAAATAGCTGAAAGGATAATTGTTTAAAAATGAAATGGTAATTATTGTTCTTAATTAAAGCGTCTTACATCTGAATACAGTGGATGCAATATAATAATAATAATAATAATAATATGTTGACTTACAATCTAAACATCTAGTCTACTTATTGACAACTCTAGTCACTGGCAAGCCACAAAACTGAATCGACACAGTTTGTGAGTGCTTATAATACCATATTTAAATTAATCAGCTATATAAATGCTCTTGATATTTTGGTTTAAATTAGTTCATAGCAAAGAGGGTCTGTTGTTCGTAGTTATAGTGAATTATGTTTAGCGTAAAACTATTTTTAAAAGGCCTTTTTCTAAGTTTTACTATTTAAAAAAAAAAATCTGCCCTTCAAGAAATAAAGCTACAAACATTAGACTTGTATAAATCTGAAACATAAAAACAGGAAAGATGTAAAATAATACGTAAAACATGGTAACAAAGAGAGTTTGTGTCGAAACACAAACTCAAAATCGGCCCCCGTAGTGGTCCACCCTAATCTTTATATGGAATGGGTTGTCTTAGAGTTTAAGTCACTGATCAGTTTACATGACTAGATAGACAAATGAAATGCGTAGTACGTAATAATATTCTTTTTTTTTTAAATTAACTTTTGTATTCTGTAAGTAATACCAAATAGTTTCCAAAACATTTAATATTATATTCATTTCAAACTTATTAAGACTGCTATTGTACTGTTAATAGTTTTCAGACAACATACATGTAAAAATAAAATAGGCCTACATTACGTTATTGCATAAAGGAGGTTTAGTCATTTTTATTTATTAGCGGCCCACGAAAGGGAAAAGACGCTATTAGTTTTGTGTGGTCTGTCTGTCCGTCCGTCCGTCTGTCCATCCCGTTTACATCTCGTAAACTAGAAAAGATAGTGAAAATACTACATCATAATATTTTAGACCATTCAAAGTTCTGATTTAATGGCCACTTTTTTCTTTTCTGAAAGTGAAAATTTAATGTTTAAAATCAACTACGCAAGCAGTTTTTTTCATAAAAATACACCACTTTTACAACTATTCACTATTAATAGAAACAAACACTGGAAGCTATTTAGTAAGGGGAGTAATTATATATCATATCTTTAACATATTTATGCGAACGGTTTTAGATTTTTCGTCAAATTTCTTTTTTTAATTTTTACAATTGTATTACTTAGTGAAGTAAGTTCTATCATGCTAACTACTGCATTTACAAAAAAAAAAATGTTTATTTTTTTTTTTAAAGACAAAAAAATCTATTTAGTATGCATATAAGTGGAACATAATTTAAAACAACAATTAATAAGTAGTTTATCATAATTATAGCGTGAACTTGAAGTACAACAAGTACAATCACCGTGTGTGTATGCGGAGGGGGTTAGGGTTAGGTGGCGTCGGATTCTATTGAAGTCAGGACCTCAAATGCATGTGAAACTGTAAAAGAGGAAGACGATGATAATGCCTTAAACGTAACGGATAAAAAACAAGTTGAACAAAGAGAAGAAGAAAAGTTAAAAATGAAGTATCCTAATTTGGCTAAAGGAGGTGGTGGATCAGCACTTTTAAATAAAAGACTTCAAAAGGGAGGACAAAAGTATTTTGATTCTGGTGATTATGCTATGGCTAAAGCAAAGCTTAGTGCTAAATCTAAGCCTCCTCCTCCACCGGAGAAAATAATCAAGGCAGAAGCTGTTGGTGAGACAATACCAACTCCAGAAAATATTCAGGCTAGAAAACCATCACTTGTAACAAGTAAATTGGCCACCGGCGAGTTAATATGATGTGTTAGTTAATGAGTTCTTGCAAACAAAAATATTTTTCTAAGGAAGACAACAGTGGAGATCTTTTCTTCAGGAAGATAATGTGGATTAAGTGGAAATAATGTTTTGCTTTTATTAAAAGTTGTGTTGTGTTTTGTGGTGTAGAAAACCAAAGTACCGGTAATAAAAAAAACACATAATTTTTCACTTGGTGTTAAGGTCTAAACACTTACACATTGAAGTTTCTGACTGAGAATTGAAACACATTTTCTTTCTTTGAACTTAATGTTACTATTGAAGTCACAAGCTGATAACAAAATATAATATGAAAAATTTTTTTTTTCCTGATTGTGTTTATTCATCACATAGAATAGACCTTAGTGTGTTCAGTTATTTGGAAATGTCTTTCATGGGTAGTTTTCAATATATTATTTTTATAAAGTTTTCAGGAATATACATTTGAAATTCTTATTGAGAATAACCATGAAAGCTCTTTCAACTCATTGGGAAAAAATGTACCAAAAAATTTAAAATATTTTTGCTTTTTTTTAAATTCTTGACTATATTTTAATTGGCAACTATTCCATAATCTTCTAAGATGTTCGATTTCGGAAAATGCAGAAGAAATGCATTCACTTCTTCACTTTTGATATGTTTTTCATGTTCAGTTAATCTTTGTAAAAATGCATTTTAAGATCCAAGACAAATTTAGCACACAGGGCCAAAATGTTAAATCGTCTAAATTTTCTTTTCCCTTGGAATTATTTTACATAACTTGTGCAACCGATTCATAATTTTTAAAACTCAATCCTATAATTCTAACATGGTTAATAAAGACAATTTCCATATAGATCTGATTTGGCATGTATTACTTATGATGTCTAATAAATTAATCTGGTTGCTCATTTGACATGTATTTATATAAAAGGAAAATTACTTATTGTAGTTAGCATTTTTATTCCACTTCTCTAAGACGCCCTACAAATAAAATATTAGATCTATATATATTTTAATTAAAGTAATTATAAACAGGTCCAAGAACATATTGAAAAAAAAAAAAAACAACGTAAAAATTGATGTCACTTTCTTTTCTCCTGGGGGGGGGGGGATGCTTGATATGATGATCCTTCTGTTATAATAAGTTGTTGTTTTTTTAAATAATTTTTCTGTTACAGATCAACAAAATAGATTTTTTTCTCTATGACCATCATTAAAAAAAAAAAAAAAAAAAAAAAAAAAAAGTATGCGGAGGGGGGGGGGGTTGTAAAAAGGGGTCGCCGAGCCCAAAAGGTTGAGAACCGCTGCTCTATGGTTATCGAGTGTGTCACGTGGCCAGCACAACGACCCACCACCTCCGATCTCCACAACGTTAGTCGCTATTAAAGTTTGGTAGACAAGGTGCTGTAAAAAAAACCCAACAACAGCGAAATTTAAAAAGCCAAATCTTCACTTGGATCCAAACCCAGAACGCTTTCGTTTCAAGGATTAGACTTTTGGCCGCTAGTTCACCACAGAGAATAAAAATATATTGCTAAAAATGTCCCGACTTTGTCAATCATTTGGGCTCGGCTACAGTCGGGGGGGGGGGGGGCTCTGGGTGGAGGCATGTTCATGGGAGGGGGAGGGGGGTGAACAAGGAAAATTTATCACATGTCGTCAACCACTTCAGCCCTCTCCTCTCAGGCCCGTCTTTCGGCCCAACAAATTTCCCGCCATTAAGGGTGGGGTTTAATTAATGATTGCTTTACGGCCTGGCTGAGAGCGTCTCTCCCCGCGTGAAGCGTGGTCCAAGACCGGGTCCCCGCTAAGTAAAATGTATTGCTTTCTGATTTGACGTCAAACCTCGGAGCCTGATGCTCTCAGGTTCCCTTCTTCTTCTAGAGGTTGTTCTTTCAGCCCCCCCCCCCCCCCCCCCCCCCACTGAGACCTCTTTTCCTATTCATGCGCTTACCAATGTACCAAAATAAAATTAAAAAATGCACCTTTATTTTTTTTTTCCCTCGGATAAATGTGAAAGTTTGCAAAACTATTCACTGTCAATGACAACACAGGAATCAATAAAAACAAAAATACCCGTTAGTTAATCAATCAGTGGTAATTCATAGATTTATTGTTTAGAAAAATAGAAAAAAAAAATTAATATAGAATAATAGTTGAAATTTCTGGAGTTTATCATGAATATGGATGATTTTTTTTTTTTTTTTGTTGAGATTATGCATTTTTATTGGAATTCTGTGTACATGTGGTTGATGTTAGTTTCCCAGTGAAGATAAGGAAAAAAGTTTCATGAGCCTGCATCAATCAGTTGTAGAGGAACAAGTGCTCGCTCTTTAGATGTATAGGCAACACAACCATTGGCAATCAATATTGTACACTATATCCAGCTCAGACACATGTTGAAAATAAGTTGCAATACAATCCATAAATACATTAAGCAATTCTTGAATGGCCAGTTCATTTTCATCTTTGGTTGTTCCACAAATCAGTGTCAGTGAGTACGTATGATGCTATATAGTTTTACATTCTGCAAAGTGAACTGTGCTTTTTAATTTTTGTAGTTAAATAAGGTATATGTATTTTGTTCAAATGGTAAAAAAGGTATTAGTTTCTAATGTAAAAAAATAATTTGTGGTCACGTGGTTAAATCAATTTTTATTAATTTTAATGCTAATTTTTAAAAAAATATTTAAAAGCATGGATTAATTGTTAATTTTTTTTTATTTCTAACTGAATTTAAATCATAAAGCATATACAATATTTCTGATAAACACATTTACTTTTTTGTCTCCCTTTAAATGATACTTCAAACTAATAGTTTGTATTACGAGGCTTTACGACAATATTCAGATCTTAAGTTTCTTGTGAACAGTCAAAAGGCATCCTGAAAAATGCATAACCCATAAGTCTACTAACAGACAATACAATCAACCATGAGGGCAATACTGTCAACCACGAGACATTACAGTCAACCACCAGACATTATAGTCCATCCTTTAACGCAATGTGTCATCAGTGCAACTTTTTAATGATGAAATGCCATCGGGTCCTCATAGACAAATAAAATACTGTACTCTTTCTGTTTGGCTCCTCTATCTCTCTCTCTCTCTGTTTCGCTCTTCTGTCTATCTTCCTCTCCTTTTCTCTGTTTTTCGTTCTTTATTCTCTCTCTCTCCCTCTCTCTTCCTGTTTCTCCCTTTCTACATGTCTTGCTCTCTCTCACTATTCTCTCTCTCCCTCTCTCTTCCTGTTTCTCCCTTTCTACATGTCTTGCTCTCTCACTATTCTCTCTCTCCCTCTCTCTCTCTTATTCTCTCTCTCCCTCTCTCTTCCTGTTTCTCCCTTTCTACATGTCTTGCTCTCTCTCACTATTCTCTCTCTCCCTCTCTCTCTCTTTCTCTCTCCCTTTGTCGCCCCTCTCTTTATAGTCTTGTCAGTTTCACACTGTCTGTCTGTCTGTCTGTCTGTGCATTTTTGATCTTAGATAACCACAGGTCGTACTTCAACTAATGTCATTTCAGATCACTGTAAATTAAAAAATTGGAACTAAATTTCTGAACAGCGTTCAATAGACTTGGTTCAGAGATTAACTCTAAATATGCAGACGATTTATTAATTAGTACTAATTAATATAGATTTCATACACTTCTTTGTTAATTGAAATGAAGTCTTTATCTTTAGATTTAAAAGAAGACATAAATCGATTCTCTTGAAATCTGTGTATTTTAGGTCTAGATTTCTAGACTCGACAGACGCCACGGCCGCCTGGAGAACAAGGGAAGTAATCTAATTAAGGCACTCGACATGCAAGTAGTGGCATGGGGGTTAGGGAGAGGCGAAGCTAAAGGGGGGGCTCGATAATTCACGAGTCTGAAGTGGCGCGGAAATAGGCCACCGATTCCCGGCGCCCTGACTTTGATAATTAAAGGCACGATGAAGACTGGTGCTGTGGGGGGGGGGGGGGGAGCTATGGGAGAGGCAGAGACGAATGACACAAGTGCATTGTGGGGCCGAGTAATTTAGGACAAATGAATTGTGGGTAGAAATGAGAGAATTGGTCGTTGAAATATTTAAAAAAAATTGAACTGCAATTGCAAGAAACAATGAAATAGCACTCGTAGATAATTTGTTGACGTGTCAAAGGAGATGTAATAATAATTACTTAGTTCCAAACAGATTAGGGTTTATACATTTGTGACGAGATGTTTAATTAATTAATATTTGGCTTGTTTATTTAAGTCTAGGGGAAATTCCCTTATTAATTTATCCCGCTCACATATACGATTTTGTACAGGCACACCGCAACTAACAGCGAGAACAGACCAATATTATAAGTTTATAAATAAAAATAATTTAATAAATGAAAGTTTACAAAAGATAAATGATCAAATAAAATTAGAATCGAGAAATGAAATGAAGGTGCTAATATCTAACATAACTGCTCATCATGGATTGCTAATTGGTGAGTGATTGGAAGAGTAAAGTGTTCCAATGCCTTGACTACTTATATTCTTAGCTGCTAGCCCGTGGGTTGTCTTCTGGTGGTCGTAGGACTGGCACTCAGAAGGAGGAGTCATCCGGCTCTGTCTTAGGACGTCGGCTCGGGATATTCTCTATGCTGTATCAAGCTGGCTCTAGGGTGAGGCCGCTGCCTGTTTAGCAGTAGAGAGGGTTGGTGCTGCAGACTAAGTTGTAATGGGGTGATCTCTCAACTGTGGTCTCTAGCTCGTAGAGAGCCGTGCTAACTCAACACCAGTTTATCTTCTGCAGCGAAGGTTGCTCTAATCAGTCGGCATTAGGCGATAGCTATTGGGCAGTGGACAGTTTGGGCCGGGTACTGGGCAGATGATACTGGGCAGTATAAGGCACTGTGGACACTGGGCAATATTGTATGGCCAAGGACAGTAGGCAATGCCTTCTTGCTGACAGGTATGTACTGGGGGGGGTATCTGGTGTGGTCGGCTTTGGTTACAGCTTTCTATGGAGATCTGGTAATTATAGCAATCGGGTGTAGCAATCGTGTGTAACAACCAGGGGTAGCAACCAGGCCGTTTGTCCCTAATGAAACCTCACTAATAAACTTCCTAACAGAGGAGACTGTATGAATTCTAGCGGGCCTAACTTGGAATGCTTTGGTCTCTCTCTATATATAGATGGGACTTTTCGTTTAACGGGTGGGGAAGAAAGCTAGGTGATTTTCTCACATGTATCTATGTACTGGACATGTCAGGCGTCAGGTCCGATTTATGGCCTGTACCGTAAGAGTAGGGACTAAGGCGAATATGTATCTGTCCAGCCCGAGTGCAATGCTAAACTTAGAGCGGTGCGTATCCTGCCGGGGGGGGGGGGGAATAGGTGTGAAAAGTTATTAAGCCGCTGCGTGTAGCGCTGGTGCCGCGACCATTGTGTGCTGGTCACCTGTCCAGCGGTCAAAAATTAAAAGTTAGTCCTAGAGCGGCTAGTTAATGTTTTACGTCGAGATTCGTCCCGTGAGAAACAGTGCGAGGGGAGATTACTCCTACAAGAAATTAGTTATGGGTGGACAAGAAAATAATTGTTTTATGTTATAATAAAAGTTTCCCACGATTAGCTGGGAAAAACTCAAATGAACTTTTGCATGCAAGTTTCGTATCGTCACAACATTGTCATATCGACCAGCTACAAGTCATAAAGTATCAGAATATATCCTGACACTTATCTATGACTTTACCAAAGCAAGTTCAAATACACTCGAAAAATTTACATATAGACCAGCTACAGCCACAATCCACTCACAAAATTGCATCCTAGCATACATATTTCCAATTGCAAACATTTTTTTTTTGTTTAAAAAAAAAAGCTAATATCAACTCACTCTGTCTGGTAAAAAGTCTGTGTACGTGATTTCTCCCACACTCAATCTCGTGTCAAGCTGAACTTGTGCACAATTATTTCTTTTACCTGACAACACAAGAATCATTTAAAAAATTAATCAATTAGTTGATTAACTATTGATAATAATTTTTTTTATTTGGTATCTTAAACAAGGGAAAGAAATTGTAGTTGACTGAACTGGTGGTATAAGCTGAGTTAGTTCCATTTATAGGTCGTCGTCTGAGTGTTAGTGAACATAAGCTTAAAAATCTGCTAACATAAACATACGGAATAACTTGTTGGCAAGGCAACGCCTCATCTAAACTGTTGCGCCGTCTAGAAAACATCATAAAAAGGGCATCAAAAATTACACTCACAACATTACCACATTTAAAGGAACTTTTTAATTAAAAGTGTCTAAAGGAAAATCGAAAAAATCTTGGAAGACAACGGCAACCCGCTCCATCAGAACTAGTCAGGTCGTCGCGAAGTGGGCGACTACTGTCAATCAAATCAAGAACAGAGCGATACAAAAACTCGTTCGTACCTCAGTCGGTCAGACTATATCACGCCACTCGTTGATCAGGGAACATTAAAAGCACCAAGATGCCTGTGTGTAGCCGCTGAATGAACTCTTTATGTTGTGTCTGTTGTATTTATCTGTATTTTTCTGTTGTGTTGTCTTTATATGAGGAAAGAGTCATTGTAATCACAACAAATTTCGTAAGGATCAATAAAGCAGTCTTAGTCTTAGAATGAGACGAGACTATAGAAACAACAATGTTGGCTTGAGAAGGCTTCAGCCTTGAATTCGAATTCAGGTCGTCCCCCCGCCGACCCCATTTTACAACTTTTATAAATGCTTTTTTATTGATAGCCTGGAGTCTTAATTTTATTTTAGGAGTCTTTAATTTAATTTATTACACAACTGAACTAAATGAATCTATACTGTGCTATTCTCTATATTACAGTAATTTTGTTATACGTTTTTTTATTCTCTCAAGTTTGTTACAAAATTGGTCGTAACAAAGTTGAATAATAGAAAAATTAAAATATATATTAAACAAATATTTTAACATTTGATATATAAAGACCCATGAGTTTGTCCATTCAATAAATATATTAAGTGATGTGCAAGATTGAAATACTGACATGTGACATCTATACTATATATTGATATGTGACATCTATACTATTGACTGATATGTACATCTTTACTATTGAGTGATATGTGACATTTATACTTTTGACTGGCATGTGACATCTATACTGTTGACTGGCATTTGACATCTATACTATTGACTGGCTCGTGACATCTATACTATTGATTGACATGTTACAACTATACAGTTGAGTAACACGTGACACTTTAATTAGTGACTATTGACTGACATGTAGCAACTATACTATAGACTGACATGTGACATCAATGCTACTGACTGACAGGTGCCGCTGGGACGAACGTGTGACACCAGAGACCACGTTACATGTCATCTAGCCAGAAAAAAATAAACTCGCATCCTTAATTCCTGCATTCCAACCTCGTGCGTAGTAAAATGTAAACACGGAGTGATTGTATCCTCTCATGTCCAACCGTTCTTACGACCCCCCCTCACCCCCCCCCCATCCTTTCTTCTCTCGTCCTCTTTTCTCATGTGATGGTTTGCCTTGAAGTCTGCTACCCTTTGCCTACTCCCAAACACACACACACATCCATCAACTTTTTGTTAGATCAGGGGTTCTCAACCTGTGGGTCGCGACCCCCTTTGTGGGAGGGGGGGGGGTCGATTGACGATTTGCCAGGGGTCGCCTAAGACCATCGAAAAGATGGATTGTTTTTGTCTACTCTTCTATTGCTGTGTGTGTGGGGGGGGGGGGAGGGGTCGCGGCAGAGTCGGGGATTGTAAAAAGGGCTCGCCATGCATGAAAGGTTGAGAACCGCTGAGTTAGATCCTTTTTTATTATATAATTTTTTTTTTCAACAATGCCTTACACTTTGAAATTCTTGAATGCAATAGTCCTTTAGAGAACGTAAGTAATCATGGGTCTAGGTCTCTAGCCAAATTGAAAATGTTTTAATTTTTCACTTGAGAAATGAGAACAGTCAAACTAGAGTTGTCCCCGAGTGGCCAGCAAGCTTGTTAGTCTTTTCTCAGCAATATACAGCAATGGGCTAATTTCTAGACAAATCGTTAGAGCCGTTTTTGAGATCAGCATCCAGGTTCCACTTTATGTCAAATTGACTAATCAGGACATTGTTGTAAAATGTTTGTAAAATGTTTTACATAATTCGGATGTTCCTTCAGAGTTGAAGATAGTTTACTTCATAGTCCTAACCTCCCGCAGGACGACGGGGGATGGGAGCGGGCAGGGTTTGAACCCTCGACCGTCGATAAATCCGAACGACAGTCCAGCGCGCAAACCACATGACATTTTGCTATAGGAGCAATATACGCGCCTTGTAAAACAAGGTGTCAGAATCTATGTTCCTAGGTCAGGACGTGGTTGTTCAACTTTGAATTAAATAACAAACAAACTTTTTTTTTTCATCCGATCCTTCCAGGTTTATGTAAACGTAGCAATGATGTTCACTTCTGAAATACAAATTTCTTTTTTTTTTTTTTCTATTTTTTGTTTCCTGACGAAAGTGTCAGATCTTGTTAAAACAGAATTCAATAATGTATGACATCGTCTTTGAAGTGGATCGCCTGCCCCTTAATTGAAGAACAGGAATTAACGTTTGACTACCCGGGTCTTGGCGGACATGAAACGAGTCCTACCCGACTTCCCTTAACTCCTATGCACTTTTGAACCCGTGGCGTATCTTTGATCCGGCTAAAGGACTTACTGCGGAGAACTCTTTTGTTTCTTAAAGCCTGTCGCTAAAATCTAGTACCGGGTTTCTAACTCCCCCCCCCCCTTTGTCCCCCAACTCTCCCAGCGACTGTAGCCGACTTGCTTTTTTTTTTTTTAAGCTGTTTGCTTGCTAAGCAATGTCTACCTGTGTTTGAAAAAAAAAAAAAAAGAAAATCTACCTGAAGAAAGTTTTATTTCTCTGTGAATTATTCGCTGCACGAACTTGTCGCGGGTTTGCAAATCTCGCGTCTGTTTAATTTAAACAAAGCCAAAAGTAACAATGACTTGAGTCCGGCTTCCATCTTGTTTTTTAGCGTGTGCCGATCTCTACGGCAACAGATCAAGCGAGGCTACTCTAATAGATCAAGACAAGGGATGTAATAACTTAAGACGGGCTACCTAATCCGCGAGTCTGAGACGAAAGTCTATCTCCTTGATTGGAAAACCGTATCAAAGAGCGTTCTGTTTACTTTGGAAAACCTTGTATCTAGGAAAACAATGTGAACGAATTGAGTCACGAAGATGAGTGAGTCACAGGGCAACTTTTAAGAATGTTGACCCAAAATGTTGCCTGCTACTTGGAAGAAAGTACTGCACATAATACTCATAGAATCCTACAGAATCCTACAGAGTATTAGTTAAAAACAAATGTAATTTGTCATTAAATATTTCATGAAACATGACTAGTTACTTGTTATGCTATATGCACGTTATTTTATAGTGAACATTTCTTCTGAAATAGGATACGTTGGCAGCATTTTACAAAGAAATACATGTTTTTTTTAAAGTTGGCACCATATATCTAAAATAAAATATTAGATGACCTTTTTCCTAGACAAAGTCTTTTTTTTTATATTTAAATAATGAAAAAATAATACAAAACAACAACAACATTAACAACAAAAAAAAACTTTTTGTAAAAGACCACTCCCTCCTTGTTTATGTACTGATAGCCATTCACAAGACCGACTACTTTGCTACTAATGAATGATACATTAAAAAAAAAAAAAAAGGAGCATGTGTTACCAAGCCCAATTCCCCCCTCCTACCGAAAAAAAAAGTCCCGTTTACGCCCTTGTATAAATGTACTCAGAGCATGTAAAATTAAGGTCTAGTGATACAGTAGTGTAGACCAGAAGACCGGATCTAGTAGTAGATGTGATATAGACGATTCAAGTATATGGTGATATAGTATTTATACCGTAAATTGATCAAGTGTATAAATATTACATACAAGAGTCGGCGCGCTAGAATTTTATTGAACTATTTCCTTATTTAACTATTTAATAAATTTATACGAGAATCCCCACTGACGTGTTTTTAAGTCAGATATTTCAAACTAAATGAATGATAATTTTTTTTTAAAGTTATAACGGTCAAACCAGAGTTTTTCCCTGTGTGGCCAATCAACTAGCTGTTTATTTCCCCAAATAAATACATAGTCCAATTTCTAGAAAATTCATTACAGCTTTTTTTCGAGATCCGCTTCAATCTACCCAAGCTAAGAGTTTTCAAGCTGATAAGAGGCATTGTAATAAAATAATCAATTCTTATCTCGCCTTCTATATTAATGACGTTACTTTATGTTCAAATAATATAGTAAACTTAAACAGTTACATTTTATTTGTCAAAGAAAAATACTTTTTATTTTTAAACAAAAAGGTCAGTACGGCTTTGAACTCACATTAACCTAACTCTCTATCAGTTTCGCTAACTAGCCAGGCGAATTTTTAGCTTAAAATAAATCAGTCAAATTTGTACTTGAGTTTTTGACAAACGCCCTTCCACTGTCCAGCCATGAAGAAAGCATAGAAAGTAGAGATAGACGAATAAAATTCCCAAGCATGGTAGCCTTTTTTACATTGGGATGCAAACCATGTGGATAGCTATGTAGGTCAGAAGTGGGTCTTTCAAAGTCAAATCTGCATTCCTTTTTTTCCCCCGAAATCTTCCAAACTTAAGGACTCTGACCAGGGGCGGACTGGCTATATGGGCAAACGGGCCAATGCCCGGTGGGCCGGCACCAAATGGGCCGGTCTGGCAGCGACCAAGAAAAAACAACAATTCAATGCAGACAACTAAATAACAAAAGTGACAGCAGCAAGACACAAAGGCCCGAACACGTTTTCTTGTTTTTTTTTGTGTTTTTTTAAATTATTATTACAATTAATTTTGTTTAAAATTCAACAAGAATATAAAAAAAAAACCACTATACACTGTACGTATTATCATTTGCAAAACGTTAGACCGTACTTGGTGCTATGCACGAGCGGCATGGACTGCTTTGATGTCTTCGAGTTTGTGTTTGGCCTAATCTTATTTTTTGAAGAAACGTCTGTAATCTATAAGTAATACCAAAAAGCTTCAAACTCATTAAGGCGGCTATTGTATTGTTTATAGTTTTCAGACTACTTACATGTATAAATAAAATACATTATGTAATCCTACGAATGCATACATCCAGTTTTCGATGCGTTATTAAACTTTATATATTTTGTAGAGAATTAGGCTTACACCTATAATATAACACATGGGCGTAGCCGGGAGGGGATGGTCTTCAAACCTTCACTTGCCTCAGACCTCATTGTCTGAAAGGGAAACTTTACTTACTGCCCCAGTGCAGCCAACTTAAGCAAACTACAGTCACCAAATTTCATGAGCGTAGCCAAAAGGTTTTGTGGTTTCCCTTCCCCCTCCAATACAAAAACTAAAGCATTTTTACCATTTCCTACCAGCCGCTGGACTCCATTGAATAGCAGATTTGGTTTTGGAATTTTTTTAGCGGAAGAGTAGCAGGCTAATTGCACTGTAGATACCTCAGAATATGCACTTTTAAAGCTTAAAATAATGGAAATAATGGTTGGGGGAGCTCACAGCGTTCCCCAGACTCCCTAGCTGCCCTTTGGCGGTGTGTACTGTCTTTTCACTAATTATAGGAAGAGAGTATTCTAGGGTAAAAAAAAAGTTTGAAAGAATGAAAGGTCAGAATGTAATGAAGATTAATTACATATACACACACACTAATATATATATTTATATCAATATCACATATCAATTCTTTCCATGCTGGACTTGTCCGTCGCCTTTGATACGCTAGATACGCCATTTGATACGCCATGAAATTATGATGGCCAGATTCTCTGCAACTTTTGGTTTGGAAGGAGTCGTCCTAAAGTGGCTTGGATCCTACCTGACGGAACGCACCCAAAGTGTCGTTGTTAGCGGGACGGAATCAACAAGCTTACTATTGAAGTACGGAGTACCCAAAGGATCAGTTCTAGGCCCAGTACTGTTCACTATGTACACATATCCATTCAGCGGTGTCATACGGCCAACCGGTATCTTATACCATTTCTTTGCCGATGACTCACAGTTATACGATTCATCAGTACCCTCAGAGGTGTCGCATCTGGCAGAGAAAATCAGTGGTACCGTTGCAAGGGTGAGCGATTGGATGGTTGAAAATAAACTCAAGATGAACGAAGACAAGACAGAAATAGTTCAGATTGGCACTAGGAACAATGTCTCAAAAGTTGAAAGCACAGATTCTCTCTTTATCACGAACTGCCATGTTCCTTTTGTCCATGTAGTGCGGAATCTTGGAGTTTTCTTCGACTCAACACTATCTTTCGACCCACACACAAGTCAGCTCTACAATGGTCTTTATCTGCAGCTGCGCAGATTAGGCCAGATCCGGAGTCAACAAAAACGCTAGCTGTGGCATTCATACTCTCCCGCCTTGACTACTGCAACGCCGTGCTAGCAGGTATACCTGATGACAAAATAGCCACGCTGCAACGTATACAGGACAACGCCGCTCGAATAGTCCTTAAAAAAAAAATAGACAAGATTCTGCTACTACGCTCTTGCGCACGCTCCATTGGCTTCCCGTGAAAGCGAGAATCGATTACAAGGTCGCCACACTTTGTCATCAGTGTATATATAACAACGAGATGCCCTTGTACCTTAGCAAACTGATTACTCCATGTGTCCCCCAGAGAGCCCTGCGCTCAATGGACTCAACGCTTTTAGTAGTGCCACGTTTCTCCCTCAAAAGCTACGGTCTGCGGGCTTTTTCAGTTCACGGACCAAAGGTTTGGAACTCACTCCCCATTGATCTCAGACAGACAACATGCTACACCACTTTTATGAAGAACATTAAGACCTATCTGTTTAAAACTTTTTTAGATTAGTTTGTCATGTTAGCTCTTGTGTTTGTGTTTGTAATGTTGTTACAGCGCCTTGAGCCTACACTTTGTTTGTTAACAGCGCTTTATAAATAAAATAATTCTTAAATTATTATTATATTTATAAATTGCGGAGTGGGGTAAAAATCCCCCTCCCACCGAAAATATGTGACATGCCATTTTGCCCGGACCGATTTTGATACCCAGTCCGCCCCTGACTCTGACTAATTGTAAATTCAAAGCACCTTCACCCTTTTTTTAATAGCAAATTTTTATGTTTCTCCGCCTCGCTTTATAGTTTTCATTCTCTCTCTCTCTTTCTTTCTTCTCTTTCTCTCTTTTTCTTTCTCTCTCTCTTTCTTTCTTCTCCATTCTCTCTTTTTCTTTCTCTCTTTTTCTTTCTCTCTTTTTCTTTCTTCTCTTTCTCTCTTTTATCTCTCTCTTTCTTTCTCTCTTTTTCTCTCTCTCTCTTTCTTTCTTCTCTTTCTCTCTCTTTTTCTTTCTCTCTTTTTCTTTCTTCTCTTTCTCTCTTTTTCTTTCTTTCTCTCTTTCTCTCTCTCTTCTCTTTCTCTTTCTTTTTCTCTCTTTCTCTTTCTCTCTCTCTTTCTCTTTCACACACAGCCATACATCGACACTCTGACACACACAGCCATACAACGACGCTCTGACACACAGCCATACATCGACACTCTGACACACAACCATACAACGACACTCTGACACACAGTGACATTATTACATACAGCGACACTCTTTTAGCTTATACAGTGACACTTTAATACACAACGACACACACACACAGTTCAACGTGAGACACGGACTCCTTTGTATTCGTCTATTTAGAATATAAATGTCTCCATAATCACATCACTGTCCCGCTGGTGCATCAATACAAGGACGCCCAGGACAAGTCGCCTTCCTGCAAAGTTACCAACGATACCAACTCATCCCCGAATCCTTTGGGACTTGCCAAAAGTGATCGTTTTGAAAATTACCTGATACTATGGGCGTGTCTCAAAAATTAGAGTACACATCATAAATTTAACTTGCCGTAGCAAAGAACTTGCCCAAGGGTTAGTATGCCCTGCGATTATGGAAGCTTTCAAATACTAAATGTCGTTTGGACTAATGCTCAGGGCAAACATGCCCGTGTCAACAAAACAAAATATTGATGATGACGCAACACACAAGGACGAAACTTCAACAAAGGTAGACAATCAAGGAAACACATTAGCGTTAACTAGGGCCCACAATTCCGAGGCAGAATTCAAACATCGCTTCAAGCAATAGCCATTTTGTGTGTGTGTGTGTGTCTAAAATTTATTATAAAAAAAATAAATATAGACTGACATCGTTAGGCTATAAACACTTCTATGAAATGTCATTTCCACCATGGTCTTTGTCGTCTGCTAAGTAGAGTTGCAATTGTTAGCACATGAGGCCGCCTGAGTTTACATTTTTTGAAAAAAAATATAACTCATGCGTTTTGTACATGCGCGAGTTGTCACTCCTACAGGGACATCCCACCAAGTTCGGGGAAAGAATGGTGACCGCCCGCTATCTTTATTTGACTTTAATCATGATCTTTAAATGGAATTCCACACTATGTCTCTTTTTTTTTTATGACTATTATAAAGCTATCCCTTCAATTCAATAAAGCAAAGATTTTTATTTTTTTATTTTTACGACGGACAAACTGTGTGAAAGAAACGCAAACATCAAAATGTTTGTAAGCAGAGAAGACAACGAACTGGCGCCCTTGTCGTACTCCCTTGCTTGCTCCCCCATCGTTAACATGGAACGTTGGAAGAAATAGGGGGGGGGGGGGCAAACGCCCCACCCCCGATTCCCGCCGCATCTAAGCCCTAACTTTTTAAATTTTTCTTCAGTTCAAAATTGGACTGGAACGATTGAAGAGCTGGGGATTTTTTTTTGTTCGGTTATTTGGGGTGGAAATCTGTTGAGCAAATAGACTGTGGGTGTTGGCAATAGTATCAACTTGGAGAATCGGCGTGGCTCAAAACTGTTTTGTTTGCCGCGGAGCTTCGCCTTGATCTTTGCACGGCTGGTGACGGGGGCTTTTTTCTGTTCTGTCTATTCTCCGGGTGTATGTGGGTAAGAGAGGGGGGGGAGTAGACGGGGCAAAGAGAGTACAACCAAAACAATATTTAAAAACAAAATAGAACGATGAGAGAGAGAGAGAGAGAGGGCGCCGTGAAATTTAGGGGGGGGGGAAGAGCGTTTGATGAATCGACGCGAGGTTTGACGGGTGGCGTGTAACCGAGGGTGAAAAAACATTTACTCAGATGGTTTTCGAGCTTTGGTGCGATTGTTCTCACCTATGATGTGCGGGAGGGGTGTCTCCGCCGCCCACATACGCCACACAAGGTGTGTATTATTGCTGGGACAATGATGCAGGTGATTGGACCGTATCATTGGATCATTGACGAGGCGCCTAGAGGGTTTTTCGGGCGACTTTCGCCTGCTGGTATTCTCACTTCAAAACTGAAGTAGGGTAGGGGGCGCTTCTTTCAAGTCTGTTCAAATTTTGCTCGTAAACAAACAGAAACACGCGACCTATTAGCTTGCTACTTGTTTGTACATGATTTAAATAAAGACTTTATTGTGATCGAATCTGAAACAGAGACTAAATAGCTACAACCCACACTGAACACCCACACACCACACTCGCCACACTAATTCTCACATGGCAAGGGAGTCTTTATCAGTCTTTGCATCTCAACACACACACACACACACAAACAACTCCCAAAGGATATCTTAATAGTTGTGTGGTTTGCGCTTTGGACTGACGTTCGATGGCCTCGATGGTCCAGGTTCGAACCCTGCCAGCCGCCGATCCCCCACCGTCTACGACAACATAGCACTTGACAAATAACACAGGACAAAAACACAACTAATATAGGACAAATGACACAGGACAACTAATACAGGACAAATTACTCAGGACAAATAACACAGGACAAATAACATAGGACAACACAAGAACTCTCCTCTAAAAGAATATTGTTAACAAGAAAGCATCCAACAAAAGATTTTAGAATTTCGCAGTAGCATTCTTTTTCCTGCTTGAAAAAATTCTGCACCATGTGGCAAGAATGTCTTTAAATCCCACGGCGACATTTTTTCTCCATCAGGTGATTGGTGCTATTGTTTCCACCCCAACAACCCTCCCCCCCCTTCCGAGCAACCCTAATCGTCTGCCACAGCGGGACGAACAAATTAATAGCACAAAAGTCCCAGATTAAAATACTCGGGATACAAATCAGCGAAAACAAAGTAGGGAAAAAAAAAATAAAAAAGGCGAACTTCCGGAAAGATCATTTGCAGCAATGAGCCATCGGAAATTTAGACAGAATTCAGGCCGGACTAAAGAAGATCAAGCTCACCTCTGAGGCCAGGTTTGACATTTGTCTCTTGATCGTCTCAATCCCACAAGTCCAACCTCGCCCCTTCCACCGACGTCTATACTGCCATTGTGGCCAGATTGGCTTTTTAAACTTGCGGGAGCAGAAATAAGTTCCGGTGGCTTTTAAATTATTTTGTGTTTTGTTTTCGCGTCTGATCCCTTTTGGCATTTAGTTGATGGCTGGCGTCATTCAATAGTCCAAGGTGACCTACTTCAATTGCCCTGGCCAATTAGTTGATTGAATAGCTTATCGGGAGGATTTTCTTGGCCAGTTTATTGACAATGTGTAAAACAGCTAGCAAGAAAAACACCTTAACTTTGTCACTAGAATGATTAGAGCCAGTTCTTGATTTCAAAATTATAGATCTATATTTTTAAAGAAAAAATTCTAAGTTGAAAAATCGATTACTTCTTATCTTTAAAATTTTAGGACCGGATGGATGACAGTGGAGACTTATGTTGTTGCTTTTTTAAAAAATAGCTTTTATATAGCGCTGCTTTCATGGGGTTATAGCATGCTCCGGAGCGCTATGGCCCAATTTCTTTGGTAGACAGTAGAAGAAGGGGGTATGTGGGAGAATGTTTTCCGAGCTGCTTTTAGGCGCTCAGTAAACACAGCTCTGCTAAAGCGGGGTATCGAACTCGAGCGCCCTAGGTCGCCCCTAGGTAGCCACGCGGTTTAACCCTCTCGGTCATACATACCATGTTTAGGATATATATATTGATTACTCATTATTGCCATTATTGTTGTTTACTTGTAGCTTCTGCAAGTTCCAGCCCACAGGGGTCTCCGAATCATGGTTCCCCACATCACGGTTCCCCGCTAACAGTTTCCAAAACGCCCAGCCCGAGTCTGAACTTGTCTCTCTCAACGGAAGTGTGCGCGGTGGGGTCTCCAGGGTCGAGTTCCAGTCTCTCCCCATCTTCAGGAGTAGGCCCCATCAAGAAAAACACACCAGGTAAGGTCAAAGATTATCAAAGCTGTTGTTTCTTCTTCAACTCTTGTTATTTGTGCACAAGTTTCTCCTCGAAATTTTTAAGAAAGATGAACTTTAAAAAAAAAAAACTTGCTCTATTACCTGTACCTTTACATATCTGTTGGAACGTAGGGGTACCACGCAAGATTTGTCGACCGTCTTTCTCCATTCTTCTCTGTCATTTGCCTTAGAACCTTTTTCAATCGCAGGCCCGTCCATTCTTTTCAGCTCCCTGAAGGAAAGGTCTTTGTGAGGCCCCGAAGACCTTGTAATATGGTTATATATATTTTTTTTACGATAGTTAGAAGGTTATCATGGGGTTAAAATCGCGGCATTAACCCTTTCTCTTGCTTTATATGGCGACAATGTCATGCGTACAGCGTGCTCAGTGGATATGATCCAATTTCTTTAGGCACCCAGTAGAATTTGGTGTACTAGTGGCATGCTAAAATTCCCGAAACTTGAAATCTCAGTCTTCACCAAGATTCGAACCTAGGACCTCTCGGTTTGGAAGCCAAGCGCAGCTACACATCCCACATAGTTTAAGCGTAGAAAATCTTGTTTCTCCAGTGCCTAACTTTATTGACACCTCCCAACCCTACCCCCCCCCCCAACACACCAGTTTTTAACTTAACATGATGTTAATTTCAAAGTGTATCACGTGACTCTCCCAAGGTTTGTTGTGTGTTGTGTGCGGTGACACGTCCAGCGGGAAGCACTACGGAATTCTAGCCTGTAACGGATGTAGCGGTTTCTTTAAGAGGAGTGTGCGACGCAAACTTATTTACAGGTAAATCTAGAACACCTTGACACATTGACATGTTGACCTTTAATTGGTGGGCAGCCTGCCATTTCTAACGAACCCCTCTTGCCTAAAGCTTACTGGAACCTTCTTTTGTTAGGGAAAACCGGACCCAATAACTGAACCACACGTGAAGGCCAGGAGTTGGACTGGTTGTCAGAGGCTATTCGAGACGCATGCAATTAGGAAGCATTTTTACGTAGTGGGATGCTTATATCCATTACCAATTCATCCAATGAGAAACTTGCGGAACCTTTATGACAGATTGTCACATATGCACATCGGCATATAGGCAGACATATGTTAATAAGCAGGCATACGTTAATAAGCAGACATACGTTAATAAGCAGACATATGCTAATACATTTTCTTAATAAGTAGACACATTGACTTGTAGCTACCTACATAGTATTACAGATACATTGATAAGCATAAGCTTTATTAAAATAGTATTGTAATATCCTACCAAGAAGTAGCGTCACTAATGGTTGCAAGGAGTGCGGAAAAACCAGCACACCATGAGCTAACCAACCCTAGCGACGCCACTGCTACCAAATATCAATAAGTGGATCTTAAAATCTGTTTTTTTCACACTTATTAGTTATATTAGTACAAATAGTTACGTTTGACTATAAGTTGTAAGCTAGTACATTAAAATGATTGTTATCGGTGTATGCAAATGAAATTCTCACTGCTCTCTAGGTGTCAAGCAGGTACAGGATTGTGTACAGTAGACAAGGCCCACCGGAACCAATGCCAGGCGTGCCGGCTCAAGAAGTGCATACAGATGGGCATGAACAAGGATGGTAGGTAGCCATTTTGTAAGGATCCTGAAGTACAACACGTTTTTTTTAAAATGCAGACCCCGCAGACTTGTTTAAAGTGCTAAGAATAGAATTAAAGTAAGAAAAGATGAATAAATATAATTTTCAATCTGATTTTATTATCGGCCCCCGAAAAAGGAAAAGACGCTATTAGTTTTGGGTGGAATGTCTGTCCGTCCGTCCGTCCCGTTTAGATCTCGTAAACTAGAAATGACAGTGAAAATCCGACATCATAATATTTTAGACCAGCGGTTCTCAACCTTTTGAGATTCAAGGACCACTTAAAATGTGTGCCTCAGCCACGGACCACTACTAAAAATTTTGCTACTGGCGCACTAGAAATTTATATAGTTTTATAAAGAAAAATATAAAGTTGATATTTAAAATCATTTATTATATATTTTAATAAATCTTCAACCTTTTCATCCTTTTGTAATGAACCAATATCAGTCTTACTGCTAACAATAGTTCGGATTAGAAACAATGCTACATTCAATTTTAGTGCGAGCCTTGAGCTTGCAAATTTGAGCACAGCTTGTCCAAACGAGGTGTAATGCTTGAAAGACTCAGTCGAAGTTCATCTTCGACTTCAAGCCGTGAACGATATTTTGTTTTAATTGTAACCAGTGCAGAAAATCCACATTCACAAAGATATGATGTTGCAAAGGGTAAAATTATTTTGAAAGCTTTCTGAGACAGTTCTGGATACTCATGCGAAGCTTGTGTCCAAAACTTCATCAAGCTCACTCTCGGATGCATCATCTTCAACGTAGTATCACTGGTCAGTTCAATGAATTGGTTTAATTCCGATGGTGGTAAATTTAATGAATCAATGTGTGCAAGAAACGGACTGGAAACCCACGAAAATCTCTCAACGTTCAGATCACCAAAGTAGAAGTTAAATTGATCCAGCAATGATTGAACATGTTTAGAAATCAATTTCACCAACTCGGGCTTGTTGATTTCAGCATTTTCTGGTTTCTCGGTGAATTCATGCAATTGATCAAACATTTCAAAGTTACCCTGAAATAATCTTGTCTTCCACAGAGCAAGTTTTTTCGTAAAAGCAGACACTTTATCACTGAGGGTAATTAAGTTTGTGTGCTTCCCTTGCAGAGATGAATTGAGTTTATTCAGCTGTTCAAAAATGTCGGCCAAGTTAGCCAGAACAGCAACCCATGAATTTTCATTCAAATGAACAACAAGCTGTGAATTTTTACTAACAAGAAACTCTCACACAGCATCACGTAATTCAAACAGTCTGTTAAAAACTTTTCCCCTTGATAACCAGCGAACTTCAGTGTGCATCAGTAACTGCTCATGATCAAAATCCATATTCGAATATAATGAAGCAAAGAGACGAGAATTCAATGGATGAGCCTTGATGAAATTAACAATTTTTATGGCCTGATCAAAAATAGATTTCAAGTCCGCGTTCATTCTTTTACTCGCAAGACTTTCCCGATGAAACATACAGTGCGTAAATGTGGCAGTTGGCACATTAGAACGCACACGTTCCCACAAGCCTGATCGTTTTCCAGTCATTGCTGCAGCACCATCCGTGCACACTCCGATACACCAGGACCATTCGATGCCATTGGCTGCCATAAAATTATCAAGGATAGCAAAAAGTTCTGCACTTGTTGTGTGACCTGGACAAGCTTTACAAAACAAAAAATCTTCAACTTCATCCATCTAGATATATCTGACATAAGCCATTAATTGTGCCTGGCCGGAAACATCCGTTGATTCGTCCAATTGAATAGCAAATTGTTTAGAATCTTGCAGCCTTGAAATCAACTGTTCTTCAACGTCAGCTGCCGCCAAAGCTATACGTCGTTGAATTCTGTCTTTGAAAGTGGAATTGTTTTCAGTTTACTTGCCAAGGCATGACCAAACATCTTGACACATATCTATAGCAGCAGGCATTATCAGAGTTTCTGCAATTGTGTGAGGCTTTTTGGCCTGTGCAACTCGGATAGCCACTAAAAATGATGCTCTTAAAGCCTTCTCATTGACTTTAGTTGCTTGGAGTTCCAATTTCTACTTTGCCCATGCATTGTATAGAATTATATACATATATAGAATACCGGAAGTGTAGAACCTCTAAAAAAAAAAACCTCAAGTCACGGGGCCTCCATATACTTAAATCCGGCTCTACAGTGCCCTATCGCTAATCACTATCCCTCTATATTCATCATTTGTCATGTCAATTAATAAAGCAATAATTCTGAATCAAACACAATCTTTTAAACACTGCCTTTACATAAATCATATCTGAACATAGTAGGGGCTAAATTAAACAACAAATATCCGAACAAAAGTAGGGGCTGAATTAAAATAGCTCATCTCCGAACATAGTAGAGCTGAATTAGATAACTCATCTCAGCAGATAACCTTGTCAAAGTTAGATAACCAAACCCCCGAGATAGGCGTAGATAACTCTTGTTTAACGTATTTTAATGTTTACCTCCTCATTCAAGTTGTCTCTCCTGTATCCCGTCCAGCTGTCCAGAATGAAAGGCAGCCCAGGAACACCGCCCAGGTCAGGGAGGACCAGATCGAGCACGAGCTAGAGCACCCTTTGGTGCCCTCCAACGCCACGGTCAGCGCCACGCACCCGGCTTTCAGCCCAGGTGCAGGTCATCGCTTTATGTCCTCGCTGATGAACGGGGAGTCCGGCGCCAACAAGAGCGAGCAGGAAGAAACAGGTGAGTGTGTGTGTGCGTGCGCGCGCGTGTTTATATGTTTAGTGTGAGAGTGTGAGTTTGTTGTGCGTATGTTTAGAGTGAGTGAGTGTGTGTGTGTGTGTGGTGTATTGTGGGAGTGTGTGGGTTATATTGCGAGAGTGTGAGTGTGTATTATGTGTGTGGGGCAGGCCTATTGAGAGATTGTGAGTGTTATATTGTGCGTGTGTGTGTTGTATTGTGAGGGTGTGTGTGTGTTTTATATTCTGAGAATGTGAGTGTGTGTGTGTGTTTTGTGTGTGGCGTATTGTGAGAGAGTGAGTGTGTGTTATATTGTGTGAGTATGACTGTGTGTTACGTAAGTGTGTTGCATTGTGAGACAGTGTTGTATTATGAGTGAATGTGCGTTGTGTGTGTTGTATTTGGGCTGTGTGTTGTATTGTGTCTTTGAGATGTTACATTGTCATGTTTTTACCTTCCCTCCAGTATCACTTGAAAAACATGACACATTAAACTCAACCGAAAGGCTCGATTTTATAACAAGTTTAGATAATAATGATACAACAGATTATCTTATACAAGACATCTCCAATGTATTGACAAAGTTTGACTCCACGCTCGAAACCCCAAGCTGTTGTAGATCTGCCTCTACATTATCAATCCATCTTATTTGTGGTTTGCTTTTGGTTTTTGTTAGCAGGTCATTGTTGGGTCCAATTGCTGTTCTAGCCATGCATCTAATCTCTTCGTTTGTGATGCAGTCTTTAAAACAGCGCAAGATGGCTGAAATTTTACACAGAGAATTAGAAGAATTACAGAGATGGATATCTTATAGCAACACGTCTTTCCAACCAGAAAATGTCATTATAAAGAACAACCCCCCCCCCCCAAAAAAAAAAAGCAACATAAAATAACAACTGCAAGATACTCAGACTAAAAACCCAGAAAAACCTAACTGTTTTATTAAACGTAAAATTATTCCTAGATTGAAATGAAATACTTATGAAATTAAAACCAGGAAACTCAGGTGTCATTGAAGAAAACGTTGTCACATTACTCTGTTATTTATAGAATTGGGACTGTTGCTTGATGCTATCGGCATTAGGTTATATTGAAGTTTATATAGATTATAGAGAAACAGAAACAACACAGTATATTGAAATATTGCAATGAGAATTAGGTGAGCTACAGAAATGGGAATCAACTTGGATCAGACTGGGGAGTTTTAGATCTACGATCCTTGCAAAGTTCATTTTGTTGAAATTTTCTAGAGCAAACGATGTGGGCTACTAACTGAATGTCCAATCTTTATGCACTTTTCCAGGTGATGAGAACATTGATGTGACCAGTGTGGACACGGAGCCACACCACCAGGCCAGCCACGCGCATCACCCACATCCGCACCCCAGCCTCATGTACACGGACAGCGCCATCTACCCCCCAGGACACGAGACACTATACGAATGCTCGGCCAGACTTTTGTTCATGGCAGTCAAGTGGGCCAAAAATTTGCCATCATTTGCCAATTTGCCATTTCGAGATCAGGTATTTGTTTGTTTTTCATTTAAATTTCCCAAATTAATTTATAATTTTGCATGAGCTATAGTAGTCATACGAACAGAAGAGGCCAATGAGTTTAGAATTCAACGAATTAAAATATAGTTTCTGCAGTAAAAAAAACAACAACTATTCGAGTCGATTTAGTTTCCATGACTACGGGCAATGAATGTCCTTCACTTTCTTGTCTTGGTTGTGTGACTGCGTCTCGGATTTTTAATCAAAGCCGGATCTAAATACGTGGAAGCCCCATGCAGGATTATTATGATGACCCCCTTACTCTGTTTTGAAGACTAAAATGAAAAAAAAAACGAATTAATGCTGGCGGTAATTAAAGTACTTGCACAAGTAATGGCATTGCTCATTCTTTTTTTTTTTTAAATTAATAAACATATTTTTTTAAATGTTAGACTGTCTTCGCTTCTGGTACTGTTGTCACTGCCGTCAAGCATGCCTTTATTTACATTCAATTTTGGTTGTTCCTCCAGAGCGGAAGGTTATTACATCTTAATCCAAATCTCCCTCGCAGGATGGCAAGGGATTGCGATGGGCCGGTTTCGAGCCCAGGACCATCGAAACGACAATCCAAAGCGCATATGAGGACCAGGAAGTCATACTTTATATATTTTTTATTACCCTAATCGACGATGAGAAACACCCAATGAGGTAGACTTAGGAGGCGCGGTGGTTGAGCGGTAAAGCGCTTGGCTTCTGAACCGGGGGTCTCTGGTTCGAATCCTGGTGAAGACTGGAATTTTTTATTTCACATGACACCCTCGTTAACCGTAGGCCACTGAAACAGGCCAAGGTCTGAAAGGGGGGCTGTTTTTTTTAGGTAGAGGTAGACTTAAGCACCTCTTGAGGTAGACTTACCCTAGAGTGACCCTGCTCTGTGTTATGGTCTTATACTTTAAATACGAACTCGACATGAGATTCTCATGTGCTCATTATTTTAATTTATGTCCTTAAAAAAATTTGGGATTTGTGGGCATGATGGCAAACAACCAGCTAGCTACCTATCCAGGAGGCTTGAGGTCGAATCCCCACCCAAGTTGAGTTGTGTTCTGCCGAGTGCCTAAATGTCGCATGGAAGCTTTCACTCAAAGAGCACCCAAGTCTACAGAAAGATTGAACCACTGAAACCAATGTCTACAGAAGAGATTGAACCAGTGAACCCCATGTCTACAGAAGAGATTGAACCAGTGAACCCCATGTCTACAGAAGAGATTGAACCAGTGAACCCCATGTCTACAGAAGAGATTGAACCAGTGAACCCCATGTCTACAGAAGAGATTGAACCAGTGAACCCCATGTCTACAGAAGAGATTGAACCATAGTTCACTGAGCATGTTATTGCTTGGAAGATTCTAAAAATGAAAGTTATTTAACAATGAACAACAATGACAAATCTTGTAGATCTCAATTCTATTTTCTGATAATTTAGAACTGCATACAAAATTTATAAGCTCTAATGGCAAAAGAAAATTCAGAATTTTAAAATCTGTTTCACTTTAGATACACGAAGTAATAATCAGGGAAATAGCGTGTCAGTTGAAAGTGCGATATGAATTTCCGTCGTCTTTAAAAGCTAAAACATACATTTTAAAAGTTTAGCCAATGTTCGACAACTCTGATTTTAAAATTGCTTCTTTGCAGGACATACTTATTTCCCTTTCCCTGTACACTATTTAAAGAGAAAAAATTAAATGGGAGAGAGGAACACATACTACAATTATAATTTGCTCACTAAAAAGTCTTTAATTGTATCAAATGAAGTATTCTTATTCGGACCAAACGTTACCAGATTTACATACATTATTGTAGATTATAAAGAAAAGAAAACTAATATGTTTGTTGTTTCTACACCATCGTAAAGCTGTCAGTATTTCGTGATCCAAATAAAAAAAAATAAAATGTTGTGGAATATATTGAATATATATATTAGTATTACAACAGTTGTTTTCTAATTTATAAATGTATTTGCCTATTGGAATTATCAACATAAAATACATGTTGGGCTTGTATTAGGATGTATTTGTATGTGTTCTTGGGTAGTTACCTAATCTGATGGACTGCGCCCTCAGAAGTCCTCGACACCTTGTATTCAATAGTTAGGTAGTATGGCTTTGCTATTAAATAATATTTCTATTATTACTATATACTAATATTACTATTATTATATTTTTGGGTTAATCACTTTTCAATTGTTTATGATTTAATACTTGTGAATTATGAGAACTTACTCACACAAAAATAAAAATAAATAAGAAGTTGGTCTAGGCCTAAAAGAAATCCAGTTGGTGGCCCATACTCTAGTCAGGACCTTAGGCAGAGATGAGACAATAAGATAAATTATGGCGTCCTAGGGCTAGGTGCATAGCCTCTATCTATTTCAGAATATTTTTATCATAATCTTTTTATTTTAGGTTTCATTATATCGCCATCACATTTCTACTAATTGCTTTCTCTTCAAATATATTGTGTTAATAAAGTGTTGTTACTTCTCTTTGGAAAGTTGAGCGACTGCTGTCATGACACGGTTGAAATTGTAGTCGCGAGTTCTAATTATAAATAACACTAAAAGTAAAATAAAAATAAAAATACAAAGCTCCCCTTTTCAGACCTTGCGATTCATAGGGCAGATGGTGTTAAGGTCATCCACTTCTGTGGCTCACGGTGAACGAGCAGGGTGTCATGTGGCCAGCACAACGATCAACTGCCTGTCCCCAGCTTGAGTCAGGTACTCATTAGAGTTGGGTGGCGCCATAAGAATTCCAAAATTCAAAATCACAGTCTTCATCTCGATTCGCACCCAGAACCCCAGTTTCGGAAGCTAAGTGATTAACAACTCAGCCACCCAACGCGCTCCCAAAACCACACTGACAACAGATTAATATAAATTCAATAATACGGCCTCTAAACAAAAAGTAGAACATTTATTCAACCAAGAAGGAAACATTCCACTGTCGTTATATTTAGAAACACGTCCTTGGCCTTGCTGCAAGAGGTCACTCTCGTCCCTGAGTCTGTCTCTAAACTATTTCCGTTCTAAGATTTTAATATACTGTTACGATCTTCTCTATCGGGCCTTCTGCAAACACTGCCCAACAACACAGCACATCTAAAACATCAACTTGACAACAAGAGCTTCAAGAAACAAGGTGGCGGTTTATTTACAATTACATCAACAACAGAAAAATAAACACAATTGGCTACAGTAACTTCAAATGCTTTTGCTACACCACAGAACTGCCTAACTAATCACTACAAGTCTCTCTAGCTCGTACAGCTACATTTTCGAGGACTCACAAGGGTACAGCACAGTCCTAACTGCTTGCTGTCCTGGACTCTACTGTCCTTTCTAACACACTGTCGCTCGTCTGTAAAGGCTTTCTGGTCACATGATCATAACATTGGTCATATTGCGTGCATTAGTAGTAATGTCCCTTGTTCAACAGCCCTTGACCTGTGTGATTGGCCTGAAGCATGTGTGTCAGTAGGCCGCACACACATTAACCCTTTCAGTCCGCCACTAGGGTTATAACAATACCGTCGCGTCACTAAGGAAATGCCCGATTAACCCGAGACCATTCCTTACAGAAGACATCAACACTGACCTGCAACGTCACAACCTGTGGGCAGTTTTAGACTAATAGCTCGTTACCGTCATACACACCTGTGACGTGGTAACGGGCTATTGGTCCAAATCGCCCACAGCTTGTGACGCTGCACGTGAGCGTTCAGGTATTCTATAACGATTGGTCTCGACTAGCCCCAATTTATACGCGTCTTACTATTGAGTGATTACACAAGAGCAGATAACTATGAGTAACTTTAAGGGTGAGAATCCCATATATTCTACTCTAGTCTAATACAATTCTCAGAAATACACAAAGATGAAGTCACTTTTCTTATGTCATATGCTAGGACGAATTCGTAGAGGTGCTCCTTTTTTTCCCTAGTTCTTTAGGAGCATGCATCGGGTTGTCTGAATCAGTCAAGAAGACCAATGATTATGCTAAGTTAAATTCTCTACTTATTACGCCCGATTACATTGTCACATAATAATGGTAGCTGATAGTTTTCAATACATGTTCTTTTGAAAAGACGTCTGTAATTTAGAAGATGTAGTTAGGCCATTGTACAAACTTATCTTATCTTATATATTACAGACGTTACTTCAAAAAAAGAAAACTACGTCAATCAATGACTTAAACTCTGCATAGTCGTTGGTTTTCCTGGCTGATTCAGGCAACCCATTCCATTCTATAGCGGCACTAGGGAAGAAGGAGCACTTGTACGAAATAGGTTTAAACAGAAGTTGTATTTCAAAAGGTGTTTCACGCCTGCTTTGAATTGTCTCCCTTCAGGTCATTCTGTTAGAGGAGGCTTGGAGTGAGCTGTTCTTACTGTGCGCCATCCAGTGGTCGATGCCTATGGAGGCCTGCCCCCTTTTTGCCATACCTGATCATCTGCCCCTAATGGCCAACACAAAAACGTCTCCATTCTCGGACATGAGAATACTTCAGGATGTCATGACCCGATTTAAAACAGTTCAGGTTGACCCTGCGGAATTTGCATGCCTGAAAGCCATTGTCCTCTTCAAATCAGGTAAGAGATAGTATGAGAATGTGCCTCTATTTGTACTCTATTCTGACTATTACGATGAAAATAAATCTTGATTTCAAAACTAGTTATAGATTTAGTAATTGTTACAAAATAGTTTACAAAACATGTAATATATATACTCCTTCTTCCCTAGTGCTATTAGAGCATGAAATGGGTTGCCTGAGCTAGCCAGAAAAACCAGTGACTTGGCAGAATTTAAGTCATTGGTTAATATGCATTGGTTAATATGGCATCTGCAATCTTTGACCCTTCCTTTATGCTCTCTCTCCATGAGGATCTGTCCAGTGCCACCTCTTCCCAGTTGCCAGTGTCGATTTTGAAGAGCTTCATGTCGCGTTTGCATACATCCGTATAACGTAAAAGTGGGCGACCAGCGGCTCTCCTGCCTTCTATCAGATCGCCATACAGGATGTCCTGTGGAAGTCGACCTTCTGGCATTCTACGAACGTGGCCAAGCCAGCCAAGGCGTCTGCTGCTGATAACAGAGCGGATGTCCTGGCACCCTGCTCTTTGTAGCACTTCCTCATTGGTTATCTTATCTTGCCACCTTATTTTAAAGATCCGCCTTAGGCATCGGAGGTGGAAAACATTCAGCTTTTTTTCCTGCCATGAGTAGGTTGACCATGTTTCACTTCCGTACAGCAAGGTGCTCAACACACAGGTCCGGTAGACTAGGGCTTTAGTACTGTTAGTCAGCAATATGTTGTCCCAGACTCTTTTCTGCAGCCGTGACATGGTGGCCATTGCCTTGGCTATCCTGTTGTTTATGTCTTTATCCAGTAGAGTGTTGTTGGATATGATGGAGCCAAGGTAACAAAAGTGATCAACAATTTCTAGTGGTTGGCCATTAATGCTTACTTGAGGTGCAGTGTTTGTGTTTTGGACAAGTATCTTAGTCTTGCTTTGACTGATGTTTAAGCCGAACTTCTGGCAAGCAGCAGATAATTTGTCAACCAGGCACTGTAGCTGAATATCAGAATCAGCCACAATAGCTGCATCATCAGCATACAGGAGTTCCCTGACGAGTAGCTTCCTAACCTTGGTTTTTGCCCGCAGCCTTGAAACATTAAATAGTTTTCCAGAGGATCTTGTATGGAGAAACACACCTTCGTTTATGTCGTTGTACGCATAATGCAGTACACAGGAGAAGAATATGCCAAACAGAGTAGGTGCGAGCACACATCCCTGCTTGACACCACTGCAAACCTCAAAAGGTGCTGATTGGGCTCCATTGAATTTGACAGTGCATTTAGTTTCCTCGTGAAAACACTCAATGAACTGCAGTAGTTTGGGAGGGCAACCTATTTTCCTCAGGAGTTTGAAAAGGCCACTTCTGCTGACCATGTCAAAAGCTTTAGTCAGATCAACAAAAACGATGTAAAGGGGTCTGTCTCTCTCTCTGAATTTCTCCTGCAGTAGTCGTAGAGAAGATATCATGTCTACAGTGGATCTACCACTCCTGAATCCACACTGAGACTCTGGGTAGACTCTAGAAGCTATCACTTGCAGCCTGGATAGTGCCACTCTAGCAAAGATCTTGCCCACTATACTGAGGAGAGAGATACCCCTGTAATTGTTGCAGTCACTCCGATCCCCTTTGTTCTTGTATATTGTGACTATAGTTGCGTCACGCATGTCCTGTGGGACATGACCTGTTTCCCAACAGCGGCAGAGGAGAATATAGAGTTCAGGGAGCAGGAGTGATTCGTTGACTTTCACTACTTCCACTGGGATACCATCACTCCCAGGAGATTTTCTATTTTTTATGCAGTTAATTGCTTTTTTAAGGTCACTGAGGCTCGGAAGATCATCTAGGCATTCCAGTACTGGAAGATCTGGTAGAGAAACAAGGGCGACATCGTCTACTGTGTTCTGTGTGGCATAGACTTCGAGGTAGTGTTCTGTCCAACGTTCTAGCTGCTTGGTTTGATCTGTAATTTTTTCTCCTGATTTCGATAGAAGGGGGGCAGGCTTAGACACTGTTGGACCCAGGGCCGCTTTAATGCCATCAAATAGAGCTTTGCTATTTCCTGAGTGGAGACTGTCTTGGATTCTGTTGCAGGTATCCCTCCAAAAGTTGTTAGCACATTTTCTAGCCATTTGTTTCGCCTCTTTATTAGCACTTTTGAAGGCCTCCAAAGATCTTGGACTTGGCTATGTCTTGAGAGCGAGTTGTGCAGATCGCTTTTTCTCGATGCAAGGTTCCATTTGTGCTAGATTCGCCTCAAACCAGTCTACATTTTTGTGTTTTTGAGGCCCAAAGGCGGTGATTGCCGAACTGTAGATTACATCTCTTAATTTCTCCCATCTGATAGAGATGTCTTCTTCATTACTTAACGAGGGGATTGAACTGTTCAGGAGCTCGCCAAAGAGTGCACACTTCTCTGGGTCACCTACATGGTTGACGTTAATTCGCCTAGTTCTGGGTTGAGTGGAAGTATAAGCCTTCTTGAGAAGTAGTTTGATTTTGCTTAGCACTAGTGAATGGTCTGAGTTGCAGTCCGCACTATGGTATGAACGGGTGTGGATGACACTTTTCAGATCCATCCTTCGGGTGATGCAGAGGTCAATATATATATATATATATATATATATAATTACCGTACTTGATAAAAGGGATATTACAGATTCTTAGAAATATGAAACATACCGGTAAATTATAATTGTTAGCTCCCCTGAGTCGCATAGATTTTCATGAAAAAAAAATGGTTTTCAGAGACAGAGAGAAGGAAACACAAAGCAAGCGAGCCATTTAATTTCATTGCAACAGATACACTAATTTATGGGATGAAAGGTTTTGGTTTTTGTTATTGATAAAATCAAGGAGAGAATATGCGCTGGCCATTAAAAGCAATCCAATTCATGGCAACAAAGCAACGGGCGTAGCCGGGGTGTAATGCTAGTAATTAATAAAGCAAAGTAAACTTTGCGAAATTTTAATAAAACTTGCTGCCAAGCAGCACTACTTTATGTGCGAAAGTTCCGCTCGACAGAACAATGAAAAGTTGTCAAAAAAGAAATGAATCAAAATTTTGCGTTTTCTGTTTAAGACCATGACGGGTTGAATCTAGAAATAAATATAAAGACTGTCAAATGTGTTTGAAACATAAATCTGGGATAACGATGGAAATAAGTAGTATGTGACTTACTTGACTTAATCCTGTGCACTCCCAGGGAAGCATAGGGCCGCAACCACACCTCTCCACCGAACTCGGTTCTGAGCAGCTTTCTTCCTCTGCTCCCATGTCATTCCAGTACCCTCAGCTTCACTGACGACTGACCTACTCCAGGTTTTCTTGGGTCTGCCCTCTTTCCTCTTTCCTTGTGGGTTCCAGTCAAGTGCCTGCCTTGCAACATTGGTAGCTGGTTTTCGCAGGGTGTGTCCTATCCAGCTCCATTTTCGTTTTGTGATGTCTTGGGCTATGGGCTTTTGTCTAGTTCTCTCCCACAAATCGATAGTAGTTATCTTTTCTGACCACTTAATTCCTAATATCCGGCGTAGGCATCTGTTAACAAAGGTCTGGAGCTTTTCCATATTTGTTTTAGTGACTCTCCTAGTTTCTGAACCGTATAGAAGGACAGGCTTAACGTTTGTATTATAGATCTTATTATCTATTATTATCTTGTTGTGTAGAGATAATGCCTTACAGCGCCAGTCAGTTTGAAGAGTTTAAAAGGCAAACCCAGCTTTATTGAACCGAATTAGAAGTGTGTACACTTTTCTCTATCTTTAATTGATGTTCTTGACCCAGATACCAGAAGTCTCAAAGATCCTCACCAAGTAGAAAGTTTGCAAGACCAAGCCCAGGTGATGTTGGGTCAGCACATTCGAGGGCAGCACCCAGCGCAACCTTTCAGGTAACTTAACTAGCATACCACTAGCGCCAAAAACACCACTATACACACCAATAGCACCAACAATATCACTATAAACACCACTTGCACCTACAACACCACTATAAACACCACTAGCACCAACAATACCACTATTAACATCAATAACACAAACAATACCACTATAAACACCACTAGCACAAACAATATTACTATAAACACCACTAGCACAAACAATACCACTATAAACACCACTAGCACAAACAATACCACTATAAACACCACTAGCACAAACAATACCACTATAAACACCAATAGCACCAACAATACAATATATATATATTTATATATTTATAGCATTTATATAGCGCTACTTTCATGCTTATAGCATGCTCAGAGCGCTTTGGTCCAATCTCATTTGTGGACCAGTGGGGGGGGGGGGAGGGGGTATCTAGGAGTTGGTCTTCCGTGCTGTCTTTAGGCGCTCAGTAAACACAACTCTGCCCGAGTCGGGTGTCGAACCTTGAGCCCCCTTCTAGGTAGTCAAGCTTAGCCAAGTTCAAGCGCACTTAGCCTCTCGACCACACTTCCCACTATAAACACCACTAGCACTAACAATACTACTATAAACACCAATAGCACTAACAATACCACTATAAACACCAATAGCACCAAGAAAACCACTATAAACACCGATAGCCCCAACAATACCACTATAAACACCACTAGCACTAACAATACCACAGACAGACAGCTGCAGAGTGAATACATAAACAATGTAATATCTA
The DNA here is from genome assembly GCA_036873155.1 of Biomphalaria sudanica. Classification (NCBI taxonomy): domain Eukaryota; kingdom Metazoa; phylum Mollusca; class Gastropoda; family Planorbidae; genus Biomphalaria; species Biomphalaria sudanica. The sequence goes on from JAZGLO010002693.1 coordinate 326,776, forward strand.
AAGATAACAACAAAAAACTATGGTCATACATTTAGTCTAAGAAAATGGAAACAACAGGCATAGCGCCATTAAAAGACGAACATAACATAATAAATAATGATAATGAAACTAAAGCAAACATCCTAAACAAATACTTTGCATCAGCATTCTCAGCCCCAGGAGACAAAGACATAATTCTTAATTTGAACCAAGTAGACAACATAGAAGATTTAGTAGTACAAGAAAATGGAATTCAAAAACTATTAGCCAACACCAAACCAAATAAAGCGTCTGGACCTGATGGTATTCCAGCTAGATTACTCAAAGAACTAAGCAATGAGCTAGCCCCAGTGTTCAAAATACTCTTTCAGGCATCGCTTGACCAGGGCAGAGTACCAAAGGACTGGAAAGAAGCTAATGTCACCCCCCTATTTAAAAAAGGAGAAAAATCTGATCCAGGAAACTACAGACCAGTATCACTTACCAGCATCACATGTAAAATCTTAGAACACATAATATGTAGCAACATCATAAACCACTTAGACAAACATAATGTCCTCACCCCATACCAACATGGCTTTAGGAAATATAGATCATGTGAAACACAACTAATAGGACTAATTAATGATTTTTCAAAAGGTTTAGATAATAGTGAACAAATAGATGCTATCTTACTAGATTTTTCCAAGGCTTTTGACAAAGTTCACCACCATAGTTTGCTTAAAAAATTAAAATATTTCGGCATTAATGGTCCACTGCATCAGTGGATTAAAGATTTTCTGATAGGGAGAGAACAAACTGTAATAATAAATGGCTCTAAATCAACACCAATAACAGTAAACTCAGGTGTACATCAAGGAACAGTTTTGGGTCCACTACTATTTTTAATTTACATAAATGATTTACCAAATTGCATTAGTTCAGGAACGAAAGTCAGATTATTTGCAGACGATTGCATAATATATAGAACAATAAAAACAATACAAGACACAGATATTTTAAGAGTAACAAAAAAACTAAAACAAATTAATTCCACTTATGTTATTCATGGCAAACCAGTAACACAGACTAAAAACGCAAAAAATCTAGGTGTTATAATAAATGAAAAACTGTCATGGAATCCACATATTGATGAAACTATAAAAAAATCCAACAAAGCATTAGGGTTTATTAAAAGAAATTTCTATAAATCAAATAAGAACATAAAACTAAAATGTTATTTAACCTTGGTTAGGCCAATAATAGAATATGCATCCACCGTTAGAGACCCCCAACTCAAGAAAACATTAAGAAACTGGAACAAACACAAAATAGAGCAGTGAGATTCATAACAAACGAATATTCACATTTGACTAGGGTAACACCATTAGTAAAATCACTAAATTTAGAAAGCCTTCAGGACAGAAGACTCAAAAGTAAAGTAGCAATTATACATAAAACTTTGAACCATAATCTTCAAATACAAAAACAAAATTTAGATAATAGTGAACAAAAGATGCTATCTTACTAGATTTTTCCAAGGCTTTTGACAAAGTTCACCACCATAGTTTGCTTAAAAAATAAATGAAAAACTGTCATGGAATCCACATATTGATGAAACTATAAAAAAAAATCCAACAACGCATTAGGGTTTATTAAAATAAATTTCTATAAATCAAATAAGAACATAAAACTAAAATGTTATTTAACCTTGGTTAGGCCAATAATAGAATATGCATCCACCGTTTGGGACACCTCAACTCAAGAAAACATTATATGGGTTTCAAGATCCACTTCTTTCAGTTGACAGTTAATTGTGTAAGTTTGATTTAAGAATGAATGATCAGTCTTATATAGTACATTACCAAAAATTGTATTGTTTGCTAGTGTTCAAACCCAAAAATGTAATATAACATGTCCATTACTTTATAAATATGTTGACATTATAGCTAGATGTCATTATCTTATTCATGGCAAACCAGTAACACAGACTAAAAACGCAAAATACCTAGGTGTTATAACAAATGAAAAACTGTCATGGAATCCACATATTGATGAAATTATAAAAAAATCAAACAAAGTATTAGGATTTATTAAAAGAAATTTCTATAAATCAAATAAGAACATAAAACTAAAATGTTATTTATGTTAGGCCAATAATAGAATATGCATCCTCCGTTTGGGACCCCTCAACTCAAGAAAACATTAAGAAACTGGAACAGACACAAAATAGAGAAGTGACATTCATAACAAATGAATATTCACATTTGACTAGAGTAACACCATTAGTAAAATCACTAAATTTAGAAAGCCTTCAGGACAGAAGACTCAAAAGTAAAGTAGCATTTATACATAAAACACTGCACCATAATCTTCAATTACAAAAACAAAATTTAATAAAATACTCAGAAAGACACAAAAATAAAGGTATATTCCTCGTCCCATATGCTAGGACAAATTTGTACAAATACTCCTTCTTCCCTAGTGCTATTAGAGCATGGAATGGGTTGCCTGAGCTAGCCAGAAAAACCAGTGACTTGGCAGAATTTAAGTCATTGGTTAATGTGCATGACGCGTAGGACGTAATCATCTTCTTTTTTGAAGTAACGTCTGTATTATATAAGACAAGAAGATAAAATATAAACACCAATAGCACCAACAATACTACTATAAACACCACTAGCACTAACAATACCTCTATAAACACCAATAGCACTAACACCACCACTATAAACACCACTAGCACCAACAATACTACTATAAACACCACTAGCACTAACAATACCTCTATAAACACCAATAGCACCAACAATACTACTATAAACACCAATAGCACCAACAATACTACTATAAACACAACTAGCACTAACAATACCTCTATAAACACCAATAGCACCTACAATACTATTATAAACACCACTAGCACTAACAATATTACTATAAACACCAATAGCACCAACAATACTACTATAAACACCACTAGCACCAACAACACCACTATAAACACCACTAGCACCAACAGTACCACTATAAACACCACTAGCACCAACAATACTACTATAAACACCATTAGCACCAAGAATACCACTATAAACACCACTAGCACCAACAATACTACTATAAACACCATTAGCACCAAGAATACCACTATAAACACCACTAGCACCAACAATACCACTATAAACACCACTAGCACCAACAACATCACTATAAACACCACTAGCACCAAGAATACCACTATAAACACCACTAGCACCAACAACATCACTATAAACACCACTAGCACCAACAACACCACTATAAACACCACTAGCACCAACAATACTACGTTGTAAAATAAAAATATCATCAATTAATTCACTTATAACGTAAAATATAATGCACTTAGGTATTAACCAATTATTGTTTTAAAATATCTTCCAGGTTTGGTCGTCTGCTGCTCACGCTCCCAACCCTGCGATATGTTCCTTCAGACAGGATAGAGCGACTCTTCTTTGGGAGAACCATCGGCAATACGCCCATGGAAAAGTTATTATGTGATATGTTTAAAAGCTAACGTGCTTGACCCGGAATGGAACTTTTCTTTGAATGGCGGAGAAAATAGTGTAACTCGTCTGCTAAAAATGCGTTATTGGCAAATCTGAACTGATTCAGGGCTATATCAAGGACAAATCAAATCGATTTGTCAGCTGGATAATTGCTGGAGTGTAGATACATAGTGACTTTCTAGTCATTTGTGTTTTAATTCAAACAAATATTGTATGTGGTAGATCTAGAATCTAGATCTACAAATCTATATTATAAAGTAGAATGTGAGGTGTATGTATCTATGTTACTTATAGACATCAAAACCGCTTGACCAATCTTGATAAAACTAGGCAGGAATGTTCCTTGGGTACTAACTTAGACCGTAGTGTATGTATTGTAGCCCTAAAACAAACTTAAGACCCTCAAAAAAAAAAAAGTTGTCCGACTCTATTACAGCTATAGTATTTTATGGATCTAGGCCATGGTTAACAATGTTGACATGAGAAAAGATCGAAAGGATTTAGACCTAGATCTAATTTTAAGAAATACACTTTGCGCACATAGTTTTTTACTTTGACACATGAAAATACAAAAGAAGATCCATTGATTTCATTATGTAATAAAATTAACCTTCAATTTTGTGTTTCAAAAGCATTTTTTACATAAATTAGTTCCTGATATCTGTGACTACAGATTTCCTGGCGAACATTCTTTCATTAGACATTACCAATTGTTTACACATTAACACATCTCTCTACTGAGTCTATTCCTAGGTCTAGGTCTAAAACTCTTATTGAACTCTAAGATGATAAAACTTCTTTTCGCAAAGATAGTTTTGTTTTCTTAACACATAAACATACTAATTATTGTCCATTCATTTGATATTTTAATCAATTTAACATTCAAATTTGTTTTTCTAAAGCATTTTTAATACATTCGTTCGCTGTTCGCTAAAGTTGCGTAGCCGTGTTGAGATAGGCCTATATTCATTCATGAAAAAAGGTCACGCATGCGCAACACAGAATGAACTCTATAAAAGCCAATTTTTAACTCTAGATTAGTATAGATTTAGATCTATGTCTACCTCAAGATCTACTTTATACTTTAACACATGAACATACAAAATTAAGTCTATTCATCTCAAATTTTAATCAAATATATGTAGGCCTACAAGCAAATGTTTTAATTTGAAAAATGGATTTAAGCCTATTAGCTATTTTTATTTGATAGCTTCATTCACACTATTTTTACATTGACACATTCGCTTTACTTATTACATTATTATTTCGTTCAATTGTGACTACATCGAATTCGGACCAGACATGGGTCAAGGACGTTTTCATAGTGCTCCAAAACAAACGAATAAATACTTGAATGTTGATGGAGACAAATTAGACAACTTGAAATTTATAAATTGCAACATTGTTTTTTCTCTCCACAACATTTCAATTGCGATATCTTGCTGTTATGAAAGAGACTAAAATCAAAGACGGGGGTCGTGAATAAAATAGCTTTTACAAATTTGAATAAATGTTTTTATGCAAGTAATAATGTGTGTATAATATTGAGCAATTACGAAACCAAGAGACGACCCTGATTTTGGCTGATTGACCTTTAATGACCTTTAGCCCATCTCGTGACATGGTTCCATGACTAACATGACAAGTTAGGATAAACTTTAAAAATTGTTATCCTCCAGTTACCCCCGAATATTGTTGAACGTCTGCGAACAGAGATAGTCTTCCATTTCTTGAGGGGTGTTCAGGCCAGCTTACAGACTGGACCATTTCTTGAGGGGTGTTCAGGCCAGCTTACAGACTGGACCATTTCTTGATAACATTCAAAGCTTTTGATTCAGTTCTTTTATATAAAATATTCTGCTGTAAATACACACACACAAAAAGACTAAAGATCGGAGTTTATCTTGTGTATTTGTTTTCCCGCCATTTTGTTTAGGCTGGGGGTTGCTGTGTTGAGCTAATGAAAAACATAGCACTTTTTTTTTTCTTGGCACGGTCTGCAAAAGAGTTTACAGCTCGGCAGCAAAAAGCTGTATAGAAGAAGAATCATTTTGTGTATTTGTGGGCACGAGGAATCAGCGGTGGAAACACAGATAATTTTTTTTTCTGGATGACGTAATGTGGATCGCGCGCTGAAAACGTCTCATACAAGATTTTTAGGAATAAGGAAGAAAGTTTCCATTGGCTGCCTACGAAATATAAGCCCAGTTTCTAAGTTGTTTGAATTGGGAGAAGATCAAGATGCGTACCTGGGTAGCTATCTAGTGCCTACACTCTGAATGTGACTAGACTTTTATTTGGCTATGATAAAGTATCACTAATTACTTAACTCTTTCTCTCCTAACTGACGATACCAGCGTTGATTCCACCAGAATGTGGTAAATGATTACGGAGAAAAAGAGTTAATGTCTTTCGAATCGACAGCAATAGTTGGGACAAAGAAGCGCAGGATAGATGGAGGGCAAGAATAAAGAACTGGGCCGCCATCACTGAGGATGAAGACACACCGGAAGTAGAAGGAAGAAGTATGACATTGCTGCAGGCGTCTGATGATTTCAAAAGTTTAACCTTTGACAGTGGATGTGTCTCTAGGATTGGCCTATTTAGTCACGTGACAAGAAGTAGCCAATGGATAATGTCGTCTCACGACACGTACAAAGCCACAGACTTTTTTTTAGTATTGTTTCTATTGGTAGACTGAAACAATGTTGAATGTGCAATCAATGTCTAGGACCTTGCAACAACGTGTCTTGTAATTAGCATATTTTGTGTACAGTTGACTAAAAAGAAAAGTAATCCATAATGTGTAAATAAAGTACAAAGGTTTGATCATCTTGACATGTTTTCCATTTGTTTGGGCTTGATTATTTCATTGTTGTAGCTGTAGCTGTTTATATCACTGTACCGGAAAACATAGCATGTACTCTGACGACTAAACTAGGATTTCACTAGCAGTGGTCTAGCTAGAGTGGGGGAGGGAGGGGCAGATTTCTAAATCCCCCCCGCGCTCCACTTGAGGAGGGCGCCCAAATGTGTGTCCAAAATTTGTTGTTTACATTCAATATTACACCATTATCCCATGCCTTGATATCGAACCTCAAAATGCAGGGACCCCTAAAGAGGTTATGCCCCCACCCCCCAGCGCCCCCAAAATCCATAGCTACGCCAGTGTTCACTAGTTTTAACTGTTTGTCTCCGTAATTATTTTCCAACTAAGAAATCGAGCAGTAAGTTTAACATCTCAATTACGTAGAAGTCACTTATGATATCTCATTGTCTTGGTTTCTGCGAAGTATTTCTTCGTTTATTTAAGTATAACTTTTAAAATAACAGTGTCGAAGTATAATATTTCCTCTATAATGAAATTTATTTTGTGATTAGAAAATTTTTATTCCGCAGTGCTAAAAAAGTGCCACACAATTTTCTACATCTTAAAGAAAAACAAAAAAAAAAAAACTAGCTCATAAACACTTCGCATATTTTGTACACCGGATACACCAAAAAGCTAGATGCTATATATTTTTTTATTGTTCAGCAATGTTTGAAAATCTCCAACAGAGGAAAAGAAGAAGGTAGTTTTAAGATGGAGAGTAGGCGAGGCTGGTTATGATTTCCATGTAAATGAAAGTTGAAAAGACTCTAACCTATATATAAACTTTTGCAACTCGGCCAACCCACTTCTTGAGCAAGCAAAACTGACATAGATTTACGCCGGTGCAGCTTTTTAAAAATAATGTATGAAGTGTCACACAAGGGCTTCAATCTACTTCTGCGACGTTTGTAACTCTATATCGCATACTGACACGCAAAGAAATGTTATAAACATTGTTTCGTAAAATTAGATTTTAAGTAGCGTTCTTGTTCTTATTTTACTTTTATAACTTGTTGTAATTGCGATGGCTTTCTTTACCAATGGATAAACATTGTTTGGTATTTAAATGAAATAAACTAAACTACTAAAGCTATTATTAAAATGGTGTTTAAATCTAAACATTGCTTATACCCGATGGCATTGTGACATGATTACACTGATTTAAATAAAATCAATTTCACAAAAATAGTAACATTCAAAACTACATTTTTTTTTGTTCTATCGTATGTTAGAATGTATTAGTTCAAATGTGATATTCAATAATAAAACAGAATGTACACTAAAATGTCATCTCACAAAAAAACAACAACAATAAAAATAGACATACATATTGTATACAACAGATGGAAAGTGAGTTTTATATATCGGTAGACCAACAGAGCTCTAGTGCTATGCATCAGTAGGCCAACAGATCTTGAATTTTGTACATCAGTAGGCCAAGTGGGCTTGAGGTCTATACATGAGTAGGCCAACTAGACTAAATTTTAATACAATCAGTAGACCAACTAGACTTAAGTTTTATACATCAGTAGGTCAGCCAGACTTGGGTTGTAACATCATTAGGTCAACTGGATTTACGTTTTACACATCAGTAGGTCAACTAGACATACGTTTTATGACTGAGTGTTGTTTACCAGTAGTCCTATTGGACTTAAGAACTGTACATCAGAAGGCCTAGTACATCAGAAGGCCTACTACGACTGAGGTACTATATTAATATTACGATCAAAGATAGTTATGTTCAAAGGGAAGTGATGGCAAGCCGGAAGTGACGAATAAAGTTCTCATGCACGAAAAAATAGAGAAGCGGGTAGAAGATAGCAGACGTGTAACATAAAAACATGGCCAGAACGCTAAAGCTGATAGACACTTCCCCGCGCGGACATTTAGTGGCTATTGTGTATGGTATTGACCACACGTAAGTGACCACAGTCAGAAACAGTCCGTGCTGGATGGACCCTACAGTTGCAGTGGTCAAGTTTTTGGACCCTTGGCATGACCGCTTTAGTCTCAATTGTTCGGATTGCTTAATACTCCAGTCCAAAGATGTAACGCTGATTACGTGCTGCGTCAGTAGGAAGCCTTTCAAGTCGGAAGCCTTGCTAGGGATGTAGTTAATATCGCTTATCGCCTTGCTTGTTAATCCTCCAAGCGTAGTGTCCAAAGAGTGCCTCTTTTGAAAAGTCGGTAAAGTCGGACTTGACCGAGAACTCACGTCCTCATCTTTCTCGCCTGAAGACGTCGACCTGACGAAAGACGTCTGCACGCCCTGTTCAACGATAGTTCGGGGGTACTGACGAAATCGCATGAATTCTGTAAACATTTCTTCCAAGTCGCTAACGCTTTCGGCTTTGCTTGACTTAACCTGCGTTGGTTTACGCTCTAGTTCTCTGCTGATGTTTGGTCTGGATTTCGATTGAATATCGTGGGTAAATTTGGATGTATGTAAATCCGTATTACTGCAGTTCCTTTGGTGGGTAGAGGATATGACGGAGTTTAGCAATGCCGTCTGCTGAGAATCGCACCTTGACCTTAACTGTCGTATCCTCCAGGCCATATAGAGGTAACAGAGGAGTATACTAGGAGTCAAAACGCCATGTACCAGGATAGTACTGTAAGTGTAGTACCAGCAAGAGTGTAAATAGGAGTGGTTGCATTTTTTAACTCTATCACTGAAGAGATAGGAGACGCCCGTGTATTGAGGCGCCAGAGGAATGGAGGCGTGAAACGCCGAGAATAACCAGCAGAAGGCGATGGTGGTAACGTACACCTTGCCGGTCAAGTATTTTATAGACACACAGGGGTGGGCGGTGGTCATCGTTCTGTCCACGGCCAGAAATACCTGGGTGAGGACCCCGCAGATGTAACTGCACTGGAAGAGGAACGCAGTGGTGTTACATACAACAGGATTGAGAACACTCATGCGGCAGTCAGTCGAGCTGCAGGTGAGCAACCGGACCGTGACGGGAACGACCCACAAGAGGAGGATGAAATCGCAGAGAAGAAGATTGCCTAAAAGGATGTAACGCTTTTTCTGCTCCAACGCCTTGTACCTCCTCACGATGACAAAGAGGCAAGCAAGGTTCAAGAGCAATCCGATTATATGTACCATGTTTAGAAATGTTAACTGTAAGGCTAGACTTTCAGAACTGCTAGAAGTCAAGTTGTCACCTCTTTCCATACTGTTTATCTGACCGGAAACGTAGCCACGTCTGCTGCATGGCAGACGATGTTTATTTCTTAATGAAATATTAAACTTGGAGAATTAAAGTGACTTACCACTTCGTAGTTCTTTAACATTAAATTCAAAACAAAATACACTTTTTAATGTTTTTTTCTCTCACTTCCGCTATTTATAAAAAACAAAATTACGTCATGAAAAAACATAAAAAAACGAAACAAATAAATTAAAATTAAAATGGTAATAAAAACGTAATAATGAGTCATTAGATTATAAACATCCGGTTCCGATGGTTAGATCTGTCTATTAGTAAATATTTTGTATCATCTCCAGGATGAACCAATATCTGTGAGCCAGTTGTGTGTGAGTTAGTTGTCACGAAAGCGCTTCCAGGGCGTCAGTAAAAGCGCTATAAAGACACCAGGAGATGATTTGGACTGGGAAGCATTAGCTTACGATCGCTCTTCATGGCGTTAAGCTGTGAGTGTCGGAGTCACGAGATACGAAGCAATGAGAGTGGCCAGCGTGAAAGAGCGCCGAACCAACAAAAAGCTGAGAGAAGAAGCAGGCCTATCTGCAACTGACCAAATCTACCCATGCCACGTATGCGGCCGGCCTTTTAAAGCGACGATTGGACTTTACAGTCATCTTTGTGTTCATAGGGTATGAGAAATGTGCTCATCTTCGACCGCGAAGGAGGAGCTATATATATATCATTGTCAATGAGCTCGTTGCCTATTCTCTCTCTCTCTCTCTCTCTCTCTCTCTCTCTCTCGATATATCTTTCTTTCTCTTGGTCTCTTATTCCTTCTTTTTCTGGCTCTCACTCGATTTTCTCTCATTCCCATGCCCTCATTATCTCCCTCTCTTAGTCTCATATTTCTCTTATATTATTGTCTTATTCTACACAAGTCTGAATAATTCCTTTATGGAGTACCTGCATTTTGACACTTTAACTGTAACATGAAGCTCTTCAACACTGACAGTAACAGTTGGGAAAAAGAGTCACTGGATAGACCCAAATGGAGAGTATGCATAAAGGAAGGGTCCTGGACTGCAGATGGCGTACACACCAGAAGTAGAAAGAAAGGTGAAAGTGCATCTGGTGTCTACCTATGCCCAACCTGTGGCCGCAGCTGTGTATCAAAGATTGGCTTCTTTAGACACATGAGAAAATGCCACAGACCAGACATAGTCATACGCAGTGCTGGGTAGTAACTAGTTACAGTAACGCTAGTTAAGTGGCTGCCCTCAGTAGTGAGCGACCGAAGAAGGCGACGTTTGCTAAGTCCAAAGGGCATGGCGATGCAACCACGACGTCAGTGCAGCCACTGGAGGAGAAGGAGAAAGAGACATACGCAGACTACAGAACAGATGGCTCCATCGAGATGGCAATTTCAGCCCATTGTCGCCCCCACCGATCGACCCCCACCTGCGTCGATAAACCTCCAACGCCCATGTCGTGAGGTAGATTTTGTCCGGGACGGACAAATCTGAGAAGGGGGCAGTGTTATGACCCTATTGGCGGCGCCAAAGGGTTAACTATAGGCTCAGCTGACACACACGAGAATCACTCAGGTCAGCGGGGCCATGGACAAGGGACAGTACTACGATTACATGATTACACGCAAATATGACCAATGTTATGGTCATGTGATCGAAAGCCTGCGTGTACGATTGACACAGTGTGTAGGAAAGCGGCAGTTTAAGACCGGAGAGCGTCGAGACCAGGACTGTTAGTCGGCCATGAAATCGGTCCTGGTTGAGTCCTCATGTGTTTATGTACAAGTCCAGAAAGAGAGACAGTAGAGTTTTGTACGGTGATGTACAGAGTGACATTTTAGTTGTTGATGTCTTTTTTGATGCCAATTGTCTAGTATTGGCTGTTACCTACTTATTCACTCATTATTAAAGTACCAGATTATTTGGAGCCTTGTTGTCAAGTTCTTGATGTGTTGTGTTGTGTTTAGCAGTGTTTAAAGAAGGCCTGATTAGGAGAGAGAATCTTAACAATATAAACAAAAAATGTTTATTCTGGCAATTTAAAAAAGAGCTTTTGTTGTATAATTTTAATATACAGGCAACATTGATGACGAATAAAAGACAATGCATGATGATCTTCAGCAGAAGCTTTCACTTGTTACTGTAGTCTGCACGACAGCAGATATCTGGACAGCCCATAATCGAAGTTTTTTTTGAGTAACCGTGCACTGGATAGAGATAAGTACACTAGAACGAAAATCAGCTGCTTTGGCATGTTCACGATTACGAGGCAGACATACCTTCGACTTGATTGCTGCAACACTTGAAGAAATTCACTCCAAATTCCGCATCACTGAAAAAAATTATATGCACAGTTACTGACAATGGATCAAATTTTGTAAAGGCTTTTAAAGTGTTTTCTGAGCTGGAGACAATGCCTGCAGACTCAAAACAGACAGTGCTATCACAAATAGAGGATGGAGCAGTGACCTTTACTAATGTTGCAGACTTTTTAGAAAATGACAAGCAATCTTGCCAAGATGCTTTAGAATTTACATTGCCACCTCATCATCGTTGTGGAGCTAAAACAATGAATCTTATAGCAGTTTCTGATTCAGAAAAAACAAATGATGATTTTAATTAAAAAAAAGTTGAACCGCAGCACTTTTGCTAAATGCGCTGCACTCTGGAACAAGGCAAGCAGAAGTCCACAGGCAGCTGAAGTGGTGCATGATTTATCCAATTTAACACTTGCTGATCCAAATGCTACACGATGGAACTCATTTTATAATTCTGTTGGCAAGGTCTATTCCATTGTTGAGAAAAAAATCTGAAGCTGTGTTAAATGCTATATGCAGCAAACTTTCTCTAACAAGTTTCCGCCCAAATGAAATAATTTTCATGGTCGAGTACATCAAGGTTATGCAACCATTAGCCATGGCTCTGGACACGTTGCAAGCTGAAGTCAACTGTTTCATGGGACTACTCCTACCAACAATTTCTTCCTTGCGTTCACATCTTTCTTCAATGAAGCCCTTATTGAAGTTTGCGGCTCCACTGGCTAATGCATTACTTAGTGGAATCAGTAAAAGATTTGGCCCACTTGAAGGTGAAGATGATTTGATAATTGCAAGTGCTTCTCGTCCACAATTCAAGCTCCGATGGATACAGTCTGACGCTGAAAGAGTTCGAGCTAAATATTTGCTGCTACAAGCAATGCAGGCCATGGCTGACTGTGATGCTGCAGGCAATGCTTTCAATGATGTTACAACTGCAACGACTTCATCATCTCATGTAGGAAGTTTCTTCTGTTTTTATGAGTGATACTGGAGGTTGTACTGCTCAGTCTGAACTTGAACTTTTCCTAAACGATTCTTCAAAAGACATATCTAGTCTCCAGCACTATCCACTCGTGAAACAAGTATTTATTCGTAAAAACACAAGTCTTCCGTCAAGTGCTCCAGTGGAAAGGCTATTTAGCATAGGTGGGCAAATACTGACTCCACGAAGAAATAGTCTAAAGGATGATCATTTTGAAATGATCTTACTGCTAAGAGCCAATAAAAAACTGATACAGTGATTATTGATTAGTTAGTTATACAACACAACAATTAATAGTTTTTAATGATAGGTTAATTTTACACTTTAAACTTTGACTAATATATTGGTGAATGATTGTTTTTTATAAATACTTATCATACTGTTTTTAATAAAGAATTATGTGACGTATTATAACCGTTGTTGGAGAATCATACAACCCATCGTTGACAATCCCAGTAACTAATAGTAACTATCTAGTTACATTTTGAATAGAGTAACTAATAGAGTAACTAGTTATATTTTATCTGTTGTAACTAGTAACTATAACTAGTTACAATTTGACAGTAACTAGCACAGCACTGGTCATACGTAAGTCTTATCAGATCCAAAATAAAGGAAGTGCTCAGAAGACACAAAGATAGAGGCACATTTCTTATTCCATACGCTAAAACAAATTCGTACAAGTGCTCTTTCTTTCCTAGTGCCATTACAGAATGTAATAGGCTGCCTGAATCAGCCAGGAAAACCAACGACTTAGCAGACTAAGTCATTGATTAACATGCATGACTAGATAGACACTTGATATGGGTAGGACGTAATTATCTTATTTATTTTTTACTAACGTCTGTAATATATAAGACAAGAAATGATGACGTTCTATAGTTTTATTTGTATTGGGTCATTGGTGAGAGCCAACAGTCTGGTAGTAGACTATACAAACATATTGTAGAAACAGACAGTACATGTAATACATAAAACAACAACAAATATAGTTCATAGTTTATTGCTAAGTATTTAGGGCATTGGACTCCAGACTACCAATGAATCAGACGTTATATAAATAAGACGAAACCAGTTATAACAAACACGTAGATAGCAAAAGATAATATAATCATGATTTCGATTGACGCTTTGTGTCTCAAGATTGCATATGTCTGCATAGCCTGTCAAATGTACACGAGAAATAGTTGAGTGGCATATTGCACTGTGGGATTGAACAGCTAAAACAATTAATGATAACAATACCACCGTCCCTTTTTTTTAAATACTTTCACAGATATACAGACACACATTCTTTCTTACAAAATATTTACAGACCTGTTAGTCGAGCGGTCAAGATAAACAAACCAATTAGGTTTTCACCTAAACCAATTAAATAAAATCTGTCTAGCTTTGATCTTTTCTGAATCATCGAAGTAGTTTTTAAAATATGTTATAACCATCCTATTATAAACAATGAACTATATAAATATAATTAAAATATGCACTTTGTCAAAACCAGACTTTGATCATGAAATTTTGTTATGAAATGGTGTAATTGATAACGCGTCATTAATCCACACAGGAGTTTGTACACACGCCTCCCTCTTGTGGTGGGGTACGTATAGAGCGCCAAATAAACAATTGCTGGGTCTGTGTCATATACAATACGAGCATCGAGGTTCTCACTATTTGTAAGTTTCAGGAGAAAAATTAGAAACAGATTAGCAAAGTGAGTTCACGTTTATCCATATACGACAAATCCCTTTAACTCTTTAATTGAAGGGAGTTCATTGTAAATTATATGTAACTAAGGGGGCACAGTGGCTGAGAGGTGAAGTGCTTAGCTTCCCGGGTTCAAATCTACTTGAGAACTGGGATAGGGAATTTCGGGATATTTAAGGCGCCCCTAAGCCCACCCAACTCTAATGGGTAAGGCAGTTGGTCGTTGCGCTGGCCATATGACACCCTGCTTGTTGACCGTTGGAAAAGGAACTTTTACTACATAGAACTGGGATATAAAACAGGGCTTAGTTTGTATATGTAACATAAAAACTGGAACTGCTATCGACTGTCTACAAATCACAAAATGCATATTTTTTTTTCAGAGAAAAATTCAAGGGTAGATAATGAGAACAAACTCAAAGGTAGATAATATTCTCTGCTTTCACTTGCGAATTCAAAAATTCTTTCTCAAAATCAACTGATATAACAGGATCAAGTTTCCAAATATGACTTTCAGTAACAATCGAATAATTTTTATTTTTTTTACGATGATATGTAACATGATTTTAAAAAATCCCTTTTTTATACTAAAAATAACATCTAGATTTATATTACCGGAAAGAGTCACGAGTTCAAATACCCGTGAGCTTTGGGATGTTTAGGACGCCAGCAGACGTAACTCCAATTTCCAATACTTATAGAATTATACGCCTGCAAAAGCGTGCGTTCTATAAAGTAAATACTTTGACTTCTATGAGGTCTGATAAGTTCCTTGCTAGCAATAGTAAAAGTGACACAGACATTCAAACAGATGGCATGATAAAATGTCAGTCAAAAAAAAAACAAAAACACAATGTAATTAAGGCAGATAAAAACCATTAAAAGATATAATTATTTCATCCAAACAATGTGTAAGACAATGAGGTGAAATGAAGGAACAATCAATGTGATCTAATTTCAATCAGATATTGATACATTTTAGCCAATACAACGTGATGAAGAAATCAGAGAGCGTAAATCATCATAATTGAATTTTTTTTTTACAAAGCTTATATCAAGTCACTCTGTCTGTCTGTCTGGCCAAAGGTTTGTAGACGTTAGTTCTCCAACACCCAATCTCGGGTCAATCTGAAATTTGGCACAATTATTTCTTTCACCTGACAATACAAAAATCAATATAAAAAAAAACAAAAAAAAACCAAATAGGTCTGTCTAACCCTAACTATTGGTAATAAATTATTTTGTTTGGTATCACAAACAAGGGAAAGAATTTGTACTTGACTGAAGTGGTGGTAAAAGCTGAATATATATTGTCTGTCTGAGGCTTAATGAATAAAAACATGAAATAAAAACAATAGATACCTATACAATCTTCCACGCACTCTTCGCTAGCAGAGTGGTTGACATGTTGGCTAGAGAAGCCTGGGAAGGCTTTAGCCCACAAGATCGAATTCAAATCGTTCCCTTTGTTTTTTCCAACTGGTTCAGATAAGTCAGCGGTTCTCAACCTTTTAAGCTCAGCGACCCCTTTTTACAATCCACCACTCTGCCGCGACCCCCCCCCCCCCACACACACAAACAGAAATAGAAGAGTAGACAATAACAATCCATATTTTCGATCGTCTTAGGCGACCCCTGGCAAATCGTCAATCGACCCCCAAGGGGGTCGCGACCCACAGGTTGAGAACCCCTGAGATAAGTGATAGAATCAGACTATATTGATAAAACTGAAAGCATGAAACTCCGCTAAACAAAAACAATGGACCTCATTCACGAATCGTAAACAAACAACATTTAGCCACGTGATTCTCTATCTCTTCTATACAAATTACGTAGTGCACACAGGCTGTCACGTGACAGTTTTTTTAAAAAATCTTATCTTATCTTATATAATACAGACGTTACTTCAAAAAAAGAAGATGATTACGTCCTACGCGTCATGCATTTAATCATGCATATTAACCAATGACTTAAATTCTGCCAAGTCACTGGTTTTTCTGGCTAGCTCAAGCAACCCATTCCATGCTCTAATAGCACTAGGGAAGAAGGAGTATTTGTACAAATTTGTCCTAGCATATGGGACGAGGAATGTGCCTTTATCTTTGTGTCTTTCAGAGTATTTTATTAAATTTTGTTTTTGTATTTGAAGATTATGGTTCAGTGTTTTATGTATAACTGCTACTTTACTTTTGAGTCTTGTCCTGAAGGCTTTCTAAATTTGATGATTTAACTAAAGGTGTTACTCTAGTCAAATGTAAATATTCGTTTATTTGTTATGAATCTTTCGCTGTTTTATCAACATTAACACGTGGCTAAATGTTGTTTGTTTACGATTGGTGAATGAGGTCCTTTGGTAAAAAAATATATATATTTCTAGAGCACAGATTTATTATTGTTAGTCTATAGCTCTATTACAGAATTAATCACATGACTGATCCAAACTAATTGATACACTTATATAAACGTTTCTTCTTTAATGGGTATTCTCTTGTATTTGGCTTGTTTCAAGTTCATTATGTTTCGTGTTTGCAGTAATGAAAAGAGCATATGGTTTCTAATCTTTATAACTCGCGGTATCTGTTTCGTTCTTGGTGTTGCTGTTTTGTTTTATTTTTGTTGAAACTGTTCAACATTGTGCCCTACAAATATAGCCATATGGAGCGTGGTGTTTAACTTGCAGACCGGAAGGAGTCACGAGTTCAAATACCCGTGAGCTTTGGGATGTTTAGGACGTAACTCTAATTTAAAAGCGTCTGGACCGCAGAAACTAATGAGCTTGACATACGGCCTCCTTCAGCCCTGAAACGTCTATGGTTCATCTCGAACACTTTTTCATATATATGTGGAGTCCTATTTTGGAGAGACACTCCCGCCAACATATATTGGATGTCAAGGTGGCTTTCTCCTTGGTGGTAGAGGAGCCGGCCATTTTCCGTGTGGCACGCTTTTCTTCAAGAGCTGAGGCCCATGTTTTCTCGCTGTCCATAGCTTTCTTGGTCACCGTCTCTCTCCAAATAGTGTGGTCTAAGGCTCTGTCTTCCCAATGGTCAGTATCAATGTTTACTAATTTTAAATCCCTTTTTATCACACCAACGTAAAGGAGGTCGGGGCGACCAGTTTTTCTTGAGCCAGAAGCAAGTTGCCCGTACAGAATGATTTTCGGGATGCGATTGCCCTCCATCTGGCGAACATGTCCGAGCCAGCGCAGGCGGCGTTGCCTGAGGACCGTAAAAATGCTGGGAAGGCCCGTCCTCGCGAGGATCTCCGTATTACACACCTTTTCTTTCCATGTTATTTTTAAGGTCCTTCGAAGGCAGTGCAAGTGGAATGAGTTTAGTTTTCTCTCTTGTTTTGTGTAGGTTGTTCACGACTCGCTGCCGTACAGTAGCGTGCTAAGAACGCATGGCTTGCAGACCTCCATTTTGGTCGCTGTGGTGAGCTTCTGGTTTCCCCAAACTCTTGTTCAGAGTCTAGCGAATGTCGAGGCAGCCTTCCCTATGCGTATTTTATTCTCCTCTTCTAGAGACAGGTCATCTGTAATTGTGAATCCCAGATAGCAAAATTCGTTTACGGCATCTAGCTTGTTATCGTCAATGAGGATGGTTGGTGGTGCTGAGCAGGTGGTCCCATAACATTAGTTTTCTTTGTGCTAATGGTTAGGCCATACTGTTTGCAAGCCTTAGAGAAGCAGGACATTAGTGGCTGAAGCTCCTCTTGTGAGTGTGCCACTACCGCTGCGACGTCCACGAAGAGGATATCTCTTATGAGATGAGCTTGACATCCTATAAACATTCACAATATCTATAGCTACAAATGCGCAGATTTTTTTTTAAAGTTTGGGATGTATTTCATTGATCCATCTAAGAAACGTCTGCTTTTCAATGGTCCAATCATCTCAGAGACCTAATTATAACTTTTATTTCTTCAGTCTAGATCGAATATCTTCCAGTCCAAGTTTTTGTGAATCAATAACAAGAACTAACAATTTAGAAGAGATTAAATGTCTATTTGACATGCATGACTTGGTAGTTACAATGAAAGACCTACATGTTTTGGAAGATTACAACTTCTTCTGTAATTCATTAATTAATTATTTCACGTGTTAACAACAAACAGCAAACTAGCTAACAATGAAGAATTAGTCATCAATATCGAAACTTTTCTTTGTAATTTAAAGAATGTGCAGAAATATTTGCACCTTTTGTTACACTTTGAAAAGTCTTATAAAAATTGTATAATAGTAATCTTATTTCTTTAGCAGGAGATGCTGTACTTCTTGGTTAATACCAACGTAGTCAAAATGACTACTAATTACTTGTAACACGCTCATAGTTTATTTTTAGTCTATAATCAAAATATTTATAACAACTAAAGAATTTCCAGTCAATTAGTTTGGCTTATACTACATGTCAGACAACAATGCCATTCACTTCCTGCACAGACCAACTAGTTTTAACCAGCCATGCCAGGCAATGCATGATGCTAGTCTATTCACCGTCTACCGAAATGATGACCTCATTAATTAACAGCACCAACTCTCAAACCCAAAAGACATGGATCCTGCAATGAATGATATTAATGAAATATTTATACTGGCAGCACTGGAAAACTTGAAAGAATACATAAATAAACGTAATGTAGTTTGAGTTATCCTCCAGATTTTTAAAATTTTCAACCCATCTAGGGTTATAAACGTTGGTTCAATGACTTTGTCCAGGAGTCACTATGTTCTCGTGACGAGAATCAATGAGTTTTTACGTAAGAACCAAATGTCTTTTTTTTTTAAAAAACGATATAATTTCTTCTATAAGTTTAATCGCCACTAATGCTAAACCAGTCCAACAGAAAGTTTGTTTATATAGGTCGGTTTCAACTAAGGCCATCGGTTCAACTGAAATGAAGCCAATGTTAATTTCGGCATAGAAGAGGGAGCCTTCAGGGAAAAGCTACTAGAGTTTTCAATGAACAGGGAGTGTCAGACTTCCGTAATCTTCTTTCTGAACCGTGGCACTGGCATCTCCATACTGAAGTTGTCACTGACAGTGACATCGTCGATGTTTACATCATCAAGCACGTCCATGTCACTCATCGGGTCAGCGGTGAAGATGTCATCATCACTGACCACACCAGGTCTGTAGTTGTCATACTCAGACTCGTAAGCCGTAGAGCCAGAGTCGGCGTTAATGTGGTTGGCCGAGTGGGACATCTCGCTACTGCTGGCCAGAGAACTCAGGCTGGTGTGCTCCGCTCTGGAGCCGAGAGCCTGCACTCCGAATATGAGCGGCATCAGGTATGCGTGGCGAGTCTTGGGGCTGGCGCAGTTGGAGGATGGAGGCGATGAGACATCCTCCCGGTCACTGGGGATGTAGTCCAAGCTGCGGCAATGGCGGGGTGGGATACTATGAGGCTGACTTCTCTTAATCTGAAAAGGGTTGATGGACATCCTGTTTGGTCTGTAGCTTTCCTGTTTCATGGCATGTGGTAAAAATTTGGTCTTATCCTGAGCAGGACTAAATTTGTTCTTTTTTAATTCGGGAGTTTTCGGGTACTTGCTGAATTGAGCAACTAGACCGTTAGTGTGTTTGTTGTATCTGCCTTCGGACGCGCCCAAAAAACTATCTGGCTCATCATAGAAAATATTCTCCATGTCTGGCTGGTCATACTCTTGGGTCAACTCCTGCAACAGCTGTGTTAGAGAAGCGGACGCCTCTGGGATAGGAAACTTGGGCGTCGGTGGGCAGTGAGGAATACTGTTGATGGTGTCGCTTGACCTTGACCTGAAGCGATCCAAGGTGCTGTAAGGGGACGTGAAGACATAGCTGAGGACGTTCTGCCGGTCATCCTGATGGGGCAGCTGACGTATTAAGGCGCTCCTCGATGGTTTTAGCTCGATAGGGTTTAGGAACACAATGGATGAGTGATCACTGATTGGATGCGAGGATATAGACTCTCGTTCATCATCTGAGACATAGTTAAGGTTGAAGGCTTCCTTCTTCTGTCTGTAAGGTGATAGTCTCTCTAAAGCTTTGTAATGAGGGGCAGCTGGATACGACTTGCGATAGTTCATTTTGAGGTGGCCTGCTTTATCGTTGGACACTGACCTCACGCCGTTAGTTTGACTAGACCAGTATTTGGACTGAAGTTGTGACATCAACTTGTCGTTTTTGTCTTGATTACTGGGATCGTAAAACAACGACATTGTCTTACCGTCAATACTGGCCACTACTCCACCTAACAGTTTCCCTCCTGGTTGTGTCCCTTTGGGAGAAGGGGGGTGGATATTGTTTTTCTTACTAGCTTGAAGATTGTTTTCCGTCACGTTTGGTGAAAGTTTACTGCTGTAGTGCCCGTTCTCAGATTCATCATCATGGATGATGACTGTCTGCTCGGATGAAGTGCTCCTCTGAGAAGGTGTTGCCGAGTGGTGGCTGTAGTCGAAGGAGCCTTTACTTCTCTGAGAAGACGTTGAAGAAGGACATTTGTCTATTGGCTCACGATAAACCCCTGTCACAAACTTGTCATCGTTTGGAGATGATGCATCGACAGAAGGGGATTTCTGAGACCGAGACAGACACTCAGACAGTTCAGCGTAGTAGCTCTCTGGGTAGATGTCTCTGTCTAAACATGCATCTCTGAATGGGATGTCTATCGCTGTAGTTGGTGAGGGATATTTCGGAGATGTTCGAGTGAGCTTTTCATCTGAATAACTTGCAGAGGGGTCTTCCAGGATTGTATCTTCTGCAACTTTTCTGAGATGGTTTTTCATTGGGGGCGAGACACATTTGTATATAGGAGCGTTGGCCTTGGCGTAGTGTGGGCTGCCATTGAATGAGGGAATAGGAGGTGGCTTGCAACTGGGCTCACTGTTAACTTTACGTAAGGAGTGAAGATTGGCTGTGTGGCCCCTTGAAGTTGTTGGGCTTGCCATTGTTTTCACAGCTCTAGCTCCATCGCTGACAGTGGACTTAGGGCTTGTTGGACTGTTTGGGCTAGTGGATAAGTTTCCTTTTGTTTTCAGACTATCAAATAGAGAGTTCTGAACTTGCACTGAAGCAGGTCGTGGCTGCTGGCTCTGCATATTAGAATTGAAAAAGTGAACAGCTGGCAGCTCAGGCCCTGCATTCTCAACAGTGGCAGAATTTCCAGCGGATGAACTGCTGAGTTTTCTAGGGCTGCGGTGCATATGGGGGCTGTCAAGGGAGCTCTGCCTCTTTTTATTAAGGCTTCCTGTAGGAGTGGAGCCACCCCTCTGTCGTTCTATGGTAGACATTTGATGCTGCAAGCGTTCGGAGCTTGAAGTGAATATCTGTTGCTCTGAACTGGATGACTTCCCAAGAATTCTAGGGGATGATGCTTCAGGAGTATTGGAATTGACAACTGTAGTTGGCATGTTATCAACGGATCTAAAAAAAAAGATTTTCAGAATTGTGAAAATCATATTGTAATAATGAATGATTCATGTCTACTTAAGTCATAATAATAATAATAATAATTAATAATAACAATAATAATAATCATCTTTATTACCCTAAGGAAAGTTGTTTTACATTTGTGCTTTACACATAACACTTTATGGGAGAAAACGAATGATACTGTTATAACCTTGCCATGCACACTGCCACCCAAGATAGTGCAGAACTATTAGAGACCTAGGCTAAGATGGATGTTGACATTAGAGGGAAGGAGAACGCTTTCCGCCCAAGTCTAGAGAGCTTATGAAGATGCTGTGCTCAAGGCAGATGTTGTTTTATGTATGTGATGTCCTCGTGTAGATAAAATCGTTGCCTCGTTGAGTTGCCTCCCTTAAGTTATTACAATACGATACCATAGCTCACAGAATATGTGTTTGTTCATACTAGTCTCTCCTAATACATTACATATGAAATTTACATCAGAATGCCAGATTTATTCTGGGACGGATTTAAGGGAAGGCAGCTGGTGTTAAATCCCTGGGGTTCCCTGATTGGAGATAAAAGTATATCTGAATTTATAATAAATTTTTAAAAATGTAAATAAAAAAATTATTTAAGCTTCGCATAATTAAGGTCATAAATTAATTTAAAGAAAGGGACAAAAAGTTCTCCCTTGTCTTACAACAAAGAAGTCAAAATCTTCTCCCTTGTTTTTTCAACACTTTTTGACCAGGCTTTATCTCTTGTTATTTGTTCAAATTTGAAATATGCTCTACTAGCAGTACTAATGAACTTAATGTTCTACCACTGACCTGTATGAAGGTGTTCCGCTTGGATGTGGACTATCAGGGGGTGTGACTGGTGGATACATACAGTTGGGATCTCGAGGAACCATGCGGTCCTTTAAAAAGTAGGTAATCATATCGCCTTTGCCCTTGACTGGAACCTTTCCTCGGCACTCGAAACTGAAGACATTCTTTAAAACAGCGTAAACTTCTTCTGTCACCTAAATTTTAAATATGGGAAAGTGGAATCTATTTTAACAAAGCTTACTTTTGTCTGTCTGTCTGATGTAAACTTTGAACACATGATAAATTTGAACTTCAGAAATGCCAACTAAATAAAGAGCTAAAAAAAATTACACTACAAACAGAGGAGCTTAGAAAAATGTGATTATTTCAATAACTTTTTTTAAAAAATACAAAGCTTATATTGAGAGTACTTGTATCAAATTGTTGGGATCAGTTATGTAATTAAATTTGTAATAAATAAATAAATTATAGATTTTTTTAATAGCGCTACTTTCATGCTTATAGCATGCTCAGAGCGCTTTGGTGTAATCTCCTTTGTGGACCAGTGGGGGGAGGGGGTATCTAGGAGAAGGTTTTCCCTGCTGCCTTTAGGTGCTCGCTAATAGATAATTTAATAGATCAAGACTAAAAATAAAAAAATCTCTGCACTCAGAAATATTTTTAACATTGTTTTTATTAAGCGCGATTCATGCTGTTAGTTTTCTCAATATGCAATGAAATTAGATTCTTTATAGTTTTTAATTTCTTAAATGAAAATTAAAATGGTATTTACTGACCTGAATTTTCCCTAAGACCCCAGTACTCTCCATACGACTGGCCACATTCACAGTATTTCCCCAAATGTCATATTGTGGTTTTCTGGCTCCGATGACTCCAGCCACCACTGGACCTACATTGATGCCTAGAAGAAAACAAATTAAATCTGGTATATACATTTACCCACTTTATCCTGTCAGCCAATACTAAATTTATTACAGAGCAGACATTGCTGACAAATGAGGAAATTCTCAACAGGACAGGATCACAATGGCTATTGGGCCCCTTAATGACCTGCTGACTACTGAATTGAGATCTTTAGCTAAGGAAAAGAAGAAGTAGACAGAGAAAGAGATGGGAAGATAGCATCTACCATTGAAAGAGATTCAAGTGCGTTTTGCGCCCTGGACTGTCATTTGGATTTATTGATGGTCGAGGGTTCAAATCCTGCCCGCTCCCATTTCCCATCGTCCTGCGAAAGGTTTGGACTGGGGAGTAAACTAACTTCAACTCTGAAGGAACATCCGAAACATGTCAAACAAACAAGTTAAGGCAAAAGACAGAGAAGGAATGGAGAAAGATTATCCATAGATCATGTGTGGTTCCCCAATTGTGTAACAAACTAAGGAATAGGGGGTGAAGACAGTGAAGATGCCAAGGGCTTCACTCTCAATAGGAGCTCTCTAAAAAATAAAAAACTTTATAAATATTTTTAAATGATGGACGATGAGATTATATATGCATGTGATTACTTTAGCATTAATTAAGTGAATTTTCATTATAATCTTGAAAAGAAGGTCAAGGCCTCTAAGAATAACCTGCCAGGGCATCCAGTGACTTTAATTGACCTGCTGTCAGCATACAGTGTAACCAGAAGAAGAACTTACCAACTCTTAATTCAATGTAACTAGAGGAAGAACTTACCAACTCTTAATTCAATGTAACCAGAGGAAGAACTTACCAACTCTTAATTCAAAATTGTTGTAAGAATTTTCATTGATGTTCTTCAACTTTTCTTTCATGGCCATCACAAAGTCCACCAACATAGTCAGGTAATAAACTATAGAATCTTCTCGTCCCTGTAGGCAGAAGACACAACGGTCAAACATTATTGTTACTGTTTAGATTTAAGCACCAGATGTGAACATTTTGAGCATGCATGGAAGCAAGAATCTCATTGAACTAGTTGAAAAATAAAGTTGTTCTGACTTACTTTTACTAAGTGAGTAGGCTTCAGACCTGTAGCTGCCATATAACAGCTTCCTATTGTCTTGATTTTTTCAACACCAAAAAAATATGGAATATCTAGAAGCTAGGCATAAAAAAAGCACAAATTATGATATTGAACATTTCAAATTGACTGAGGTTTGAAATATTAAAATATTACTTCCATTCGTAATACATTAAGTAATGATTTGACCAAAAAAAAAAAAATTACAACTAAAATAAAAACAAAATATTACTTGATAAAAAAAAGTTAAAATCTCAGGTTCTGGATAATTCATAATATTTTTTGAAACATGTTTCAATGAATCTGATACTAATTTGATTAAATATCTAATTAATTAGTTTCACTTATTGGTTATAATGATGAGTTATCAATTATTTATGTTATCCTACAAAGCAGCTAACCTGATCTAACATACAAATCTACCTGCATTTATTAGATACCTCATCAAAATCTGCAATAATTTCATTCAAGACTCGAAGGCACTCCACCCCTTGATTGTTTGCTGCCAACTCTACATAGAAGTTGGAGAAATTAGGTATGGAAGCAAAGAACACTGCCACTTTATTGTACTGTTGGCTATACAGCTCCTAGACATACAGAGAAAATACACAAATATGCAACTTAATTACTTGTATAAGATTCTATATCATGTCTGTTTATTTGAACAAGTTGGTTCTATGATTATTTAAGTGGTACAGATGTAGATAGTGAGTATTAGTATTTTATTTGAAATTCAAAAACAAAATAAAAAATTCATAAAATTTGGCCCTCCACCATTCTCCACAGTCTAGAAAAGATGTAATAGTCTGATGGGAGGTTTGGGCAAGTATGTAATAGTCTGATGGGAGATTTGGGCAAGTATGTAATAGTCTGATGGAAGGTTTGGCCAAGTATGTAATAGTCTGATGGGAGGTTCGCCAAGTATGTAATAGTCTGATGGGAATTTTGGGCAAGTATGTAATAGTCTGATGGGAGGTTTGGGCAAGTATGTAATAGTCTGATGGGAGGTTTGGGCAAGTATGTAATAGTCTGATGGGAGTTTTGTGCAAGTATGTAATAGTCTGATGGGAGGTTTGGCCAAGTATGTAATAGTCTGATGGGAATTTTGGGCAAGTATGTAATAGTTTGATGGGAGGTTTGGGCAAGTATGTAATAGTCTGATGGGAGGTTTGGCCAAGTATGTAATAGTCTGATGGGAGTTTTGTGCAAGTATGTAATAGTCTGATGGGAGGTTCGCCAAGTATGTAATAGTCTGATGGGAGGTTCGCCAAGTATGTAATAGTCTGATGGGAGGTTTGGCCAAGTATGTAATAGTCTGATGGGAGGTTTGGCCAAGTATGTAATAGTCTGATGGGAATTTTGGGCAAGTATGTAATAGTCTGATGGGAGGTTTGGGCAAGTATGTAATAGTCTGATGGGAGGTTTGGCCAAGTATGTAATAGTCTGATGGGAGTTTTGTGCAAGTATGTAATAGTCTGATGGGAGGTTTGGGCAAGTATGTAATAGTCTGATGGGAGGTTTGGCCAAGTATGTAATAGTCTGATGGGAGTTTTGTGCAAGTATGTAATAGTCTGATGGGAGGTTCGCCAAGTATGTAATAGTCTGATGAGAGGTTCGCCAAGTATGTAATAGTCTGATGGGAGGTTTGGCCAAGTATGTAATAGTCTGATGGGAGGTTTGGCCAAGTATGTAATAGTCTGATGGGAATTTTGGGCAAGTATGTAATAGTCTGATGGGAGGTTTGGGCAAGTATGAAATAGTCTGATGGGGGGTTTGGCCAAGTATGTAATAGTCTGATGGGAGTTTTGTGCAAGTATGTAATAGTCTGATGGGAGGTTCGGCCAAGTATGTAATAGTCTGATGGGAGTTTTGGGCAAGTATGTAATAGTCTGATGGGAGGTTTGGCCAAGTATGTAATAGTCTGATGGGAGGTTTGGCTAAGTATGTAATAGTCTGATGGGAGTTTTGGGCAAGTATGTAATAGTCTGATGGGAGTTTAGGGCAAGTATGTAATAGTCTGATGGGAGTTTTGGGCAAGTATGTAATAGTCTGATGGGAGTTTAGGGCAAGTATGTAATAGTCTGATGGGAGTTTAGGGCAAGTATGTAATAGTCTGATGGGAGTTTTGGGCAAGTATGTAATAGTCTGATGGGAATTTTGGGCAAGTACCATGTAATAGTCTGATGGGAGTTTTGGGCAAGTATGTAATAGTCTGATGGGAGTTTAGGGCAAGTATGTAATAGTCTTCAAATCTGAAAGAAAATCTGCAACATGTAAAACAAAACAAAAAAAGCAGTCTAAAAGTTTAATTCCCAGTTTGACTCAACTTCTATTTCATGATAGTTTTAAATAAATTATTGGACCTCAGATAAGATTAATGTTATTGATTCAAGGTTGCTGCATGCACCATGGCTATGTGAAATGTGCTTCTGACTATGGTCTCGATTTACCGCAGCTCAACACAGCTGCCGCCACTTTGTGTGAGGATGTAATAATCTTTTTTTTTTCTAATGGAATGTCCAAAACTTGTAAATCAAAGCAAAATTAAGACTACACTAAGTATAATTGCTCAAATGATTATTCCCAGCTATTCCACAGTTCACTTAAAGGATGCTTACCATGTGGCTGCTTGACTGAAGATGTAAAAAATGGTTGGCTACATGCTCAGGCAGCAAGTTACACAATATTCTAGAGTTTTGTCTTTGAAGTTCCTGCATACCAGATTTCTCCTCAGTGGCCTGTGATGTAAGCCAAAAATGTGTCATAAAAAAAATGAAAGTTAAACAACAGAAACCAAACAACAAAGCACTGCAAGAAAACTCTAGTCAGAAAAATATAATAAAAAACTTAATATCAAACCACATAAATTGGGCTTTCAATTTATAATGGAAGATTTGTAAAATTACATTCTAAATTCTGAACTATTCTGCCATATAGTGCCATAAAATGTCATTGCATAGTAAACTAAAACTCTTTAAAATCTACAGATTATTAATAGGAACAGGACCTAAATTTTGTTAGTAAACAACTTGAAAAAACTTTTTGTAATTTGTGTTTCCAGTTATCAGTGACTATAGCAAATGACAAGAAGTAAGTACATAGTATACAAACCATATTGGATGCAACAGATAATTAAGTTGAAACAAGACAACTTTACCAATTGTATTATTGTTAAAATTACTTTTTTAGGACAAGGATAAACTTATTCAAATTATTGGGCATAAATTATGATATTTTTTGAAGATGGATGTATGCCGTTATCATGTACTAAACGAGCAAAGTTTTAGAAAGTAAAATAAATAAGAATTATGTGTTTAAATTATAAATATCTTAATTTTGAATGTTTTTTATGAATGCTTTTTTTTAATGACTGCACTTGTAGATTTCAAATAAAATGAAAATCTACTCTCGTAAAAATACCAGTGAGGTTTAGAAAACATTTGAATGAGTTAAGAAATATTTGAGAAAAATAGTTACAAGAATAACTAGGCTGGCATTCTTATTTTACAATCAGTTTAAAAGCCGTTGTAACAACCATTGAGTAGCCAACTTAAAGTGATGCAACAAACACCAGAGAATGAGAGCATATCATTGTAAGAATTGCTAAGCATGGAAAATATAGTCCCTGGAGAAACTGACCTAGATGTAAGAAACACGAGAGAATATAAACATATGATTTTAGTAATTTATAACCAAGAAAAACATAGTCGCTGGAGTATGCAACAAATACCATAGTATTGGTTATCTGCTTTAAATTCATATTTCATATTACTATTTATTACTTAGAATGTAAAGCATTTATATTTGTTAAAACATCATATACATGCCTTCAAGATATCTTACATAATTGATTAAATAATATATTTGGTTGCAAGTGAATGTTTGTACAGTAGAACAGAGATATAGTTAATGTACTTCCAGAACATAATAAATTTGATAGACCCCTGAATGAAACAGGCATAAAATTACCAGACTCAGTCAGTTGTTAGTCATGCTACATATGGAAATATTTAATATTAATTTGTATGCAAATTATCACTCACCAATTTAAACTGTAAATACAAAATCATATATAAGTATATTTAGGGGTGAGAATTGTGGAAGGCTTTTTTATACATATAAATATATATTTTAAATGAATGAATGAATTATATTTTTGCTAACATCTACAAACATGTATTGTATTTATGTTCAAGTGTGCCTGAGTCTGTTTTAAATGTTTTGGATGTTCCTTCAGCATTGAAGATTATTACATCCTAGCCCAAACCTTCAGCAAGGGATGTCGACAGGCAAGGCTTAAGTCTGGATGGTATCTGAGAGTAATTGATTTTTTGTACTTACTAACTATAAGAATGGAATGTTTATTACACGGCAATGATTTGGTCTTCTTCTGAATAGTTTATTGTTTTGAAATCTTAAAGTGCTATTGTACATAGAGTGTTATTGTTGTTGTACTCAGTTGTAGTACTCAGCATTAATCTTTTATGAATTTAAAATTTCAATAGAATGTTAAACAATTTGTTTCAACTCATGAAATAACTGACAAGAGAAGATTGAAGCCTTAATGGGATTTAACACAAATATAGAGTCCTCAAGGACTGATTTTTATTTTTATTTAGAGAGTAACTCACAATATGCTAGGACAAATTTGTACAAATGTTCCTTCTTCCCTAGTGCTATTAGAGCATGGAATGGGTTGCCTGAGCTAGCAGGAAAACCAATGACTTGGCAGAATTTAAGTCATTGGTTAATATGCATGACTAGATGCATGATACGTAGGACATAATCATCTTCTTTTTTGAAGTCTGCATTTTATATGATTAAAAAAAATAATTAAACTTTTGTTGTTGTTTTTTTTTTTGGTGATGCTGTAAATCATAGAAATTGTGACTGACCTGTGATTTCCACAAATAGTCCAGCCGAAGTGTCCATTCTTGTTCTCTGTTCTGTAGTGAGAATCCCAATAAAAACATAATGAAAGCTAAAATCCCATTCACATCAGTTGGCATCAAGGCACTGAAATAAAAGGTATACTATAAACTTAATTATATTCAAATTATATTACACCTTTCTTTTTAAATACTAAAATAAATTTTGTATGCGTCTTGTATACAAATTTTAAGGATTTCTGCAATGTGGAGAGAAGACAGAGGGGTCGGCATACCAAGTTGTCGAGGTAGAAAACTTAACTGCTGTTGGCATAATGTATCTGAACTAATAAAACTTGAAATAACTTCCTTGTGAACAATACTAAATATTACTTTTAATTTAATATAGACAAAATCAACTTGTGATGAAAAGCAATAAATATAATAGACTTTAGTTATAATATAAAATTATATTTTTTTAAAAATCTTAACTCTCTACAATAACACTTCTATTCAGTCTCATGTTCTGGAGTCATCTGTCCTAACTGAGACCCATGATGACAATGCTACCTATCATGCATCTTTTAGAACCAATGGCTATTTTCTTTCCACAATCATCATAGAAACACACAAACACACCCACACCCCATAACAACTAGGTCTCAAATATTTCTGGTTGCGGGCCTTGTGTAATTTATTTCATAAATTTTTAGAGATAAATGTCTTTTATAATAATAATGAAAGGGCAATGTCTTAAGATTAATTAAGTCTGTAATATTTCATGTGCCTATACTAAAGACAGATTTCATTTAGGCAACGCAACCTATAGAGAAGAGCTATTTAACACTGAATTATGATATCTAGACTTATAAAGGTTCCCATATCTCAAATTGCATAAGGTCTTTTCAAGTTCAATACTGCACTTGCCTATGCAGACCAAGCTGTAACCTACTGTAAAGACGTGTGTATGTGAGTTTCTGGTGTAACCTTGACAAAAAAAAAAGTAGTGGATAAATTTGGTTGTGTAGGCTGGAATGAATTCTGATGAAATCATGAGGTGGTATGTCGTAAATTGAAGTCAACAAAGGCTGGGGAAAAAATTTGAAGAAAAAGGAGAATAGCAAGAGATGTGAAACCAGGTGGTAAAGCTCGGGCGGGCTTGACCTACTCGCATTTTGACATTTGACATCATGACATGAGATAATGGCATAATATTTAATTTAAAAACAAATTTCGAACACTTAATTGGGGCCCCCCCGAAAAGTGGAGGCCCAATGGGATTTTCTACTTTTGAGACAGAAAAGATGTTTTTTTAAAGAGTTATAATTTCTTTAAATTATTATTTCATTTGTATTTCTAATTTCAAGTTGAATCTTTGTTAATTTATTTTAAAAAAGGTTTATTAAACTTTGTTATATTAATGTTTTACATTAAAAATTGAATACGCCCACATAGGTTAAGTTGTATTAGTTGTTTCCAGCTACAAACCTATCTTATCGTATCTTATGAAATGCAGATGTTGCTTCAAAAAAGTATTTAATTATGTGCTATGCCTGTTCCTAAGTCAATCTAGTCATGTATGTTAATCAATAACTTAAATTCTGCCAAGTCATTGGTTTTCCTGGCTGACTCAGGCAACCTATTCCATGCTCTATTAGCACTATGGAAACCAATAAACCAATCACAGAGTATTGACCCCTAATACTTTCTTTTCAAGATACCAACAAAGCAGCTGTCTTCTGGAAGTCTATTTTTAGCTAATATCTTAAAAGGAGTAATGTATTCAGTTTGAAGAGTAATGATATTTTTTAAAACTCTTAATTAATCCAACTATATTATATAAATATGTTTATACTGCTGAGTTAGTAGACTGGCTATACTAAAACATTTTGTTATGTATCATTGTATAAAAGAGGGTCACATGACCAGCTTACTGTGTTATGTCATCAAACTGAACAAAAAGATTTTTGTGCGTGTATTCCATCACCAAGATGTGTCCAGCACAGAAGACGACCATACAGAAGATCTTCACCAGAGAGTTGACCTTGATGAACAGGCTCAGCAGGAAGAAGCACATGATGCCAGACAGGACGATGTAGCTGGGGTCGCTGCAGGTCAAATGCCTGTCTTGGTTTATCCTCGTCAGACTCTCAAGGAAACCCAACCCTTGGCCACCACTGCAACACAGCTAACAATAAAAAATAATTGTATAATTGATTTATTAAAATATAGTTTTTAACGCAATGCTAGTTCTTCGCCCTGTGATAAAAAATTTGAATAACTGATTCATCAAAGTATAGTTTTTAACAAAATTTTGGTATTTGACAATATGATACAAAATGTGTATAATTGATTCATTAAAATATAGTTTTTAACAAAATTTTAGTTTTCGACAAAATGATAAAAAAGAAAATGTGTAGCTCAATTCCTGGACCGTTTCTCTGGGTCAGTTTCACTCGCTGTTTGCATCTCACACAAAAACTTTAGTCTACTCTCTCTACATAAACAAATGTGTACGCTTATAGGCTTACATAACATTTTCTAAAATATTGTCCACATCTACCCACTGTCCAGCATAGTTTTGTTTGTCATTTGTCCTATCATGTTAAAAATTCAAAATTAAAATAATCTCCCTTGTCACCTCCCTTTAATTTAAAATGGTTTACATGCTTGTGCATACTTTTTGTATATTTCATTATAAAATCAATTCTGAATGCTATAAGCAACTTCAGCGCACTTTTTAGTGCTTAATAAAAATATTAATAAATTAATATAATTAATTATTATGCTTGGCATACAAAATTTAATGATAATAATAATAATAATAATAATAATACATCAAGCATTAAGGGAGATCATTATATCCCCTAGCTTTCAAAATAACAAACATACTTTTGGTTATCTATCTTATATTATTTATTTGTAGTTTAAACTTATGGTCTATGTCATTTGTTTATAACCTATTTATTTCATTGTTTGCATTACAACAAAATAATACTTACCACGTTGACTTGTACCATTAGATACGGGATAAATACAGTAGTC
This sequence comes from Biomphalaria sudanica, assembly GCA_036873155.1. Lineage (NCBI taxonomy): Eukaryota > Metazoa > Mollusca > Gastropoda > Planorbidae > Biomphalaria > Biomphalaria sudanica. Next base: position 359,466 of record JAZGLO010002693.1, read on the forward strand.
AATGTGAGAAACACTCTAAGCCGTGACCATTTGCTTAGATTAATATTAGTGCACTGGAAAAGTCACGATTGATAAAGAAAGAAATAAAAAGAAAAAAAAATACAACCCAATTCTTAAATAATACAATATTTTAAGATCTAGGATGTTAGCTTTAAATAATGATACGCTAATAAGCTTAATGATACAATATTTTAAGATCTAGGTTGTTAGCTTTAAATAATGAAACGCTTAATATTAAACTATAGAACACTGAGCTCAATAAGCGACACGCCAACACTAGACGCTGGGTACATCAGACTCTTTTAAACACACACTCTCACTGTACACAGGCTACACACAGCAAAGAAATATGAACAGTCTTGCCAAAGGGGGATAACTCTACATACAAATGGAAAAACACATATAAACAGAGGTAACATTTCTTATCTTATATAATACAGACGTTACTTCAAAAAAGAAGATGATTACGTCCTACGCGTCATGCATTTAGTCATGCATATTAACCAATGACTTAAATTCTGCCAAGTCACTGGTTTTTCTGGCTAGCTCAGGCAACCCATTCCATGCTCTAATAGCACATGGGAAGAAGGAGTATTTGTACAAATTTGTCCTAGCATATGGGACGAGGAATGTGCCTTTATTTTTGTGTCTTTCAGAGTATTTTATTAAATTTTGTTTTTGTATTTGAAGATTATGGTTCAGTGTTTTATGTATAATTGCTACTTTACTTTTGAGTCTTCTGTCCCGAAGGCTTTCTAAATTTAGTGATTTTACTAATGGTGTTACCCTAGTCAAATGTGAATATTCGTTTGTTATGAATCTCACTGCTCTATTTTGTGTTTGTTCCAGTTTCTTAATGTTTTCTTGAGTTGAGGGGTCCCACACGGTGGATGCATATTCTATTATTGGCCTAACCAAGGTTAAATAACATTTTAGTTTTATGTTCTTATTTGATTTATAGAAATTTCTTTTAATAAACCCTAATGCTTTGTTGGATTTTTTTATAGTTTCATCAATATGTGGATTCCATGACAGTTTTTCATTTATTATAACACCTAGGTATTTTGAGTTTTTAGTCTGTGTTACTGGTTTGCCATGAATAAGATAAGTGGAATTAATTTGTTTAATTTTTTTTGTTACTCTTAACAACTGACATTTTTCTGGGTGGAAAGACATGCTCCAATTTGATTCCCATTTCTGTAATTCATCTAATTCTCTTTGTAAAATATCTGTGTCTTGTTTTGTTTTTATTGTTCTATATATTATGCAATCGTCTGCAAATAATCTGACTTTTGTTCCTGAACTAATGCAATTTGGTAAATCATTTATGTAAATTAAAAATAGTAGTGGACCCAAGACTGTTCCTTGAGGTACACCTGAGTTTACTGTTATTGGTGTTGATTTAGAGCCATTTATTATTACAGTTTGTTCTCTCCCTATCAGAAAATCTTTAATCCACTGATACAGTGGACCGTTAATGCCGAAATATTTTAATTTTTTAAGCAAACTATGGTGGTGAACTTTGTCAAAAGCCTTGGAAAAATCTAGTAAGATAGCATCTATTTGTTCACTATTATCTAAACCTTTTGAGAAATCATCAATTAGTCCTATTAGTTGTGTTTCACATGATCTATATTTCCTAAAGCCATGTTGGTATGGGGTGAGGACATTATGTTTGTCTAAGTGGTTTATGATGTTGCTACATATTATGTGTTCTAGTATTTTACATGTGATGCTGGTAAGTGATACTGGTCTGTAGTTTCCTGGATCAGATTTTTCTCCTTTTTTAAATAGGGGGGTGACATTAGCTTCTTTCCAGTCCTTTGGTACTCTGCCCTGGTTAAGCGATGCCTGAAAGAGTATTTTGAACACTGGGGCTAGCTCATTGCTTAGTTCTTTGAGTAATCTAGCTGGAATACCATCAGGTCCAGACGCTTTATTTGGTTTGGTGTTGGCTAATAGTTTTTTAATTCCATTTTCTTGTACTACTAAATCTTCTATGTTGTCTACTTGGTTCAAATTAAGAAATATGTCTTTGTCTCCTGGGGCTGAGAATGCTGATGCAAAGTATTTGTTTAGGATGTTTGCTTTAGTTTCATTATCATTATGTATTATGTTATGTTCATCTTTTAATGGCGCTATGCCTGTTGTTTCCATTTTCTTAGACTTAATGTATGACCATAGGTTTTTGTTGTTATCTTTAGATATTACATTGTTTATGTATTCCCTCTGCAGCTGTCTGCTTACTTTTTGGGTTAGGTGTTTAATTTTTATATACTTTTTGTAAACTCTTTCTGCCTTGGTTTCTTTAAATTTTCTATATAGGTTTTCCTTCTGTTTACAAAGCTTCTTTAGTCTATTATTAAACCAGCATTTATTTATTTTGTTTGATGTGTATTTAGTTGGTATATGATTTTCTATAATGCTTTTAAGATGGTTTTTAATGAAATTCCAGAGGTCATCGACTGGTTGGTTAATGTCTTTTTCTAATAAGAATGTTTGTTGAAAGTTTAATGCAGCTTGGTGTAGTTGTGTTAGGTTACATTTATTCCAGAGTAAGATTTTTCTTTTGGTTTTTGTATTGGCTACTGCTTTTATCTGACTGTGTATTTTTATGATCTCATGGTCTGATAGACCAGGGATAATATCATAATCAACTACTAATCCAGGTCTGTTGGTTAAGAAGAGATCTAATGTGTTGTTTAATCTAGTTGGCTTTTTAATGATTTGATCTAAACTTAGGTTGTGTAAAGTTTCTATGAAAAGCTCATTTATGTCCTTAAGGTTTTGGTGTTTATCTATGGTTAGTGTTTTCCAATTTATATCAGGTAGGTTGAAGTCACCCATAATCCAAAAAACTGCATTTTTATTTGTCTCTTTAAGTGTAGTAATCTGATTACATAGTTCCTGCATGTATTCTAAACTAGAATTTGGTGGTCTGTAAATGCTGCCTATTATAAGGGATGTTGAGGTGGTATTAATTTTACAAAATGTAGATTCTATGTTTTTTGAGTTAGGTAAGGTAATTTCTTCAGCTATAAGAGTGTTTTTTATTGCTAAAAGAACTCCTCCATGATTATCAGCCCTATCTTTTCTAAAAATTTCATAATTACTATTGAAAATTTCTGCATTATAAATTTCAGGATGTAGCCAAGTTTACACAGCAATCTTCATTACTTCCCCCTCCTTGGTATATACTATATAGCATGGAATGTCTGAAAATGAATCATCTAGTAAAACCACTGACTCAGTTTGCCTCTAATTGACATGCCCGACTAAAATTCAGGGTAAATTTGAAAACATTTTCTTTTGTCAAATGTTACATTCCAGTGCTGTTATTTTTTTTCTGTATGTGTAAAGTTTCTTTTCTTAGGTTGAAAGACAGAGCACAGTTTGCTGCTTATTTTAAGGCCTATATTGGTTATGGATTTTAAAAAATAATAAAACAACGCCAGCTTTAGCTGAGCAGTAATCTTGGATATTTGGTGGTGTAACAATTATTTTCATCGCTTTGGGCTAAAGTACACGATCCTGAGGGGTGATGTCCTGGTTCAATTAGTTAGTGTGTAAACAGGACAGAAATAAGTTGCACAAGTCCAGCACATGGTTTCCTATGGCAATTCAATAAAGTGACAAGTCAATCAAGTGACAAGTCAATCAAGTGACAAGTCAATCAAGTGACAAGTCAATCAAGTGACAAGTCAATTAAGTGACAAGTCAATCAAGTGACAAGTCAATCAAGTGACAAGTCAATCAAGTGACAAGTCAATCAAGTGACAAGTCAATCAAGCGACAAGTCAATCAAGCGACAAGTCAATCAAGTGACAAGTCAATCAAGTGACAAGTCAATCAAGTGACAAGTCAATCAAGTGACAAGTCAATCAAGTGACAAGTCAATCAAGTGACAAGTCAATCAAGTCACAAGTCAATCAAGTCACAAGTCAATCAAGTCACAAGTCAATCAAGTGACAAATCATTCAAATGACAAGTGACATGTTAATGTCATAAACAATTCTATTTAAAATCTGAACGCAACTAATAGTCCTTCAATGTGCAACACTTTTAGGTTTTTAAGTGTTCTGTCACTATTCCTATATGAATAATAATTCAATATATTTGTTCTACCCTCTCATAGTGACCTAGTTAGTAGTCGTACGCATTAATAAAACTGACCAGCGTTAAAATAACAAAAGTACTGACCTTGAGCTTTGTGCCCAGTATAAATATAAGAACAGTTGAAGGCCAGGCAAACGCAATGATAAACAACATCAGAAGAAGGTAAGTCCTGGGTAAAATGACCACCTGGGGAACACAAAGGAATGGTATTACAAGACGTTGACATTAGGTCCAAGATACAGTAGAACGTCGTTTATCCGACTCAATTGGGACCGGACACCGTTCGGATACGCGATTGTTCGGATAACCGAAAACTGAAGCGATCCATGCAGTATATGCAACCAGACACTATACGAATATTGAAAATCATCACATGCGGGACACGTGCGTGAAGAACGAGCAAAATAGGTGACAAATGTCGCAATTTTACCTTTATTGTGGAAAATAATCACTTACTTTTCGCTGTACCATTGTACACCTTCGTTTTTTCGCTGCAAGGTCTCGGATTCTCTGGTCCGGATATTTGACGCTCCGGATAATAAACGTTCGGATAAACGACGTTCTACTGTATAGACATTTTACTCAATGTCTATGTTTTGGACACTATGCAGGGCCGGATTTAAGGCAGGGCATATTTTAGTTTTAGAAAGTAAACGTTTTTTGAGTTTGTGGAACGTAGTGTACTTGGTAGACACACTGTCATAAATCTGAAGCTGTATTTAAATCCGGCCCTGCATATTTTTTATAAGGAATGTCAGTTTACATGTACAAGAACTATATTTCTTTCTTTAAAAATAAAGCAAGTTTTTAGATAGAAGTGTTTTCATTCATACTTGGATCTTTATTAAAGCTTTCGAAAAATTGTAGGGGCTGCCACAAAAATCCTTCTCCGGGGCCTCCATTAACTTAAATCCCTGACACTATGTCACTATGTCTATATCTTGGACAGTATGTCTGTATCTTGTATAGTTCGTCCATCGTGGTTCGATGATGACCACTTTTGTCATCCAGAGGGGCTGAGGGCTTTGCACTGGGGTAATGTGCCTCCTCAAGTGGCTGGTGAGACCTATGTGCTGCACACAGGGCAGGTTATTCCAGCTGGAGCTAGTGTCATTGGCCTTGCTTTTCTTCTCTGGCGTTTTTCTTCTGTCAGCGTTGTTCTCTTTTCCTCAGCAACCTGTGCGCCAGTTTTCACAGCGCGACGCCATGATGCTCTGTCATGTGCTTCTGTCTCCCAGGTGACTGGGTTTATGCTGAACGCTATCAGAGAAGCTTTGAGGGTGTCCCTGAAGCGTTGGTATCTTAGTCACTATGTCTATGTAACACAACCAGTCGACTCCTTATCCATGCCATCCATTTATCAGAATATTTATACATTTAGATATAGATGTACGATAAACGTTTTGACAACAGCTCGTGCCCGCAGAAGATGTGAGAGAGTTATATCTAAATTACCTGTAAGGCAACCATCAGTACCATCATTACCAAAGTACAGACCAAACTACAGCCAAAAGCAATGTCTTCGGTAGCTTGATACTGAAGAGGAAATCACAAAATTATTGCAGTGAACCTTTTTGTTCATTAACTACTTATCTTATCCAGATTTTCATTAATATCGTTTAATGATTAAAATCACCCCATTCCCAGATTTAAACTACTTTAAATCAGAGATTTCAACTTATTTCAGGATTAAATCACCCCATTTCTAGATCTGAACTTATCCCATTCCTAAATATATATCGCCCCATTCATAGATTTGAACTTACCCCAATCCAATATTTAACTCACCCCATTCCTAGATTTGAATTTATCTTATTTTAAGATTTATATCACCCAATTTTGAAAGTTCAACTATTTTTAATCCTACATTTAAACTATTTCTAATCCCAGTTTTAAACTTACCCTATTCAGAATAGGGCCTATTCCCAGATTTGAACTATTTCCTATCAAAATTATTCCATTCCAGGTTTTAAATCACCCTATTCCCAGATTTTTATCTTATCCCATTGCTAGATATATATTGCCCCATTCATAGATTTGAACTAGAATGTGCGTCCCCATTCTCCCTATTCCTTAAGTTTAACTAAATCCCATCCCAGTTTTAAACTCAGTGCCTAGATTTTCATAGGGCCCCTTTCTAGATTTGAACTTGGAGCATATTCCTAAATTGAAACTCACCCCCATTTCTTTGTCACGGTTGGTGAAACTCAAAGTGAGGAAGTGAATGTTGTTAGACTTTTCCCGCTCTATACTCCTGGCAGTCAACGCCTGGGCCAGGTATTTGTTAACCCTGTCTGTAGGTGACTCAGCCATCTCCTGCCTGGAAACACAAAAGTCACCATTAACACATTCAGATGCTGTACCTTCTCATAAATCTAACTGAAATCTAACATGGATGAGATGCACAAACCGCTTGGCTACCTACCAAGGGGGCTAGAGTTCAAAAACCAACTCGAGCAGAGTTGTATTCGCTGATGCCCCCTTCCCCCACAGATCCACAAGAGAGAATGGACCAAAGCGCACCGAGAAAGCCATAGCATGAAAGATGCATTATTCAAATGCAATTAAAATATTTAAAACAAGGTAACATGGGCAGTTTGTGTGGAAACACAAATTCAAAATCAGCCCCCAAAGTGGTCCACCCAGACAGGTAAAAAGACAGGTTTTAATATTATCAGAAAGAATATCAAAAAATGAAATTTGATCAAACGCAAATGACAGAGAAGAATGGAGAAAGCAGGTTGACCGATCTTATGTGATGCCCCAACGGTCCAGCAGACCAAGGGATAGGTGAAAGTGAAGGGGAAGTTAGATGTGAACCTGGCCTAACTGATTTCATATTATGATTATCTTATTGATCTTCTTCTTCTTCCTCGTTCTCATTGTTATGTTGGAGTGTTTAGATGAGAAGACCAATACATGAGATAAACTGCGCAGTGGTTTCCAGATCAGGGAGCTCTCCATATAGTTTCCTTTCTATTGGGGTGATTTGGGGCTGTTATGAAAATTATATTCTGTATCGGTTGTCGTTCTTATGTTTACATGTGCTTGTAACTCGTCCGTGAGAATGTGTTCACGAAATGTGTGTTGTGTAGTCATTCAGTGTATTAAAGCCATACTATACAGACATGGTTCTCGACTCTCTTATCTTTATGTTCAAAACAGGGGCCAATGTCTTAAACAGGCCTCTTGGTATAGAGAGCAGTTTTGGAGGACGTGGTCTGTATTCTCTGGTGATTCTCCACATGGGCAGATTTCACTGGTTCCAATTTTGAGCTTCCGGTACATGTGTTGTCACATTCTGTTGTGTCCCGTCCTGAGTCGAAAGATTAGATGTTGGTCTTGTCGGGATAGCTTATAGTAAGCGTCATCTTTCTTGTGATTTGGATGAGAGCTCTTCCATTTCTAATTTATTTTATTTACGATTAATTTCTTCAATTCTTCTGGATAGAGTGCAGAGTTTATTAGTGTGTTAGTTCTCCCACTCTTGGCGAGTGTGTCAGCCTTCGCATTTCCTTCTAGTTCTATATGAGCTGGTATCCATTGAATTACAGTTTTTTTGATGTTGTTGTTGAGTTTTGTAAGTGCTGTTTTGAGGTTTTTAATATATGAGGAATCAGAGTTTAGCAGGCTTTGGAGGGTTGTTTTTGCATTGGTTAGTAAGACAATCTGACTGTGTGGGGAACTCAGATGATTTGATAGGATGGTAGCAGCTAGTGCTAGTGCTTCCCTTTCTGCTCTGTGACTGTCAGAGAGCTCTCCAGTTGCAATAGATTTTTCTAGTTTTCCTCCATCTGACCATTCGATAAGTATTCCAGCTCCTCCACTTGTGGTGGCTTTATGGGTTGAGCCATCCGTGTAAACTCTGATCCACTAATTGCTAGGATAATCGGTATGTAGAAAACAGTTCACTATTTTCTTGAGCTCTGTTGGTCTGTAATCAGATTTTCCTTTTTTGCTTTCAATATGGTCCCTTATAGTAGGAAGAGGGCTTTTAGTGTATCGAGGATTCCAGAGTAATTTTTCAAGTTGGTGTTTCTTTTTTAGGTATGAAATTGGTCCTTTTGAGACGTTTTTTGGTGCCAGTTTTGTGGATTTTTGTTCTGAGTGGGTGCCTCTCCAAGGTTTCCAATTTAGTGAATTGGAAAGGATTTTTATTTCTCTTCTTTCATCCAGAGAGATCAGGGCAGCGGTTTCCTCCATAGCTCTTATGGGTGTTGTTTTGATTGCTCCTGTCATTATCCTTAGACCAATATTTTGAACCTTGTCTATTTTTCTTAGGTTGGTTTGGGCTGCTGAGCCCCATGCTGTGGCACCATATTCTAGTACAGGTCTCACGTAACTGGTATAGGTCTTTTTCAGGATGTTGTGATTTGCTCCCCAATCTGTGCCAGCTAATTTTTTCAAGAGGGATAGTCTCTGGATGCCTTTACTCTGTGTTTTATCTATTTGGCTTTTCCAGGTTAGTCTCGGGTCTTATTGATCTAATTGTTTTGTATAGGGTCGATCTCTTATTCAAAGCCTCATTTTTTTTTTTTTTTTTTTTTTTTTTTTGTAACAGAAACATTATTTAATATCAAAGACATACTACCTAACCATCCTGGCCATTGAATCCATAAAAGACACAACAATGATACAAGTATCCTCGGCCCCAGAACAATCAACACAATATCAAATATCCCTGACCCCCATCACCCCATTTCTGGAAAACTACCTGAGCATTGTACAAGTATATGAAAATCAAACTAGATAATTCTCTACCCTAAAATCTATTATTTTTCTGAATGTCAATTCTAAGTGATTGGGATGAAAAACCTTATTATTATGTAGAGCTTAGAGCCAGCTAGCCCAAACAAGGTTCCTGTATTCGGAAACAATAATTAAGTTAAAGTTATGTATCATTTTATTTTTTAGTTTTGGCAGCTTGTTTAATACAATTGACAAGTTAACATTTACATAGTTGCCACAGTTTGCTTCTAATAAGTCCCTTACAGTACTTCTAACTTGAAGGAATAATGGACATTCCAAATACATATGTTTCTCATTGTCAGCATTTTCAAGAAGGCATAATATACAGGCACGGTCATTTGCTCGTCTTCTAACCATAGGGGTCATCCCAAAGATAAGTCTATAACTTATCTCTCTAGCTTTTGGTGGGATATGCTTGCTGTGTAGGTTTTTGAATGTGTCCTTGAATTCTGTCACCCCAAGAACTCTCCCCCACTTAATCCTATTCACTAGACTTTCGTGTAACAGCTTTTTAAGTGTTGTGTATGATTCTTTGGTTTTGTTGTGTATTAAATGTTTATTACCAGGTAAAATTCTGTAAATAGACCTGTAAAATGGATGAGTGACTGTACCAAAATAGTGAGGAGTATCATTGTGTATTGGAAGAAGACTACTTAATCTTAAACCATAATAGTAAATTGTCAATGGAAAGTTTGTCGGGTTTCTAACTACTTGACCTACAAATTTTAGCCTTAGCGAATGTATTTTTGTTTTGACATCTTGTAAGTTTATTCCCCCATCCTCTTTGTTTTGAATGAGTGTAGTGTGCTTAATGCTCCTAATAGTGTTTTTAAATATAAAGCTTCTAATTAACTTGTTCAGCTTGTTTATGAATTTAGGAGGTGGCTCTGTAATGTTAGCTAAATAGACAATCTTTGGAATGACCAAACTATTTATCAATACAGCTCTACCAAATATTGTAGAGCCTGTGTGCTTATAAAGTTTTAGCAAGTTTGAGGCTTTGACAAAAATATTCTCCCACTGGTCTGTACAATAGAATAAAGGATTACAGGTATAGACAATACCACAAATCTTGATTTTATCTACAATTTTGAACGCGCAATTCTCTTTGAATTTCCATTTCCCTAGTCCCATTCAAAGCCTCATTAAAAAAAAAAATAATTTTGCGTATGTGCTTCCGCTTTTAAGTTCACGTGATAAGATGTAAAACTACTTATTAATTGTTGTTTTAAATTATGTTCCACGTATATGCATATTAAATAGTTGTTTCTCTTTGAAAAAAATAGTAACCATTTTTTTGTTGTTGTTGTAAATGTGGTAGTTAGTATGACAGAACTTAGCAATAACATTTGTAAAAAAAATAATTTTGGACAAAAAATGTAAAACCGTTAGCATAAATGTGTTAAAAATATGATAAATATATATCTGCCTAACTAAATTGCTTCCTGTACTTGTTACTATTAATAGTGAAAAGTTGTAAAAATAGTGTATATTTATGAAAAAACTTTTTGATAGTTGATAGTTGATTTTAAAAATTAATATTTTCACTTTCAGAAAATAAAAAAGTAGCCATTACATCAGAACTTTGAAAGGTCTAAAATATCATGATGTCGTATTTTCAATATCTTTTCTAGTTTACGAGATCTTAACAAGACTGACGGACGGACGGACAGACATTCCACATAATGGCGTCTTTTCCCCTTTCGGGGGCCGCTAAAAAACACTTCTAACACTTTTTGTTATAAGATAAATTTTTTTTGCTTTTGTTTGGAAATCAGTTACAAATCTTAAAGCTAATTGTTATCATCAAAAAAAAAAAAAAGGTAGATTACTCAGCTAAATACCAGTGGGTCCGGGTTCAAGTACATGAATGTTTTTCCTTCCCTGATTTTCCCCTCCACCCCACCCCATTTCATACAGTGAACTTTGAACTATTACAACTTTGAATCAGTCATAGTGTCCTTCCACACAGAGTTACTTTAAGACGACTAACAAGTACCATGGGCTACTCCTAATCAACAATGTATAATGTACTGGAATTTAAAATTCATTTCATCAATTTAAGTTTTGCATACAGATCTAACCATAAGATAATGACATCCTTTTCATGCCTGCATCTTTGTACAGCTCTTTTGCGGATAGCAGGGTCATTACATGTTCAGGCTATGCCTGGCATATTCGGCACCTGCAAGATCCACTATTCACACTGATCACCAACCTTTTATCCCCCCTCCTTTTCAGGTGTTCTATCACATGATCAACAAAGCCATAAACAAAACGTTAATAGACCAATGAAAAAGACCAACTCTCACCTGTTCCTTAAAGCTTTGTTTGGTTTCTCAGGATTTACACTCTAGAAGAAGAAAGAGATTAAACGTGAGATATATGCATCTAGTGTAGCCATGATAGCCCAAAGAAATTTAAACAGTTTTACATGTATATAATAAGATTGTGACAGGTGCTTAGCTGTTATGGGGTACAGCCGCACAAGCCACGTATTTCATTCTCTTTTCGTCCAGCCGAAGTGAGAGAATTAGTGATTAGTAGTAATAGATATCAGTCATTATCGGTCGGCTAGGGCTTACGTATAATAGATTTTAGAATTAGTTTCAGGTTTCTTACAATGTATGAAATAGGGGTTTTTTTTGGTGGGGAGGTTGGCACACCGGCACAAATTTAAGCCATGTCTTGTGTGAAATATGATACATAACTTACATGATTGCCGTAAATAAGGGCAAGTAGAGTATTTCACGTGACTACGCAGACCCAGTAGTGACCTGCCTATTTTCAACACCTGATAATGATTTACATTAGTATCGTAGATCAATGATCAATAACTATCTGATTGCATTGAAAAAATATAATAATATAATACAGATAATATAAGATTATTTTATTGGTAACAGGAATTAACGATCTTATCTTATCTTATATAATACAGACGTTACTTCAAAAAAGAAGATGATTACGTCCTACGCGTCATGCATTTAGTCATGCATATTAACCAATGACTTAAATTCTGCCAAGTCACTGGTTTTTCTGGCTAGCTCAGGCAACCCATTCCATGCTCTAATAGCACTAGGGAAGAAGGAGTATTTGTACAAATTTGTCCTAGCATATGGGACGAGGAATGTGCCTTTATTTTTGTGTCTTTCAGAGTATTTTATTAAATTTTGTTTTTGTATTTGAAGATTATGGTTCAGTGTTTTATGTATAATTGCTACTTTACTTTTGAGTCTTCTGTCCTGAAGGCTTCCTAAATTTAGTGATTTTACTAATGGTGTTACTCTAGTCAAATGTGAATATTCGTTTGTTATGAATCTTACTGCGCTATTTTGTGTTTGTTCCAGTTTCTTAATGTTTTCTTGAGTTGAGGGGTCCCAAACGGTGGATGCATATTCTATTATTGGCCGAACCAAGGTTAAAAAACATTTTAGTTTTATGTTCTTATTTGATTTATAGAAATTTCTTTTAATAAACCCTAATGCTTTGTTTGATTTCTTTTATAGTTTCATCAATATTTGGATTCCATGACAGTTTTTCATTTATTATAACACCTAGGTATTTTGCTTTTTTAGTCTGTGCTACTGGTTTGCCATGAATAAGATAAGTGGAATTAATTTGTTTTAGTTTTTTTGTTACTCTTAACAACTGACATTTTTCTGGGTGGAAAGACATGCTCCAATTTGATTCCCATTTCTGTAATTCATCTTATTCTCTTTGTAAAATATCTGTGTCTTGTATTGTTTTTATTGTTCTATATATTATGCAATCGTCTGCAAATAATCTGACTTTTGTTCCTAAACTAATGCAATTTGGTAAATCATTTATGTAAATTAAAAATAGTAGTGGACCCAAGACTGTTCCTTGAGGTACACCTGAGTTTACTGTTATTGGTGTTGATTTAGAGCCATTTATTATTACAGTTTGTTCTCTCCCTATCAGAAAATCTTTAATCCACTGATGCAGTGGACCATTAATGCCGAAATATTTTAATTTTTTAAGCAAACTATGGTGGTGAACTTTGTCAAAAGCCTTGGAAAAATCTAGTAAGATAGCATCTATTTGTTCACTATTATCTCTACCTTTTGAAAAATCATCAATTAGTCCTATTAGTTGTGTTTCACATGATCTATATTTCCTAAAGCCATGTTGGTATGGGGTGAGGACATTATGTTTGTCTAAGTGGTTTATGATGTTGCTACATATTATGTGTTCTAAGATTTTACATGTGATGCTGGTAAGTGATACTGGTCTGTAGTTTCCTGGATCAGATTTTTCTCCTTTTTTAAATAGGGGGGTGGCATTAGCTTCTTTCCAGTCCTTTGGTACTCTGCCCTGGTTAAGCGATGCCTGAAAGAGTATTTTGAACACTGGGGCTAGCTCATTGCTTAGTTCTTTGAGTAATCTAGCTGGAATACCATCAGGTCCAGACGCTTTATTTGGTTTGGTGTTGGCTAATAGTTTTTGAATTCCATTTTCTTGTACTACTAAATCTTCTATGTTGTCTACTTGGTTCAAATTAAGAATTATGTCTTTGTCTCCTGGGGCTGAGAATGCTGATGCAAAGTATTTGTTTAGGATGTTTGCTTTAGTTTCATTATCATTATGTATTATGTTATGTTCATCTTTTAATGGCGCTATGCCTGTTGTTTCCATTTTCTTAGACTTAATGTATGACCATAGGTTTTTGTTATCATCTTTAGATATAACATTGTTTATGTATTCACTCTGCAGCTGTCTGCTTACTTTTTGGGTTAGGTGTTTAATTTTTATATACTTTTTGTAAACTCTTTCTGCCTTGGTTTCTTTAAATTTTCTATATAGCTTTTCCTTCTGTTTACAAAGCTTCTTTAGTCTATTATTAAACCAGCATTTATTTATTTTTTTTGATGTGTATTTAATTGGTATATGATTTTCTATAACGCTTTTAAGATGGTTTTTAATGAAATTCCAGAGGTCATCGACTGGTTGGTTAATGTCTTTTTCTAATAAGAATGTTTGTTGAAAGTTTAATGCAGCTTGGTGTAGTTGTGTTAGGTTACATTTATTCCAGAGTAAGATTTTTCTTTTGGGTTTTGAATTGGCTACTGCTTTTATCTGACTGTGTATTTTTATGATCCCTTGGTCTGATAGACCAGGGATAATATCATAATCAACTACTAATCCAGGTCTGTTGGTTAAGAAGAGATCTAATGTGTTGTTTAATCTAGTTGGCTTTTTAATGATTTGATCTAAACTTAGGTTGTGTAAAGTTTCTATGAAAAGCTCATTTATGTCCTTAAGGTTTTGGTGTTTATCTATGGTTAGTGTTTTCCAATTTATATCAGGTAGGTTGAAATCACCCATAATCCAAAAAACTGCATTTTTATTTGTCTCTTTAAGTGTTGTAATCTGATTACATAGTTCCTGCATGTATTCTAAACTAGAATTTGGTGGTCTGTAAATGCTGCCTATTATTAGAGATGTTGAGGTTGTATTATCAGCCCTATCTTTTCTAAAAATTTCATAATCACTATTGAAAATTTCTGCATTATAAATTTCAGGATGATATTTCAATATAATCAAATCAGAGACCTGTTATTACAGCAGACTTTTCAGACAGAATCAAAGACCAACGGAAAGTATTTCTATAGATTGACGAATGCAAACTGAAAGAGGACAGCCACAGACAATCAAACTAACAAACAGAATAGTAGTGATTATTATTAACAGTAACATGAATACACAATTATATCTATACAAACCTACAGAAAACATTTACAATAATACAAAGATGAGAGCAGAATAAATAAACCAAACAGATAACTACAAACAAATAGATAACTACAAACAAATAGATAACTACTGTTACGTATCTAGGCATTGTTACCTAGATACTATTTTTTTTTCTTGACCTGTAGGTTGTCTGCCCCTTGTGTAATAAGTTTTTTTTTATTTTATTTTGGGGCGAGTCAAGCCACACAGACAGTGACCGGTCCTTGACCTATGTGTGTACCTCTGGTTGAAAGGAGGGTGTTTTTTTTTTTTCTCCTGTCTCTTTGAAGAGCGTTCTAGATCTGGGAAATTGATGACTTATTTGGTTCTAGAAACTACTAGATTTGTCTTGATATCGACGCGCGGTAGACTATAAAAAGACCGCCCGTGTAACGTTGACGGACAGACATACGGAGACAGCCGTGAGACAGAATAGCGGAGACATTGCGTGACCCGTGCGTGGTATACCTTTTGATAGTGTAAGTTAAGATTTTTCTTTTTCAAGGCCTTGCTTGTATTTGTAGTTATATTTTCAAACTCTTGAATTGTAATATTTTTACATGCTATTTTTGTAAAAGGGTTTGTTCAACACATCAATTCTGTATTGAGTAAATGTTGTTTTTTTTTTGCTTTATGTGATACAGTTAAAAGTACTATTCGAGTTATCTTTTATTAAACATTAAGTTGATATTTTACCTTCCGATTTCTTGTGTCATTTTTTTTTGTTATTCATTGTAAGTCTTTGATTAAATTCAGACTTAAGATAAGTGACACAACTGCTTTTCTATTGTCACGTTCCCCTAGGCAAGCCATTTAAAAGTAGAATTCAATTCGTAATACGTGACACTACAAACAAAGAGATCATTCTAACAAACATAATGGAACAGATAATTACAAATATACTCCTATGTAGACCGACAGACTGAGTGGGAATACTTCTAGAATCGAGAGTCTATGGAAATAGCACAAATCCAAACCATTAACACACACACACATACCTCAATCACACACAAACCTAAACCATTAACACACACGCACACAAATCTAAACCATTAACACGTACACACACAACCCTAAACCATTAACACACACGCACACAAATCTAAACCATTAAAACACACACACACAAACCCAAACCATTAAAACACACGCACACAAATCTAAACCATTAAAAAACACACACACACAAACCTAAACCATTAAAACACACGCACACAAATCTAAGCCATTAAAACACACGCACACAAACCTAAACCATTAAAACACACATACACAAACCTAAACCATTAAAACACACACACACAAACCTAAACCATTAAAACACACGCACATACAAATCTATGCCATTAAAACTCACACACGCAACGATTTTAAAAAGTTATGCTGTCACCACGACAGTGATAGAGAAAAAAAAGGTCAATCTAAAAAGTTATCGAACTAAAATGAGGGTCAAAAAGTTAGGGAAACAAACTAACAAAGTAACTCAATTCACCAACAAAATCCTTAGCTTCTACATAGTTCAATAATCTCCCTGGCTAGAACGCTCTCAATAATTTGATTGATATCTTGTACTGATAGTGACTATGATAGTGCAGGGGAGTAGCAACAGCGAGTAGGGGCTTGTGGGGCGGGGAATAGACTGAGGGAGGGGGTGGGTGGTCTGATGGACGTGAGGTTCTCATTTTTGTAACCTTTTTTTTTTTTGGTCAAGCTAGACATATTAGTTAAGTAATTCTTTTGATATCAATACTTGTCTGATTTGGCTGGCATGAACTCAATGCTGGACAGATCTTAATGAATTAGTCTCTAGGATTTTGCGGTGTACAATGTACAACTGTGTAACATTTTCTACATGTACTCCTACGTATTCCTGTACGGATACATTCAATACATACGGATACATACATTCAAACGGATACATACCAAAGTACACTTACATAAAACTGTACAGAGATTAACACACCAAAAGTACACTTACATAATCCTGTACAGAGATAGACACACCATCTTGTTTCTCTAACTCATCATGTGCTGCGCCCTATGGTAAAAAGTACATGAGATGGAACTTTTCTTTTTGAATAAATAAAGAAATTATTTTGCCAAAGATTATTGCATACTTAATTGATTAGAGTATATTACTTTTAAAGTATATTTGCTTAAATTTCTACGAGAATCGCTTTAATTTCCATATTATGAACGTCTGCCAAATCTGTTACCAGAGTTCTCTCCCTTGATGTAAAAGCACTTTTAAAAACTAACCCATTTCGTAATGTTTAGTACAACCACCTAAGCCAGTGCTAACCTTGGTAGAGTGCGATGTTTGATGTGTAGATAGTGAAATATAATTATTTAATTTATTAACATGATAGCACCGCAGCAAAAGCTGGACAACTAGGTTAATTTCATGATAAACCAATGTAAAATCAGAGAATGTTGAAATGATAGAACTAACACAGGAATGAAGGGACCTGGACAATGTGGATTCCTGCCATCCTTATCATTCAGAAGAATTTGTCATTCTTTGTCACTGTGTTATCTTCCCCCATTTTATTTCTACATTAAGTTATCGCCTATGTGTTGTTTCCCCTACATGACGTCAGCAATCAATTCACCAGCATTCAACAAGATTAACAAGATTCTATGCACTGTTTCACTGTGGATGGCTGGTCGTTTGTGTGGTATGTTCTCTGACCTGTTGCCTCGATGGCCCCGGGTTCGAACCCTGATCGCCGCCATCTCTACGATATAATAGATTCAATTAGGGAGGAGAATCCGAAGCAGGTCAATCAAAAGTTACTAATTTTCTGTTACGAGTTCAGAGTTTTCAAGAAATAAAGGCAGCGATAAAGTTAGGACTATAAAAGATCATCATAATAACAAGGCTTGTCTTCGAGTCCGAAGCTTAGCGAGGAGTGCCGTATTTCCCGTGGCTGAGCAGCACAGAGCATTGAACAAAAGTCTGTAGACTGGAACCTACAAGGAAAGAGAAATTCTGGGAGACCAATGCAGAAATGGTGGAGATCGGTAGACCAAGAAGAAATGATGGTAACATGGACATAGCCCCAACTAAAGGGGATTGCCGAGAACATAGCCCGATGGCTAACTACTGTTGTGGCCCTATGCTCAGCTGGTAGTCAGAAGATCCAAACCAAGTCATACTGCAAGGTTATACTACTCAAAGTCTGATTCTATTCTAGTCCTGACAGAGTCGAGTGTAGCAGGCCTTTTTAAAAAAAAAAAAAATAGGATCCCAGATTCACATTACGTTAATTATTTACGCGGTTATTACAAAAACACGTCTCCT
The DNA here is from genome assembly GCA_036873155.1 of Biomphalaria sudanica. Lineage (NCBI taxonomy): Eukaryota > Metazoa > Mollusca > Gastropoda > Planorbidae > Biomphalaria > Biomphalaria sudanica. Next base: position 377,392 of record JAZGLO010002693.1, read on the forward strand.
ATTCAGACCTTCGCGATCCACGGGGCAAATACTGAACAGTACATGGTTCTATGGGCGACGGTTTACAAGGACATCACGAAACAACGACCAACATCATTTTCCTCTCCAACATATGTCAGGTACCGTGTGGATGGCTGCCTGGTCGTGCGGTTTGCGCGCTGGACTGTCGTTCGGATTTATCGATGGTCGAGGGTTCAAATCCTGCCCGCTCCCATCCCCCGTCGTCCTGCGGGAGGTTTGGACTAGGAAGTAAACTATCTTCAACTCTGAAGGAACATCCGAAACATGTAAAACATTTTACAACAAAACATTTTTATCAATCAGTGTTGGGGGAATTCAGGGGCGTCCTAAAAATCCCGATATTCAAAATTCCAGTCCTCACCGAGATTCCAACCCGAGCCACCTCGGTTCAGAGCCCAATTACATTAGCACTTGGCCACCACGCCACCTATGCACCTAAAAAGTCGGTGTTATTGCAATCGATGGCCAAAGTTTAACAGAATAGAACACGTATTATTATATATCAACAAAATACATGAAATCAAAGCATATAATCAAATAAGAAGGCACATTGACTAAATACGTTTGTGAACGTACATGTCTGCTTGATTCTACTGACCATAGTTTTGGAGATTTTCGCAGGGTGCGCCATGGAGTCTCGTGATTGGCTGGTGGTCAGCACGTCCGAGAAAGGTATCTCCGCATTGAACTTGACCGACTGCATGAGTCTGATGACGCAGTTGGTGACTCCCTTGAAGGAGAGCTTGTGTGGCCTCATTCCTGTCCACTCCCTCTGTAACAAGACCGCATGTTGCTGTGGAGAGTCAACAGTCAGAAATAAATACACGTCAAACCTTGGTTGACGAGAAGGTAAAGCAAGCCAGCTTTCCCAAAGGGCTCGTGTATTTAAGAACACATTTTAAAAGGATAATGGTAGGTAAAATGGTTCATCCCGGTAACCTTTAACCTCTACATATACATTTATTTAAATAAAAAAAAACACAGAAAATATAATGAAAATACAATAGCATCCCTATGCCGAGGTCTGATCGCCTAAATCCGATTTCAGGAGCATATTGCTCAAAGTATGGTCATTTCTTTTTTTGCTTAGATAGCAAGAAACCAAATGTCTTGTGTTACTTGTTTGACTATTTCGGTGTATGAAGCTGACGAAGGCCTCGTGACCCAAACGGTTTTCTATACATATGTCTTCTGCATTTTTCAATATATATGTGTTTATTAAACAACTGTGGAGGAGAAAATTGAATTCGATTTGCAGATCTAGATCTATATCATAGAAAAACATTTCAACATTTCTATTCTAATCATTATGCTCTAAAGAGCGTCTTCATGCTACTATGTCGTGATCAGTGCAGTATGTCCAGTGCAGTATGTCCAGTGCAGCATGTCCAGTGCAGTATGTCTAATCACTTTTGTGGACAGGTAAAAGTAAAGCTGGTCATCTGTTTCTGTGACCAACGGTTAACGAGGGTGTCAGGTGGCCAGCACAACGACCAGCCGCCTTTACTTTTCCCCTACTAACGTCAGGTGCCCATTAGAGCTGGGGTGGACTCCGAGGCGCCCGAAGATCCCGAAATTAAAAATCCCAGTCTTCACCAGGATTTGAATCCGAGACCCCCGGTTCAGAAGCCTAGCGCCACAGTGCCTCCCTTTTTTGGGCACGTAAGAGAAGGGATATCTGAGGGGAGAAGCTACCATGCTACCTTTATGTGGTCAGTAAACTCAGCTCGAGTTTAATGTTGAATAAAAAATAGCCATAGTCTCAATCGGGTTTTAAGCTTGTCAGCCCAGTGGTTATCCTACTGGGTCACGCGCTCGACATGCCATATATCTACAATGAAATATAATTATTTGCCCCCTTATACCTATCAGTAAGAGCTAGAATCCCTTGTCGCTTGTTGCGCGTTACGAAACGAACAGAAACTCTGCTTCGGCCTAATACAAATAGAACTCTTGCTCTTGACATAACAGGGCAGGCAATTTGTGCATTGATCTCGTGTGAAAACGACTTTTACTGCAACAGTGAAATTTGAACATAATCGGTTTGCACTTATGACGCAAAATGAAAAACTGAATGAACTAATAATAGATCAATAATAACGCCTTGAGGAAACAATATTGCTGGAACAAATTATGTTGAGAAAAAAAATGTATTGATTTATTTTATATAGCTGTTTATATTACAAGTTCGAAAGAATATTCTTGTGATATAAATATAGATCTAGCGACAATTCAATATCCTAATAAACGAGTTTCTTATAAAGAATATAAGACTATAATATAATAATAATAAGGCTTGTCTTCGATTCCGAAGATCAGTGAGGAATGCAGTATTTCCCTTGGCTGCGCAGTCCCAGATAATATCAGGAAAGAAGACTTAAAAATAAAGTAGCAATTATACATAAAACACCGATCCATTATCTTCAAATACAAAAACAAAACCTAATAAAATACTCAGAAAGACACAAAGATAAAGTTACATTTCTTGTTTGATATGCTAGGACTAATGTGTACAAATGCTCCTTCTTTGCTTGTATTATTAGAGCATGGAATGGGTTGCCCGAGTCAGCCAGGAAAACCAGTGACTTGGCAGAATTTAAGTCATGGGTTGACATGCGTGATTATAAAACGTATGAAAGATACCTACACAGTTCTTCTGTTAAGGGGACGTAATCTTATATAGTAAGGCTCCCCTTTCAGACCTTGTCGTCTATAGGGCAGATGATGTAAAGGTCATCTGTTTTTTTGTGGCCTACAGTTAACGAGGGTGTCATGTGACCAGCTCAACGACCAACCGCTTTAACACTTTCTCCAACTCAAGTCAGGTACCCATTAGAGTTGGCTGGACTCAGGGGCGCCTTAAGAATCCCGAAATTCAAAATCCTAGTCTTCACCAAGATTCGAACCTAGGAGCCCAGGTTCGGAAGCCAAGCGCTTAACCACTCAGCCATTGCACCCCCCATAATCATCTATAATGTGTTACACACATTTAAAAAAAAAAAAAGAATATCCTACAGCGCCTAGTAAGCGTCCGTTTCTTATCAGACAAATATATTGAAAGTTTTCGCAATGAGTTAGATAAGAGAAAACACTTCTTATGTTTATGTCATTGGCCTTGCACAAAACGTATGCTTTGCTTCTACTCTGTAACCACATACAGAACAGATTCCTCTACTATAAACAACCCTCTACTCTCTAGCCCCGTACAGAATACATTCCTCTACTCTCTAACCACAAAAATATGAATCTGACTACTCCCTAACCACAAAACATATTTGTTTCCTTTTATTTATTTGGTAGAGCTTTTAGTTTTACACATCAACTAAATGACTCTTTTTTTTTTTTTTATTTCCTTCGTAAAAGTGAAGCTAACGTCTCTTCCCTAAAGTCTTCTTATAATTGTGTCTGTGCTCAGTGGACAGAAAGAAATATGTTTAAAAAAAAAACTCCTTACATCTTATGTAAATGAAATAGAGGTAAGTCAATTGTGCTCACATTTACAGTTCAGTGACATCTTTTTTGTCAGGAAGATAAATTATTGTTAGCTCTTTCTCTCCGAACTGACGATGCCAGCGTTGATTCCACCAGAATGTGGTAAACAATTACGGAGAGAAAGAGTTAAATTTTAACGCAAAGTGAGATTACGACTGACCAAAAAAAAAAAGTGGTTTACAGTAAACAGATACAGAACTTTAAATTGATTGATTTGTGACTATTGATTTGTGACAATTGATTTGTGACAATTGATTTGTGACAATTGATTTGTGCTAACAGGCTAAGCAAAAATCGTACCAGAAGCAACAACATGACTGTGTAACAAGTTCAAAAAAAAATGTTAAAAGTGTTTGTTTTTTTTCTCATAAGAATTATTTGTAATCCAGGATATCCGTGGTTGTCCTCGTTGGCTGCTGGCACCTACCGAAACATTGTAATGTTAGATAACAACATGGAAATTGGTTTAAGAATGTTTACAATGAGGAGTATATTCAATCGGAGTTCTCAATCGATCACTAAAATATATATCACAGACATAGAGAAACAGCTAAAAAACTAAAGGAGAATTTTTATTAATACATGAATTATCTTTATAAATCAGTGAAAAAAAAATCAGCAATTTTTTTTTCTTGAAATCCTGAATTGCAGACGTGTCTTTTACCTATCAATTACGTATCTATTAGGTAACAATTACATATCTATTACGTATCTATTACGTATCTAAAAGCTACTTGGTTTACCTTCACAAGGACGTACATTACGTCCCCCCCCCCTTGAAGTCGATAAGACCAAAGGGACCAACGACGAGTTTCATAACTTAGCTCGAACTCGTTTCAATGAACTCTTAGTCGTTCGTACCAAATCTGGACCAGACTATCCAGGCAGAGAGGAAGCGTTGATCAATGGACAGAGAAATAGATTGTGTTTATAGAAGCCTCTAGCAGCCTTTTTAAAAAAAAGCCCAAAATGTCTTTATCTTGTTTGACCTAAGTAAACCAGCCAGCGCTGGCTAGTCAAATATATACATATTTTATCTTCCTCTCCGGACCCCCCCCCCCACACACACACCAGACGGCGTTTTGACCAGCGCATGATCGCGCGAATTCTCGCGCCATCTTATTGATCACGGGATCTATCGAGATCTAAACACTTAGAACGTACAGTTGCTATCACTGCGCCCATGTTCTAGAGCAGGGGTTCTCAACCTGTGGATCGCGACCCGTTTGGGGGTCGATTGACAATTTGCCATGGGTCGACTAAGACCATCGAAAAAAAATGAATTGTTTTTGTCCATTATTCTATTGCTGTGTGTGTTTGCGAAGGGTGGGGGGTCGCGGCAAAGTGGGGGGTTGTAAAAAGGGGTCGCCGAACCTAAAAGGTTGAGAAACGCTGTTCCAGAGTGTTTCCCTAGCTGCCCCCCCTCCCATCCCTCGACTTAGACAAGGACGATTTAAACAGCGACAATACTATCAACACTAGGAAACCAGGATGTGATAGCTGGAGTCATTAAATCACAGCATCGATTGGGACAAGACTAGATCTAGTCAGTAAACATCTCTTCACGAGACAACTTGTATCTCTTAACATGACTAGTTACTGAACGCCTTTGTCTTAAAGACTAGTTATTGTATTTCTTTTCAAGGTTAGTCATTGCATATGTTTTCAGGGCTAGTCAGTGTATGTGTTTTCAGGGCTAGTCAGTGTATATTTGTCTTGAGGGTTTTGAGTCATCATTGACATAGTCACTAGTCGATCTATCCTATTACCACCATAAGGCCACAGCTCTACTAAAACTGATGTCTCCAAGTGTCTGGGCTTTATCCGTCAGGGAAAAAAGTTTTTAGTGAAATGAAAGTCAAAACAGAATGAGAATGGGGAGGAGGGGGGGGGGAGGGGGCTTTCGTGTCTGCTACATATCATTGCAGCAGTTCTACATCCAAATCTCATGTCCATGTAGCAGTTCCACATCAAAATGTCATGTCCATGTAGCAGTTCGACGTTCAAATGGCAGGCAGTTGTAACAATGCCACGTCTAAATCTCATGTCAATACAGCAGTTTAAGGTCAAAATATCATATTATTATGGCTGTTTGACGTCCCAATCTCAAGTCATTGTAGTGATTCACATAGTAATGGTTCACATAGCAGTGGTTCACATAGTAGTGGTTCACATAGCAGTGTTCACATAATAGTGGTTTACATAATAGTGGTTCACATAGTAGTGGTTCACATAGTAGTGGTTCACCTAGTAGTGGTTCACCTATCTTATCTTATCTTATATAATACAGACGTTACTTCAAAAAAGAAGATGATTACGTCCTACGCGTCATGCATTTAGTCATGCATATTAACCAATGACTTAAATTCTGCCTAGTAGTGGTTCACATTGTAGTAATTCACATTGTAGTAATTCACATAGTAGTGGTTCACTTAGTAGTGGTTCACGTAGTAGTGGTTTACATAGTAGTGGTTCACATAGTAGTGGTTCACATTGTAGTGGTTCACATAGTAGTGATTCACATAGTAATGGTTCACATAGCAGTGGTTCACATAGTAGTGGTTCACATAGCAGTGTTCACATAATAGTGGTTTACATAATAGTGGTTCACATAGTAGTGGTTCACATAGTAGTGGTTCACCTAGTAGTGGTTCACCTATCTTATCTTATCTTATATAATACAGACGTTACTTCAAAAAAGAAGATGATTACGTCCTACGCGTCATGCCTTTAGTCATGCATATCAACCAATGACTTAAATTCTGCCTAGTAGTGGTTCACATTGTAGTAATTCACATTGTAGTAATTCATATAGTAGTGGTTCACATAGTAGTAATTCACATAGTAGTGGTTCACATAGTAGTGGTTCACATAGTAGTGGTTCACATAGTAGTGGTTCACATTGTAGTGGTTCACATAGTAGTGGTTCACATAGTAGTGGTTCACATGCCTACACAGTTTGTCATTATTTTACTATTAAAAAAACCTCAACATAAAACTATTTATTAAAACTGTGACATAATGAAATTGATATGTCATCGCTACCAACTTTAAGTCTTGGATTTTACATTGTCTAGTTCTAAAGATGTATTTAGTAGAGATGTTCCTGCATCTCCGTCAACATTTAAAGGAAAACAATGAAATTTTGGCTTAGCCTTCTTCCCTAGCGCTATTAGAGCATGGAATGGGTTGCCTGAGCTAGCCAGGAAAACCAGTGACTTGGAAGAATTAAAGTCATTGGTTAATAAGCATGACTGAATGCATGACGCGTAGGACGTAATCATCTTCTTTTTTTTGAAGTAACGTCTGTATTATATAAGTTTTAAACGTCACTAGTCCCAAGCTAGATTCTTCTGCAGCAATCTTGTAAGTCTCTAACAAAAAAAATAAAATAATAATAATTGTCAATTAGAACTGCTAAATCTGGCAGTAGCACAAGCTCATTACATGAACCAAAACATTTCAACAAACACTGGGTTTAGCAGAGACGTTTGTTTATATGGCAGCTGTTGCTAGCAGACGAAAAGAGAAACAAACTTTTGGCGCGAATTTCTAAGAATGTTCGAGAACAATTTCCTGCTAGTCCCCTTCAAAATCAAACTTATTGCTCAATTTTACAAGATAGACTAATTACAACTAGAAGGATTGACGAATTTGAATTATCAAATTAATTCGTGTCTTTTTAAAAGAAACTTTTTAAATGTTCTGCATGTTTCTTTTTGAAATGGAAGCCAATAAAATTTAAAAAAAAAAGGCCAACTTTTGCCCTGCTGTGACGTCACTAAATACCTGGTCTCGTAAGTTCTCATCTACGGCGTCTATAGTTCAAGTTTGATAGTCTGAGTCATGAAAAAAAAAAAGTCTTGTAGGAGTCTGATACAAGAGGTCATAGGTCGTTAGAGGAGTAAATTTGGCCAGGTTGGCGCCACTCTCAAGATAATTTCCATAATTATTGTTTTTGATTCGTTTCTTTAAACTTTTGGGAAGCTCGATTAAATTTTTAAAAAAATAGTCTCTATAAAAAACGAAAAAAACAACAGAGTTTTAACAAGCCCGTTGAATGTCATACAATCAACCAATTATTTCTGAGCGATCTAAAACACTGTCTACATAATTCAATGAAGAGGATGACACGTGACGGAATGATGCCACGAGATTCCAGTGATGGCAAACGATTGGGTCTCGGTATCTCCCGCTCCCTACCACCACCACCCTTTCTGTCTCTCTCTGCCTTGCCCCAGTTCTCCCATGTCCTAATCTAGGGCAAATAGAAACAGAAAAAAAAAACACAGAAAGAAAAGGCGAGAAAAAACACTTTTTAACAAAATCGACTGACTCAGAATAGTACCAGAAAGAGTGAACAGAATAGAACGATAAACACAACATGGACTATTATAGACCGACATAAACCACAATTACCATTGTACACGACTTATACCAGTATAGAAAAAATAGGCCGACATTAAAAACAAAATTAGAAGCCTACACAGAGAATAGTGCCAAATTAGATCAACAGACCTCCATGTGGTGTGAAGACCTAGATGTCTTCTGTACCTCCACTTCCATTTTCTTACAATGCCTCTTCAATTTAGCTCATCACATTGTTGAATAATCAAAACTTTTTAAAATATGAATACAAACAACGTTTCTATATTTATTTCCAATAAAAAAATATCTGCAATTTAATCTATAAAAATAAATTTACATCTGGCATAATCGGTGATGCTGATACAGGTCGATGTTGGGTTGTAGTTCCAAACAGCTATTGAACTTGACCTTTGTAGATGTATTAGTTTTATTAATTAAAAAAAACTCCAAAGTAAAGGTAAATAAAAGCGTCTCACGGGCCAAATACGTCCGTAGGCTGGAGATAGGGGAGACAAACAGACAAACTAGCAAAATGTAAAAAAAATTTTTTTTTTTAAACCAAAGTTTATCTGTCATGTATCTCAATATTGCAGGACTAAGTTTCTTTTTCTATATTAAACAACATTAATTAATGACCATTGGTTAATGTTTTTCATTGATTGTCATCGATTATGATCATGCAAATGTTACACTTGATCTGGGAAGTGGGGGATACAAAAGAAAATCGTGTACAAAACGTTCAAAGGGGAGTAATTCCACATATACCGGCACATCTCAGAATATGTAGCACTTACCAAGCAAAATAAATAATACCTATAATTAATTAGCTAATTGTTTGTTGTTGTTTTTTTTGGTTCATGTCTTGTTAGATACAACAAATAATAATAATAATGTAATGTAAAGTCTCAATATGATCGAAGAATGGGCGTGGGAGAGAACAACTTGTACTGAAATAGTACCCGACAGACAGAGTGAGTTGATGTAAGCTTTGTACCCGACAAAGAGTGAGTTGATGTAAGCTTTGTACCCGACAGACAGAGTGAGTTGATGTAAGCTTTGTACCCGACAGAGTGAGTTGATGTAAGCTTTGAACACGACCGACAGAGTGAGTTGATGCAAGCTTTGCACCAGACAGACAGAGTGAGTTGATGTAAGCTTTGTACCCGACATACAGAGTGAGTTGATGTAAGCTTTGTACCAGACAGACAGAGTGAGTTATTGTAAGATTTGTACCAGACAGAGTGAGTTGATGTAAGCTTTGTACTCGATAGAGTGAGTTAATGTAAGCTTTGCACCAGACAGACAGAGTGAGTTGATGTAAGCTTTGTACAACAGAATGGAGCTCTGAAATAAGAGCGACATACAAGAGTACATGAGCTGTAACGGAGTTGATTGTCAAAGTGAGCACAGAGAGTAGAGGTGAGGACACAGGAATGAGCTTTTGTCTTTCGCGATAAAACAATCACGCAGACACACAATCACTAAAGCCAACAGGTGATAGAATCAAAGACTTGCAGACCAATGTCTGCGTGCAGGTGTCAAAGCTTAGTGGAGTAGTCTCAGCAGGAAGTGCAGCTGGAACATAAGCTAAGTGAGATGTTCTCATCGAAGTGCGCGTGTGATGCGTTTTTTGCATACAGACAATGACATTGACATTCGAAACACTTTAAACTCACTTCACTCCAGATGATGCGCTGAGAAAAAAACAAGAAAAATCTAGACATCAATTTTTTTTTTACCTTTCTCTCTGTTATTTTAAGGTTGGTTCACTAGGGTATTAAATAAATAAACCACTTCTCGACATAAAAATTTTAGTTACAGCAGCTATCTCGAAGCAAGGTAAAAGTAAAGTTCCCCCTTTACGACTTTTTAAAAGTCGTGTTTCTATGGCCGACAATTAACTAGGGTGTCATGTGACCAGCACAACCACTTTTTTACTTTCCCCGCAGTATGTCAGGTTGGCTACCCATTACAGTCAGGTGGACTCAAGGGCGCCCTAAAAATCCTGATGTTCAAAATAACAGTCTTCATCAAGATTCAAACACGAGATCTGTCAGGTCGGAAGCCAAGGGCTTTTACCACTTAGCCCCAGCCCCTTTTTTGAAACAATGAGCTAGAGGAATGTTTCTCCTCAGTTAATTCGCAAATTTTTAGGTCGTATCTCTTGGCACATATTTTATATGACTTAATAGACGGCCATTAAGATAGTGCAAATATTTGTTCTAGAAATAACAAAGGGTGATTTGTTTTTCATTTGGGCGTAAGTGTTGCATTTTAATTCAGCGCTGGAAATAGCGTGGATCTGAGGCTTACGTGCTACTCTGAGTGTCCGCTCTGCCACTTATGCAATCTATACTGCGCGTGACTAAATGCGAAAACCCCGTTCTGTTTTTATCTTTTGTAAAAACTTGTTTAATTGAAAGAGAAGCGAATGTTTAAACTTGTAACTGTGTTTAGTTGGAATACAAAGGTCAGGGCAGCACTTAATGTATCGCACGTCGTCTTTAGTCTTACTATAAAGGGCAACATTTTGTTTACCCCGCGTTGTCTGTAGACTTACTATCCGTTTGATCGTCTTAAGAGCTGAGCCGAAGGCTCTTCGAGCTCTAAGTTTGAAAAAAAAACCTGTTTGGACGCCAAACAGTAAAAAAAAAACCTGTGGGAACACAGTATTGTTTGAGAGAGACCCGAGTCAATGCCTATGTAAAGCATTGATGTTTCCAATGCCTTTGGCCCCCGACGCATGCTTGGCTGCACATGACCGAAGGCCGAGGACACCGGGAGCCTCCGCCATTTTCATTCGTTATACCAAGCTAACCGTGGTGACTCGCCATTTATGTAACGGTCCCTTGAGGAACAGCGCATAGATGTGTGACAGGTTTGTGGGGGCTTTTTTGCAACCCCGCCCGTGCAAGAGGTGGACTCTCGTCTACCCGTGGGCATTCCCACGGGAGTTATGTTTCGCCATTCATTTAGCCTAGCTATCCCCCTCAAGTAGCCGTTACTACCCGGGTGCCACGGTGAGGCAGAACAGCGTACCCGGGTAGACTTACTATAAAGGGCAACATTTTGTTTACCCCGCGTTGTCTGTAGTCTTACTATAAAGGACAACAATCTGTTCTGTTCTTTAGACATACTATAAAGGGCAACCTTTGTTTACCCCGCGTTGTCTGTAGACTTACTATAAAGGGCAACATTTTGTTTACCCCGCGTTGCCTGTAGACTTACTATAAAGGGCAACAATTTGATTACCCCGCGTTGTCTGTAGACTTACTATAAAGGGAAGTATTTTGACCCATTTTGCGGCGCTTCTCATGTCTTGTTACTAAAGGGAAACATTAGATTTACCTTGCGTGGGTGTTTAGTCTTGATGAAGAAAGTCTCCACACCTAGCTGTTTGATGTAGGCGTCTCTCTCACCGCCATTCCCTGACTCTACCTCGTACTGACCATGAAGCTGGTCCAGTGTTGCCTTGGTGATGTGGACACGCCTATATAAACAATACACATATATTCAACGAATAATGTAAACATGCAAATTTTATTTATTGTTAAGTGTGTTTAGACTCCTTTACATCTCATATATTCCATATATTCAATCTAATCCAATAAGACCCTCTATCTGATCACTGCTAGATTAACCTAAAGACAACATAAACTATACCTTAGGGCCTCTGCTGGTTTGGGGGCCTTCTAAATGGTTTTAATAATTTTGCAGTATGAACAAACTATTAAAAAAAGCATTACAAAGGAGCCCATATCTTTAATAGCTTAGGGCCTTATCCACTCTAAATTCGGTCCTGTATCTGATCTATAACAACCTTATCTTTCTAATCTAATCAACAAATCTGTCTTACATAATAAGCTCCTCTATTTAATACGCCCCTTATTTAATAAGCCCCTCTAATCTAAATAAGATTATCTACTCAATAACAAGTTATTCTAATTTAATAAGCCCCTCGTAATGCAATAGTCCTCTCTCTCTCTAATATAAGCCCCTCTAATCTAAACAATTTTAGAAATCAACTCTATATGTTCAGGTATATATATTTAACTCTTTCTCTCCGTAATTATTTTCGATAGTATTATTAGTTTGGCTCATTTTGTATTTCACTCTCCTGTTAGGATTAAACTTCAATCACTTTTTTTGTTTGTTATCAGAAAATGTTATAATTGGTATTGAATTGTAGGGGAATGCATGCTCTTTTTACATAACACAAATTAAAGTTTATAAATCCAAACATCAATTTAGTTTAATGAGGTCAAATCAACGTTGGCAGCGTCCATTAGGAGGGAAAGAGTTTAAAAAAAACACTTCACCTACCCAGGTATTCCTCCAGACTCCATGTGATTGGCCAGCTTGACGTCATTGCTAAACACATCATACTGCCACTTCTTGAGCCCCAGCACCCCACACAGCACGCGACCCGTGTGCAGCCCCACTCTCATGTTCAATTTCACACCCGTCTGGTCACAAACGCTCCTGACATAAATAAAACAGAAAAAAAGGTTAAGTACCGGTACACAATATTAAAGTACGCGGCCAAAGGGCTTTTCAGGAGGAAGCCTCGAGGCTTCCAACGAGACTGTTCGGCATAGAAGGCCTCAACACTGACCTGCAACGTCACAACCTGTGGGCAACTTAGACCAATATCTTGTTGCTACAGGTCTGTATGACGTGGCAACGGGTTATTGGTCTCCACTGCCCACATGTTTTGACGCTACTGGTCCTTGTTCAGGCCAACTATCACGATTTGTCTCGGTTCCAGACGCAACACCGCTGAGGAGGCGAGGAAATTGTAACGCAAAGAAAATATAAAGTTTATGAATGTGCGTGTGTGTGCGAGAGAGAGAGAGTGAGAGAGAGAGAGAGAGAGAGAGAGAGAGAGAGAGCGAGGTGGAAGAGTGATAAACGCATGACTTTCGAACAGAGGGGTCCCGGTTCAAATCTCGGTTAAGACTGGGATTTTTAGGACGCCATTGAGTCCACCCAATTCTAATGGATAGCAAAGGCGGTTGGTCTTTGTGTTTGCTACATGACATCCTCGTAAGTCGTATATCACAGAATAAGATAAGCTAATTTAAATTTAGAAAGCCTTCAGGATAGAAGACTCAAATAGTAAAGTAGCAATTAGACATAAAACACTGAACCATAATCTTCAAATACAAAAACAAAATTTAATAAAATACCCAGAAAGACACAAAGATAAAGGCACATTCCTCGTTCCATATGCTAGGACAAATTTGTACAAATACTCCTTCTTCCCTAGTGCTATTAGAGCATGGAATGGGTTGCCTGAGCTAGCCAGGAAAACCAGTGACTTGGTAGAATTTAAGTCATTGGTTAATATGCATGAGTAAATGCATGACGCGTAGGACGTAATCATCTTCTTTTTTTGAAGTAACGTCTGTATTATATAAGATAAGATAAGCTTTACATCATCTGCCCTATAGATTGCAAGGTCTGAAAGGGACATCTTACTTTTGTGTGTGTGTGTGTGAGAGTGTGTGTGGGCGTGTGGTTAGTGTAGAACTTTAAAAAAAAAACTTTCCTCAGCCATCATTAGCAGTTCTCAACCTGCAGCAGATCATCTCCATGCTATTCCCCCAATTTAAAAGATATCTACTTCTGTTTGTTTCTGTATCTACTCACTTTAACATGGCATTATTGTTTTTGCTGACAAAAGAGAGAAATATATTTCATATATTCACGTACATCTACACCTAATTTCTTACAAATATTTGCAAATCATTTTGATGTAATAATTTGTCTTCCATGATTAGAAAGTAGCAGTAAATTATCGTCTTGACCCCCCTTTTATTAGATTCCTCTATTCTGAACGTCAGCCTGTCTAGTTCATATTTTATGTTGTTTTATGAAATCAATTTGTCCAGGGAGAAAGTTATCTGCACGCGACTTAGCAAAACTGACACCTTTCTCGTCAAAACATCGTGATATGAAGTTGTGATGGCCTACAAACTGCCAAAAAAAAAACTGGCTTACAAACGGAAGACACAAATAGACCAAACTTAACGATGGATTTTTTTTTATTTTGGCTTTCCTTTTTTTTTTTTTTTCAATTTGGCAACGTCGTTAGATTGTCTGGCCAGTTTCTCTTTTGATGGGAATTGACGAACTGGCTAATGTTGAGACGTTCGTCTTCGTCGGTCTGACATTTATTGTCTGATATTTTACTTATACATTCTGTGCTCAGGTCTGACTTTCACAAACAGGGGGCTTGCGAATCGTCTTTTTGTTCTATCATGGCTGAGGGCATGGTCCTTTGGAACTCCGTTTCCTCCTCGCATAGAAAGTGCCAGATTAACCACCCCTGATGCCCTGCTCGAGTCCCAAGTTTGCGGTCATAATGTCAACAAAATGCAAGACGTGCACGCCATTCACATATATGCACATACACACACACACACACACATATTTAAACAAAGCTTATTTATAAAATATAAATATATGAACGGAAACTTTTGACATGTATTCAACGCGTCATGTCAGATATATAGATACATTTGTTTTTTATTGGGCTTATCTTGTGTTCTGTTTTTTTTTTGAGATTTCAGTGCGATATGTTTCTCTTGTGTTAGGTGGTCTTTACAGATTTCAGTGCGATAGGTTTATCGTGCGTTAGGAGGTCTTTACAGATTTCAGTGCAAAAGGTTTATCTTGTGTTAGGTGGCCTTAACAAATTTCAGTGCGATAGGTTTATCCTGTGTCTGGTCTTTACAGATTTCAGTGCGATATGTTTTTTTTTATCTTTACAGATTTCATTGCGATAGGTTTATCTTATCTTTGGTGTTTACAGATATCAGTGCTCTAGGTTTATCTTGTACAGGGTTTTTCATTTTAGATTTCAGTGCTATCTTCTGTGCGCAACTTATTAGGGGGAAATTTTTTAGATCGCACAATTTAAAAAACCCTGTTCGATAATGTCGACCTTGGGAAGGTACTGGGCTTTGTCCGGGAGGTGGGCTTGTCTGCGAAGGTTTTATTTGTAAAATTGTGAACATATAATAGTTACAAAAGATTTTTATTAATTACTACCTTTACTATTTCAACAGTGAATGGACCTTGGTTTTAATCTAAATCTCTAAGATCTGTCAATTAAATGCGACATATGGAGGTGTCTTTAGTTTGTCTCTGTCTTAAAGTTGATATCAGGGGCGGACTGGCTATATTGGCATTCGGGCAAAGCCCGATGGGCCGGTACCTAAATGGGCCTGTAGAACCACAGTAATAATCTGTTTTTTTTTTAAAAATCACGTCTTTTTTATAAGATAAGGGCCGCATGGATGTCACTTCGGCACGTAATGCATTGTGGAAGGTTTTCTAGTATTCTCTTACAAGAAAGGCCATCTGGGTGAAGTATGTATAGTCACTGTATGCATGTTTACAGCTATCGATACATTATCAAACTTGACAGAATGATTTTGAGGACATTTTGACCTAGAATTATCTTATCTTATCTTATATAATACAGACGTTACTTCAAAAAAGAAGCGTCACGCATTTAGTCATGCATATTAACCAATGACTTAAATTCTGCCAAGTCACTGGTTTTCCTGGCTAGCTCAATCAACCCATTCCATGCTCTAATAGCACTAGGGAAGAAGGAGTATTTGTACAAATTTGTCCTAGCATATGGGACGAGGAATGTGCCTATTTTTGGATGTCCATTATATAATATACAATTTATGGGCCGGACGAAATAGAGATGTCCGGGCCGATTTTGACACCCAGTCCGACCCTGGTTGATATCATTTGTCTTAGAATCTAACGAAAAGGGCAGTTATTATCATTGGATGTCTATCTCTTTAAAGTTTCGCGCGATAAATTTCTCAACCACGACGTAATAATAAGACTTGTGTTCGAGTCCCAAGATTCACGAGGAGTTCAGTATGTCACGTGGCCACGCAGTCCTAGTTGCCACATTCAGCGCAGACATAAATTGTCGTCTGAAGGTGGTGGGTTCCGGTTCTCTCTCCGCCGTCTACGTCATCCCTCTTCCGATTTTGTCAAACTCTAAATGTGCACCCCGGATTAGATTGAAGTAAAAAAATATACGAACAAATTAGCTACTTTATTAATAAACAGGAAGCAACATTAAACAACGATTTATCGGTAAATTCAAATGTATGTCTTCTTTTGACTTAAGAGTTTTCCCAGTGTAGCCAACGAGCTAGTAATTCTGTTTTCATCAATATACACTAATTGTAAAATTTATAGGAAAATCGTTTCAGCCATTTTTTTCTGAGATCCGTGTCCAGGTTCCACAGGTTCATCCACCCTACGCTCTGCCTCCATGAAGCTGTGACCTGAATAGAGCTATAGTAATAAAGTACTGTTTTTCTAAACTGCTAGCAGTGCGGACAACATGGCCATTCCATCACTAACAGTACACTAATGATGACTACTAACTGAATGGATCGATTAATGGATCCGTCTGTTAAATACACCACTGCATAAACCTACAGTATGCTCTGAAGTAAAGATGGCAGTTAAACCTTCTAAGTCTTTCAATTAGCCGCCCATCATAAATTTGGAAGAGGAAGTGGTCGTCTGCCGATTCCAAAAGTAGCACAGTACTCTCCCTTTAGTTTTCAAACCTCAAGGTTCTTTCCCTTGGCCAACAGAGCGATAAACCAGGAATGCAATCGTGGCGTGAGACTGAAATAACTTTGGGGATAGAAATTATGGTCTGTGGCGTAAAGTTGTCTTAGAGTCTTAAGTGTTTAAGATATATAAAGATAGGGAGAGAGAGAAAGAGAGAGAGGGAGAGAGAGAAAGAGAGGGAGAGTAAGAGAGAGAGAGAGAAAGATAGGGAGAGAGAGAAAGAGAGGGAGAGAGAGAAAGAGAGAGAGGGAGAGAGAGAAAGAGAGGGAGAGTAAGAGAGAGAGAGAGAGGGAGAGAGAGAAAGAGAGGGAGAAAGATAGGGAGAGAGAGAAAGAGAGGGAGGGAGAGAGAGGGAGAGTAAGAGAGAGAGAAAGAGAGGGAGAGTAAGAGGGAGAGAGAGAAAGAGAGAAAAATGAGAGGGAGAAAGAGAGAGAGGGAGAGAGAGAAAGAGAGGAAGAAAGATAGGGAGAAAGATAGGGAGAGGGAGAAAGATAGGGAGAGAGAGAGAAAGAGAGAGAGGGAGAAAGAGAGAGAGGGAGAAAGAGAGGGAGAAAGAGAAAGTGGAAGGCAGAAAATGAGGAACAAATAAGACAGAGAAAGAGAAAGGCAGACGCCTCTAACACACAGAGCGTGAGATGTGGAGGTGGGGGCTAAATCTTGGTATAAATTGTTATAGGTTTAATAAATAAAGTTTGTGTGTATGTATGTGTGTGTGTGTGCGCTAAATCTGGGGAGAATTTAATCAAACTTTGCATTTATAACCATACATTATAAAACACCTTTAACTGATAACTTATCCCCAGGCGTGACATCATGAAACACGCAAAAAGTAAAGATGAAGAGAGAGAGAGAACAAGAGAGGGAGGAAGAGAGAGAGAGAGAGAGAGATAAAGAAAGTAAAAGAGATAGAGTAAGAGAGAAAATAAGTAGATGGATAGAAAGAGAAAATTAAAAAAAGAGAGAAAGAGAGATTTTAAAAAAAAGCAAAGAAAAAGGAGACAAAATATAGAAAAAGAATGAAAGAAAGATTTTAAAAAAGAGAGAAAGAGAGACTGAGTGATCAAGTGAGATTGAAAGAGAAAGAGAGCGGCAATAGAAGAAACTGAAAAATAGAAGAAAAGAGATTAGAAATAGAAGAAAAGAGATTAGAAATAGAAGAAAAGAGATTAGAAATAGAAGAAAAGAGATTAGAAATAGAAGAAAAGAGATTAGAAATGGAAGAAAAGAGATTAGAAATAGAAGAAAAGAGATTAGAAATGGAAGAAAAGAGATTAGAAATAGAAGAAAAGAGATTAGAAATAGAAGAAAATAGATTAGAAATAGAAGAAAATAGATTAGAAATAGAAGAAAATAGATTAGAAATGGAAGAAAAGAGATTAGAATAAGAAGAAAAGAGATTAGAAATAGAAGAAAAGAGATTAGAAATAGAAGAAAAGAGATTAGAAATAGAAGAAAAGAGATTAGAAATAGAAGAAAATAGATTAGAAATAAAAGAAAATAGATTAGAAATAAAAGAAAAGAGATTAGAAATGGAAGAAAAGAGATTAGAAATAGAAGAAAAGAGATTAGAAATGGAAGAAAAGAGATAAGAAATAGAAGAAAATAGATTAGAAATGGAAGAAAAGAGATTAGAAATAGAAGAAAAGAGATTAGAAATAGAAGAAAAGAGATTAGAAATAGAAGAAAATAGATTAGAAATGGAAAAAAAGAGATTAGAAATAGAAGAAAATAGATTAGAAATAGAAGAAAAGAGATTAGAAATGGAAGAAAAGAGATTAGAAATAGAAGAAAAGAGATTAGAAATAGAAGAAAAGAGATTAGAAATAGAAGAAAAGAGATTAGAAATGGAAAAAAAGAGATTAAAAATAGAAGAAAAGAGATTAGAAATGGAAGAAAAGAGATTAGAAATAGAAGAAAATAGATTAGAAATAGAAGAAAAGAGATTAGAAATAGAAGAAAAGAGATTAGAAATAGAAGAAAAGAGATTAGAAATGGAAGAAAAGAGATTAGAAATGGAAGAAAAGAGATTAGAAATGGAAGAAAAGAGATTAGAAATAGAAGAAAAGAGATTAGAAATGGAAGAAAAGAGATTAGAAATAGAAGAAAATAGATTAGAAATAGAAGAAAATAGATTAGAAATAGAAGAAAAGAGATTAGAAATGGAAGAAAAGAGATTAGAAATAGAAGAAAAGAGATTAGAAATGGAAGAAAAGAGATTAGAAATAGAAGAAAATAGATTAGAAATAGAAGAAAGAGATTAGAAATAGAAGAAAAGAAATTAGAAATAGAAGAAAATAGATTAGAAATAGAAGAAAATAGATTAGAAATGGAAAAAAAGAGATTAGAAATAGAAGAAAATAGATTAGAAATAGAAGAAAAGAGATTAGAAATGGAAGAAAAGAGATTAGAAATGGAAGAAAAGAGATTAGAAATAGAAGAAAAGAGATTAGAAATAGAAGAAAAGAGATTAGAAATGGAAGAAAAGAGATTAGAAATAGAAGAAAATAGATTAGAAATAGAAGAAAAGAGATTAGAAATAGAAGAAAATAGATTAGAAATAGAAGAAAAGAGATTAGAAATAGAAGAAAAGAGATTAGAAATGGAAGAAAAGAGATTAGAAATGGAAGAAAAGAGATTAGAAATAGAAGAAAAGAGATTAGAAATGGAAGAAAAGAGATTAGAAATAGAAGAAAATAGATTAGAAATAGAAGAAAAGAGATTAGGAATAGAAGAAAAAAGATTAGAAATAGAAGAAAATAAATTAGAAATAGAAGAAAAGAGATTAGAAATAGAAGAAAAGAGATTAGAAATGGAAAAAAAGAGATTAGAAATAGAAGAAAAGAGATTAGAAATGGAAAAAAAGAGATTAGAAATAGAAGAAAATAGATTAGAAATAGAAGAAAAGAGATTAGAAATAGAAGAAAAGAGATTAGAAATAGAAGAAAATAGATTAGAAATAGAAGAAAAGAGATTAGAAATAGAAGAAAATAGATTAGAAATAAAAGAAAATAGATTAGAAATAGAAGAAAAGAGATTAGAAATAGAAGAAAAGAGATTAGAAATAGAAGAAAAGAGATTAGAAATAGAAGAAAAGAGATTAGAAATGGAAAAAAAGAGATTAGAAATAGAAGAAAAGAGATTAGAAATGGAAGAAAAGAGATTAGAAATAGAAGAAAATAGATTAGAAACAGAAGAAAAGAGATTAGAAATGGAAGAAAAGAGATTAGAAATAGAAGAAAAGAGATTAGAAATAGAAGAAAAGAGATTAGAAATGGAAGAAAAGAGATTAGAAATGGAAGAAAAGAGATTAGAAATAGAAGAAAAGAGATTAGAAATGGAAGAAAAGAGATTAGAAATAGAAGAAAATAGATTAGAAATAGAAGAAAAGAGATTAGAAATGGAAAAAAAGAGATTAGAAATAGAAGAAAAGAGATTAGAAATGGAAGAAAAGAGATTAGAAATAGAAGAAAATAGATTAGAAATAGAAGAAAAGAGATTAGAAATGGAAGAAAAGAGATTAGAAATAGAAGAAAAGAGATTAGAAATAGAAGAAAAGAGATTAGAAATGGAAGAAAAGAGATTAGAAATGGAAGAAAAGAGATTAGAAATAGAAGAAAAGAGATTAGAAATGGAAGAAAAGAGATTAGAAATAGAAGAAAATAGATTAGAAATAGAAGAAAAGAGATTAGGAATAGAAGAAAAGGGTTTAGAAATAGAAGAAAAGAGATTAGAAATGGAAGAAAAGAGATTAGAAATGGAAGAAAAGAGATTAGAAATAGAAGAAAAGAGATTAGAAATGGAAGAAAAGAGATTAGAAATAGAAGAAAATAGATTAGAAATAGAAGAAAATAGATTAGAAATAGAAGAAAAGAGATTAGAAATGGAAGAAAAGAGATTAGAAATAGAAGAAAATAGATTAGAAATGGAAGAAAACAGATTAGAAATAGAAGAAAAGAGATTAGAAATAGAAGAAAAGAAATTAGAAATAGAAGAAAAGAGATTAGAAATGGAAGAAAAGAGATTAGAAATAGAAGAAAATAGATTAGAAATAGAAGAAAATAGATTAGAAATATAAGAAAATAGATTAGAAATAGAAGAAAAGAGATTAGAAATGGAAGAAAAGAGATTAGAAATAGAAGAAAAGAGATTAGAAATGGATGAAAAGAGATTAGAAATAGAAGAAAATAGATTAGAAATGGAAGAAAAGAGATTAGAAATAGAAGAAAAGAGATTAGAAATAGAAGAAAAGAGATCAGAAATAGAAGAAAATAGATTAGAAATGGAAAAAAAGAGATTAGAAATAGAAGAAAATAGATTAGAAATAGAAGAAAAGAGATTAGAAATGGAAGAAAAGAGATTAGAAATAGAAGAAAAGAGATTAGAAATAGAAGAAAAGAGATTAGAAATAGAAGAAAAGAGATTAGAAATGGAAGAAAAGAGATTAGAAATAGAAGAAAATAGATTAGAAATAGAAGAAAAGAGATTAGAAATAGAAGAAAATAGATTTGAAATACAAGAAAAGAGATTAGAAATAGAAGAAAAGAGATTAGAAATGGAAGAAAAGAGATTAGAAATGGAAGAAAAGAGATTAGAAATAGGAGAAAAGAGATTAGAAATGGAAGAAAAGAGATTAGAAATAGAAGAAAATAGATTAGAAATAGAAGAAAAGAGATTAGGAATAGAAGAAAATAGATTAGAAATAGAAGAAAATAGATTAGAAATAGAAGAAAAGAGATTAGAAATAGAAGAAAAGAGATTAGAAATGGAAAAAAAGAGATTAGAAATAGAAGAAAAGAGATTAGAAATGGAAGAAAAGAGATTAGAAATAGAAGAAAATAGATTAGAAATAGAAGAAAAGAGATTAGAAATAGAAGAAAATAGATTAGAAATAGAAGAAAAGAGATTAGAAATAGAAGAAAATAGATTAGAAATAAAAGAAAATAGATTAGAAATAGAAGAAAAGAGATTAGAAATGGAAGAAAAGAGATTAGAAATAGAAGAAAAGAGATTAGAAATGGAAGAAAAGAGATTAGAAATAGAAGAAAAGAGATTAGAAATGGAAGAAAAGAGATTAGAAATAGAAGAAAAGAGATTAGAAATAGAAGAAAAGAGATTAGAAATAGAAGAAAATAGATTAGAAATGGAAAAAAAGAGATTAGAAATAGAAGAAAATAGATTAGAAATAGAAGAAAAGAGATTAGAAATGGAAGAAAAGAGATTAGAAATAGAAGAAAAGAGATTAGAAATAGAAGAAAAGAGATTAGAAATAGAAGAAAATAGATTAGAAATGGAAAAAAAGAGATTAGAAATAGAAGAAAAGAGATTAGAAATGGAAGAAAAGAGATTAGAAATAGAAGAAAATAGATTAGAAATAGAAGAAAAGAGATTAGAAATAGAAGAAAATACATTAGAAATAGAAGAAAAGAGATTAGAAATAGAAGAAAAGAGATTAGAAATGGAAGAAAAGAGATTAGAAATGGAAGAAAAGAGATTAGAAATAGAAGAAAAGAGATTAGAAATGGAAGAAAAGAGATTAGAAATAGAAGAAAATAGATTAGAAATAGAAGAAAAGAGATTAGGAATAGAAGAAAATAGATTAGAAATAGAAGAAAAGAGATTAGAAATAGAAGAAAAGAGATTAGAAATGGAAGAAAAGAGATTAGAAATACAAGAAAAGAGATTAGAAATGGAAGAAAAGAGATTAGAAATAGAAGAAAAGAGATTAAATAGAGAAAGAGAGAAAGAGAAAGGAAAAAGACGTATAGAAAATAACTTGACAGAAAAAGAGAGAGACGAAGAGATAAAAACAGATAAATACAGAGAGAAAGAGAGAGATGAAGAGATAAAGAGATAAATACAGAAAGAAAGAGAGAAACGAAGAGATAAATAGATAAATACAGAGAGAAAGAGAGAGACGAAGAGATAAATAGACAAATACAGAGAGAGAGAGAGAGAGAGACGAAGAGATACATAGATAAATACAGAGAGAAAGAGAGACAAAGAGATAAAGAGATAAATACAGAGAGAAATAGAGAGACGAAGAGATAAAGAGATAAACACAGAGAGAAATAGAGAGACGAAGAGATAAAGAGATAAATACAGAGAGAAAGAGAGAGAGACGAAGAGATAAATAGATAAATACAGAGAGAAGAGAGACGAAGAGATAAAGAGATAAATACAGAGAGAGAGAGAGAGAGAGACGAAGAGATAAATAGATAAATACAGAGAGAAAGAGAGACGAAGAGATAAAGAGATAAATACAGAGAGAAAGAGAGAGATGAAGAGATAAAGAGATAAATACAGAGAGAAAGAGAGAGGAAAAAGGGAGAGATAAATAAAAAAGAGAGTAAAAAAAAGAAAAAAAGATTGAACAACACAGAAAAGGGGAGGGAGAGGCGAGAGACAGAAGAGATAGAAATGAAAATCTCATGCGTTCAAGTCAATCTACCCTGAAAGTCTCATGTGTTCAAGTCATTCTACCCTGAAAGTCTCATGTGTTCAAGTCATTCTATCCTGAAAGTCTCATGTGTTTAAGTCATTCTACCCTGAAAGTCTCATGTGTTCAAGTCATTCTACCCTGAAAGTCTCATGTGTTCAAGTCATTCTACCCCGAAAGTCTCATGTGTTCAAGTTAATCTACCCTGAAAATCTCATATGTTCAAGCCATTCTACCCTGAAAGTCTCATGTGTTTAAGTCATTCTACCCTAAAAGTCTCATGTGTTCAAGTCAATCTACCCTGAAAATCTCATATGTTCAAGCCATTCTACCCTGAAAGTCTCATGTGTTCAAGTCATTCTACCCTAAAAGTCTCATGTGTTCAAGTCATTTTACCCTGAAAGTCTCATGTGTTCAAGTCAATCTACCCTGGCTTAGTCTGCTGTAGTCGGACCTGATTCATAGCAGCCGCCTGCCTCCACCCTAAATTACCGTAGCTAGACCTCACCTGTTCCTACCTGTACCGCACTAAAAGTAGGTCATAAATAGTCACTGCCACCCGTGCATGGTAAACCAACAGAAGACTGCTGCGTCCTACTTGAGTCCATGCATACTATATGGACGCGAGAAGACGTGCGTCCATAATGCTAGTTGTAAATCTTTTTTTTCTGTTTTAATTTATTTGAAATCCTTTAAAAGTAACACACATATGGTCAACTTGCACGGATTTGTCCCATGTTACGGAATAGCAAAAGTAATTAAAACTGATTTTTTTTGTTTCATATTATTTGTAACCTACCGAGGCGTACAACTCTTTGACATTATTTAAAGAGAGAGAAAAATGCTCCTGTGGTGTTCCTTGTGTCGCCAAGTGCTCACATGTCACACGCCATGCTCCCTTTCCCTATTGATAACTTTGAACAGGACGAAACTACTCACGATACTTAAACATCCACAATGTTATCAACTTTGGATGGGGCGGCTCGATTCCCCTCCCATGAACCCCCCTCCCTCCCTGCTTTACAAATACTTGAAGATTATTATACTCCTGCCCCAGCAGGGGACGATAAAGGCGGGCAGATTCCAGACCTCCTGACCAGGCAGTTTTAGCGATTGGTCATTGTGCTGTCCACATGACACGCTCGTTAACCGTAAGCAACAGACGGTACTTTCCATTAGTCGCATCATTAATCTCCTGGTGGCAAAAAAAAATCTCGTACATAGACTAAGTCGTAATTGTGTACTTTCTGCTCTTAAACATCAGTAACCATAACAACGGCACTCAAGTAGACACTTTGGTTTTAAGTAACACTTAAAGGTCAAGGATAATGTCAAGGATAAGGTCAAGGATAAGCCGAGAAAAGAGATGTACTTTCAGTGTAATAGAGTAATGGGGGAGTAAAGAAATAATGGCGGGACAGAAACCCTTTCCTTTTCTCTACAACGAAAACAAAAAAAAACGGGTACTGGCTCAGTACAGAGTACTCACGCAATGGCGTCGATCATGTCAAGGCCCATCTCCACACAGCATGCTGCGTGGTTGGCTCTTGGCTCCGGTAATCCACTCACACAGTAATAACAGTCTCCGAGGATTTTGATTCGCATACAATTGTTTTGCTGAAAAGAAAAACAAACAAACAAAATCTTTATAACATAATACAAAAGTTGGTCGTGTGTTCTAACAGTATATATCACATTTGCTTAGAACAGTTCATTTTGCTGGGACAAAGTCCGTTATCCGCCATTTCACGATGACATATTGAGCAGTCACGGACTTAAGAATGAGGGCCCTACGCACATTAGCACAAAAAAAAAAGGGTTAGGGTTAGGGTCCAGCCATGGAAGCAGAGAGCAACTAGAATGGGGTCCGATTGGGATTTCGCGTTTTTCTCACGCATCCCATTGACACATCCAGAAGCTATAGCCTCTGCTTCTAGTATCGTTTATATAACCCGCCCCCTTCCTTTTATTTCCTTTTTACACAGACTATATCAACTCACTCTGTCTGACTGGTAAAAAGTTTGAACAGATTATTCCCCCCACACCAAATCTCGGATCAAGCTGAAATTTTGCACAGTTATTTCTTTTACCTGACAAAACTAGAATCAGTAAAACTGTTTAACCAATTAGCTAATTGACTATTCATAATTAATTATAATCAATTATTATGTTTGATATCTCGAACTAAGGAAAGAAATTGTACTTGACTGATATGTTGGTATAAGTTGAAAAAGTCATTTTATATTTTGTGGAGAGAAAAGTTTGAAACTAACAATAGCCGGCTATAAAATCTATTATTTTCATAAGCATTTCTTTGTCACAGTGGTTAGTGCACTGACTTGAGGAGGATTTAGCCCTCGAGTTCACTATTTTTTTTTATAAATGCATTTAAAAAGCGATCACCCAGATATCCCCTCCTTTTCCCAACTGGTCAACAGGATCATTGCGTATTGAGAAATAAAAAAAAAGCATGACATTGCGATAAGCAAAAACAATTGGTAAAAATAACTAATCGCATAAACTTAATTTCATGAATGAAACCAAACTAATTGATATAACTAGGGTTATTATTAGCTTTGTTGTATTTTTATAATTATTATTTTTTCTTGAATTTCCTTATCTATAGCAGGTCGAAGTCAAATTTAGAAAGCCTTCAGGACAGAAGACTCAAAAGTAAAGTAACAATTATACATAAAACAGTGAACCTTAAACCTCAAATACAAAAACAAAATTTAATAAAATACTCAGAAAGACACAAAGATAAAGGCACATTTCTCGTCCCATATGCTAGGACAAATTTGTACAAATGCTCCTTCTTCCCTAAAGCTCCTAGAGCATGGAATGGGTTGCCTGAGCTAGCCAGAAAAACCAGTGACTTGGCAGAATTTAGGTCATTGGTTAATGTGCATGACTGAATGCATGACGCGTAGGACGTAATCATCTTCTTTTTTCGAAGTAACGTCTGTATTATATAAGATAAGATAAGCAAAATCACACTATTTGTTTAGTAGCGTAAGATTGCAAGGCCTCATTTAGCCTTGATGTTTTGTAAGGCTTTGAACATAGCGTCTTAACGTCAAGAGAGGGAGAGAAGACAGAGGCAGAGGGAGGGGGGGAGACAGAGAGTGAGAAGGATAGACAGTTGGAGAAGTAGTCAATGAGTGAAAGAGAGAGAGAGAGAGAGAGAGAAAATTAATTTACAGGAAAGAAAGAAAAATTAATAAAACTCAACACCATATACCCCGCGCTCTCTTGTCCATTTATTTCCTTCACACATAAAGGATAAATGACGATTAGATTGCTAGACCATCGGAGCAAAAATCTGGCCGAAGACACATGACGTCTGCAGAAAACTTTCAGCATTACATAACACAGACTCTCATCTTTGTCGAGGTCACGTGTAACGAATATACAGTCACGTGGCAACGAGCTATTGGTCTCTACTGCCCACAGGCTTAGACGTCGCAGGTCAGTGTTGAGGCCAACTATACCGATTGATTTCGCTACTCCTCTATACTATCAACACCACAAATCAGCCTTGTATTAAATCTCTTTAAAGTCACGAATGGATTGAAAGTGGCCCATTGCATGACACCATTTCATCACTTGCTGTCTCACTCCAATGTCACGGAACAAATCGGAATCTCTGAATAAATGATTAATCCGAGGCACTGCGTTAAATTTAGTTACAAAGGGAGGTTACGCAATGATTGGCACTTGATGAGCATGTCAAGGTTATCGGACGCAGAGCTAACAATTCGAAAGGCTGTGAGTAACTTACACGCTAGATCGATAGTGATAGACTCGTTGTTTTGACAGCACGCCTTTGTCAGGTCGATTTGTGGAACAAATGCAATCTTTAGAATAGAAAATTAGTCTAGAAAATTGGCGTGGCATATTCACTGGTCCGCAATGGATCATTGAGGATTAAATATTGACATTATATTTTTAAACATCTAAGCTTCCACTCCCCTGTTTGCGTACTAATTAAGATAAAGGTCACGCTCGACAGCATATTTAATCTAGTAAACTGGTTAAATTTCGCTTCAGACCTTGCGATCTATTGGCCACATGATGTACAGATTTAAGAGAGCGTCATGTAGCCAGAACAACGATCAAACGCCTTTACTTTTCCCAGCTTACGTCGGGTACCAGGGGCGAAATGGGTGTCAAAATAGGCCGGGGCCTTTCTATACAATCTGGCCGATAACTGGTATATAATGGGCATCTAATTCTAGGTCTACTACAATCGTTATAAGTTTGATAATTTTTTTGATAACTATACACACGTATGCAGTGGACTCTATTATCTTTACAAGAAATATAGGCCGTATGTTGTTTTTTAATCGCAAAGTCTCATCTCAACTAAGCAAAGGAAAGCGCTCGCAAGGTGGTCAAAGGAAGCGCTTCTCTGAAGGTGTTCAGCATAGACCCAGGCACCTGGGAGACAGAGGCACATGACAGAGCATCATGGCGTCGCGCTGTGAAAACTGGCGCACAGGTTGCTGAGGAAAAAACAAAAACGCTGGCAGAAGAAAAACGCCAGAAAAGAAAAGCAAGGCAAACGACACTAGCTCCAGCTGGAATAACCTGCCCAGTGTGCGGCCGAACATTCCGGGCTCACATAGGTCTCTTTCAGTCGCGAAACGACTATGGTTCATCTCGAACACTTTTTCATATGGTTGTGAAGCTACGTATGTAGGCATTAAAAGGTTGAAGCCATAGACTTATATATACTATATCTGGACTGGACATGGAGAATTTTAACACTACAAAAATGTCGTGAAAATTTTTTTGAAAGTTGGATCAAGGCGTTGTTTTGTAAAGTAGTTACAAGAAGTAAAGGCAATTTTTTAAACCCTAACCTATGGGGAGACAAGATCCCAGTGGCGGACTAGCGATGTGGGCCGGTACCCTATGGGTCGGTGTGAATGTTGCATATTGGCCTCTTTCAATTACAGTAACACCATTAAAAGATTGTATAACTCTCTCTAATTAAAGTGACTCATGGAGAGTCGTAAAGCCCAATGTCTTTGCTTTAATACAAAATCTAAAACATTTAGGCTACAGAATACATTACATAAAGCCACCCATTTCTGTCAGGTTTTCATGCATTTAAAACCTAACGTATGTATGTGATTTGTGAACAGCATAGTATATTAATGTGATATATTAATGTGAGGGCCGACTTCAACACCCAGTCCGCCCCTGGACAGCCCTGTCATTAAAAGAGACTAATCAAAGCAAAAGAAAGAGAGGAATGGAGAAAGGCGATCAACTGATCATGTGTGGTTCCCCGACGGTCTAACAGACTAAGGGACAATTATATGTGGTATATATTATAATACACTTTAATATTCCTGGCGATGGTATTATGAAGAGAGAGGTGGGGGCGGTCTCTACTGGTTAAGGACGCATTGAAAAGTAAACAGTTTGAGAACTGCTAGTGGTTATAGAAGGAACTGAGGGACCCGTAAGAATGTGGTGGCGTCAATTGTGATACAGATAATGACACACTTCAGTTTGAACATCGCGACACACAGTGAAAGATAACTGCTGACGAATTTCGAAATATCACTTCAACTGAATTGCCTCCTCCTGAAATTGGCGCCATCAGGAACAAGTGACTCTCTTGCGGGAAGAGAGAGAATTCGGTTTGAAAGGGGGGATAACTTAATCTGAAACTAAATTTGCCCCTGTTTAGGAGCAATTTAAAACCTCAACATTGGTGGAATTTAAATCTGATTTCTGATCTCTCTTTGTGAAAGACTTGCCTTAAAAGAAGAAATGGGACCCTATAATCACGTAGGCATGTGCTATAATGCAATATTGTGATTTAACTCTTATGTTGAATAATATACGTTTGAAAGTAGAATGTAAGGAGTATGTATGCAGGGCCGGTCCTAGCAATTGCGGGGCCCTATGCGAAAATGATTGCGCTGGGCCTAGTCTGGGTGGGAATAAGGATAATAAGTGAAAATTAAGATTTTGTATTAGAAAAAAATTCGACTTTGCATTTTATTCATTCTTTACTAAGTACAAAATTGCAATCACATTAACTTTACATTACGAACCTTGCAACCTATGGCATATTTATGCCAGTGACTATAAAAGTAAATAAGGTATTTGAACTTTCGGTTTAGATGCAAATTCGTCCGATTATTACATTTTATTACATGAAAGCTGACAATGTCTTTTTTTTATTGCACGTAGGATTGGCGTTTTCCGTAACAAATGACACCCAATAATGACAATTTTGTATATTTTTCAGGAGATTTTAATAAATGCGGGACATTTCTAGGAATTTTTCGTATATATTTTGCAATTTAATAATTACACATAGAATTGGCGCGGGGCCTATGAAAGTGCGGGGCCCACTGCGACCGCATAGGTTGCAGTGGCCTAAGACCGGCCCTGTATGTATGTATGTCTTGCATACAAATCACAACGACCTAAACAATATTGATAAAAAAATTGTCCCAGATGTCGCGAAGATCATGATGGAGACTAAGCAGTCTACGTAATTGTCCTACACACAACCGGAAGGCCCTAAAGATTTTAAAAAAAAAATACCTAAATGTATCTCTATTAAAAACGAAACTGTAAACAAATCGGGTAAACCCGTTTTCACAGTTTTTTTATATTTGATATCAATGTCGTCAAACTGGTAGCTTTCTTTTCACATTCTACTTTCATTTTCGTGGCAAAATATTTTTTTTTTAAATATGAAGGGAACATTCGCCATGTTTGAAATAGATCTAATTACGATCCACTAGATCTGTACTACCCAAACTAAGGACCGCGGGTCTTGGGTCATATGTGCTACATCAGTTTTAATTAGAGAGTTCAGTATGTGGTCATTGATGTGACATTATTGTCATTAGTTTAATTTTATACACATTTAAAGTACTCTAATAATTATGGAGACAACGTAATTACACGCACCAAGAGTGACAATCATCACTAGACGAAAAGAGTCAAGATAATTATACTGATACACACACACACACACATATATATATATATATATATTGATATATTGATATATTGATATATTGATATATTGATATATTGATATATTGATATATTGATATATTGATATATTGATATAGGGTAAAGTAAAATGAGGTAGTGACGAGATGGGGGTCGAGAAACGGGCCGTAACAGAGGTATTGTCTTTAAAAAAAAAGATTTGTTTTTTTTTTACTTGTTTACATTACGTGTTGCCTGATTGGTATTTTGTCAAGGGCCGGCCGGAAATGACCCGCGGGTCGTAGTCTTGAGTATCACTGTACCAGAACAAGAAAAACCACTTACTTTAGCCAGTTGGTCAAAACGTCCGAACAGCTCATTCAGGATTCGAACCAGCTCTTGTGCTGTACACTGAGACGACAAGCAAGTGAAACCAACGATGTCGGCAAACAAAATTCTAAAAAATAAAAAAAAATTCTAAAAATAAAAAAAATGAAAGAAAAAAAAGAAAAGAAAATGCATTTCATGAACAAACTCTAAGAGGAAAAAGAAAATTAAAAGACCAAACCTAAATGAAGTTGTAATCTCCTAAAAAATATTTTTCTTGTTAGACCCAGGGGAAATTTATCTAATAAGAGATATGGCCTCTTCCTTTTCCAATCCCCTTTCAACAAAAAAAAAATGTCTTAAAGGGGAAGTAATCATTGAAAGGGCTATAACCTTGGATGCATGTTCGTTTCGTTGTACAATGTATATTTTAATTATCATTTTTCTATAATGTTAACTACTGGCTTCATCAATGATTGTGGTTTTAATTGTTGTTACGAAATACGGTTATGGTTCTGATCATGATTATGGTCATGATTATGATTATGTTTATGATTATGGTTATGTGGGATGCGTGGTCAAGAGGCTAAGTACGCTTAACTTGGCTACCTATGAAGGGCGCTCGAGGTTCGACACCCGACTGTTTACTGAGCGCCTAAGGGCAGCACGGAAAACTTTCTCCCAGATATCCCCCCCCCCCACTGGTCCACAAATGAGATTGGACCAAAGCGCTCTGAGCATGCTATAAGCGTGAAAGTAGCGCTATATAGAGGCTATAATTTATTTACTTTATGGTTTTGATTATGGTAACGTTTAACTTATCAGTAAAATGCTTGTAAATAAATATTTTAATTGAAATTAAGTAATAGGACTCAGACCGGAAATCAAAAGAAAAAAGAAAACTGGGAGAACCAAAGCTAACACGGGGGGGGGGGGAGATCTCATTAGACCAAGACCAATTAGATAAGATGACTCAATTTTAGGAGTTAAATATTAACATAAGTTAACTTTACCAGAAATGACGGAGAGCCTAGGTAGAGATGCGCCCAAAATTGGCCTCCGCATCAACATGGATAGGACTAAAATTGTGCGAGTGGGATATAAGGCAAAGGGCGCCCCCGTCAGACTTCAGAGCTGCCCCCGTCAGACTTCAGACCTGCCCCCGTCAGACTTCAGACCTGCCCCCGTCAGACTTCAGACCTGCCCCCGTCAGACTTCAGAGTCAAAGCTTGAAGAGTTGGACAAGTTCACATGCCTAGGCAGCATCATAACAAACGATGGGGATGCCTACCATGATGTAACGTGCCGAACAGGCAAGGA
Source organism: Biomphalaria sudanica (assembly GCA_036873155.1). Lineage (NCBI taxonomy): Eukaryota > Metazoa > Mollusca > Gastropoda > Planorbidae > Biomphalaria > Biomphalaria sudanica. Next base: position 408,953 of record JAZGLO010002693.1, read on the forward strand.
GCATTTTTCTAAGGCTGCGAGCAATTTGGATAAGCCAAGCCATTTTTGGACAAAAATACACCTATTTGACACAATCGTCATTCCAATAGCAACATATGCATGCGAAACATGGGTGTCAACTGCCGAAATTGAGAGAAGACTAAATGTGGCTCAACAAAGATGACTCAGTTATAGGAAATCCTATGCCGAACTGGGAGTCGAGCACTAAGTGAGATTGTAACAGAGCGTCGCATGAGATTTGCGGGATACGTTCCTCAACAAAATGAACTACGCACACCAAGCATTGCGATGACATGGGGGGCCAATACGAGGAAAGCTCAAACAGGGACGTTCTCGCATATCTTGACACAACACTTTCATGAGCAGTGAACAGGAGTAGGAAGAGGCTTCAGACATTGCCAGTGACAGATCTTTGTGGGGACAGCTTTCCGCCCAGTGCGCTGAACGGCGTGAGAGGATCTAAGACTAAGTAAGTGAGTCAAGTAATTTTATATCTATGCTGGTGTCTGTACAGCTTCTGTTACAGTAGCGAGGATCTGTTCAGCGGTTGAGTTTTTGTAAAATCTTCACACTTATCAGTCATTGCCAACCAGTTTGGACTTGTTCAGCTATTCTACCAGAGCTCGATTTACCTTTAGGTAACATATAGCTATAGCTGAGGGCCCCAACTAGCCCCCCCCAAAAAAAATCGTTACAATGAGATTTTGAATTATTTCAATGAAAGACAATAAAAAAGCCTTTTGTTGATTAAAAACAGGCCTCGTATCGCGAATAACGTAGGGTCTTGTGAAGGCTAAATCCGGTACCGATTTTCACTCTTATTTTGTCTAACTCGTCTTGTGAACTAGAATGAACAAGATCTATGGAGATGACTCTAGAAGGAAGACAAACTCATAGACTACGTCCTTAACTGTAGGCCGAGTCAGAATTACGTTTATCTAATTATAGCCCGCACAATGACGTCTTCAACGCCCTGCCTACGTCAATAATTCCGTCACGTTCGATAGATCACGCGGTTACGTCAGACTTCTTGTCGCAGCAACCACTTTTGAGGCAGGGGGGCCAGTCTTCTCCTACCCCCCCCCCAATCCTTTGTAATTCTGCAGCTAGTTTTATATTTCCTCCCGTTGAGTTCTCTCCTCCTCTCGACACGCTTCCTTCCCTCCCAGAGTTCTTTCGTGACAACTCCTCACTCTATTGACATCTTGACGTTGGGGACCCACCCCCTCCCTTTCACCCCCCCCCTTTTTTTTTTTTTAAGTTTCACGTCATGACAGAGAGCAGTTCGAAAGGTCAAAGTTGACGCAGTTGTGCGAGCAACGGATCAATGACTTCTTCTCTTGAGTAACTAACTGGATACTGGATTGTAATCCACATCCCCCACCTCCCTCTTCTCTGTATCCTTCCTTCACTCTTTCTACTCCCCCCCCCTACCACCTTTATTTCTTCCCTCCTCGTAGTCAGGCGCGGGAGGAGTAATAAAAAAAATCGGTCTTGTCATTGGGCAGAGTAACAGGAGACTAAAACAAAGGGAGACAATGCCATTGTTGACTCACTAATTGTATCAATGGCTCCCAATGATTGTCTCTCTTGTTTCATAACACTTTGCTAGACAGATCTGGACGGTTAATATCTACGCTCGTAGAGAGGCTTGCAACATGTTTTCAAAGAAGGATACAATGGTGTTTTTACTGTTGTGTTAATGTAATGGTCAGGGTCGGATTTGGGGGCCCTTAGAAAAAAGTAGTGCTACATTTTTCAGCCTACTCAAGTTTTTTAAAAATAGTTTCTGTTTTTTTTTTGTTTTTGTTTTCAACTAAAATGCAGTCTGGCTCGTCTTGTTAAGTGTTCATTATAAATTTCACATTCTTGGACGAACGGAGCATTGACTTTTAATACCTTATACTTATACTGTTAGACATCCGGGGTAGCCTGCTCGTTGAAGTCTTATTTTCTATCTGAACTTCTGGATCTGAAGGTCATGACCTCTTCTTTTTTTGCAGTCCTTATTGAACATTTCATATTCATCACAGACTTTTTGGAAACTTCAGTTCTTAATCTGTAGTAGATCCAGAGGTGGTCCATAGCAGTGCGCGGGGTCCTGGGCGAGTGTCATTATCACGGACACGAATATTGGTACGATGGACTGACTGACAGCGTGGGGGACAAAAGATTTATCGCGGGGGGCCCTTAAGGTGCGACTCTTGCGGCGTCGACCCACTCGCCTAGACCCTTATCACGCCTCTGAGAGGATTGAAGGGTAGAGGTAGCTGAACTCACAGTTAGGAGAGGCGCGGTAACAGAGTGGTAAAGCAGTTGGCTCCCGAACTGGAGGGTGCCGAGATCAAATCTTGGTGATAACTGGAAGTTTTAATTTCGGGATCCTTAGGAAAAGTAAAGGCGGTTGGTCGCTGTGCAAGACACATGACACCCTCGTGATCTTTACATCATCTGCCTATATATAGACCGCATGGTCTGGGGGGGGGGGAATTTTGTTTTTACTTTAACTTTTTATTGACATAACTTTATTTACTTAAGTTGTGAATTCTTTGGTGTAAATCTTATTTCATGGAATCTCTAGTGTGGGCAAGTGCAAAGCCCAAGTCAGCATGAGACAACTCAATTATTAATTCCTAGTCTACATTAGGACTACATTAGGATTGTTAGGTAGCCAAGCGGTTTATGCCGTTCGACCCCCACCTCTATCTCCTCGTTTCAAGTCTTTCAAATTTAAAATTCATCAAAGCGCCCCCTGAATGGGCCTCTCTAGAAATATTTCAAACTTGAAACAACACATTCATCAAAGCGCCCCCTGAATGGGCCTCTCTAGAAATATTTCAAACTTAAAACAACACATTCATCAAAGCGCCCCCTGAATGGGCCTCTCTAGAAATATTTCAAACTTAAAACAACACATTCATCAAAGCGCCCCCTGAATGGGCCTCTCTAGACATATTTCAAACTTAAAACAACACATTCATCAAAGCGCCCCCTGAATGGGCCTCTCTAGACATATTTCAAACTTAAAACAACACATTTATCAAAGCGCCTCCTGAATGGGCCTCTCTAGACATATTTCAAACTTAAAACAACACATTCATCAAAGCGCCCCCTGAATGGGCCTCTCTAGAAATACATTTCTTAAAACGAAAATTATCCGAATATTCAAACTTGAACATTTCTTTAGACTCAGTTTTACGTTTTTTGCCCATGTGTACATGTAGCGAACATTCTCGGCTGGAGTGTACATGTACGAATCTGTTAGCATGCAGGTGTACTCCTAGAGTCTTTCAAACGTCAGAGATAAACATACATCTAGGTTGTTTTTTTTCTTCTTCTTTCCGCTGTTCGGCCCCTGCATATTATTTATGGCCAATAAAAATAATCAGGGGTGACGTCATGCGGCGAAAAATAGCTCAGCTTTTCCCAAATGTAACCTCAAGTTCAGAGAGAGAGAGAGGGAGAGAGAGAGGGGAGAGAGAGAGAGAGAGGGAGGGAGAGAGAGAGAGAGAGGGAGAGATAGAAAGAGAGAGGGAGAGAGAGAGGGAGAGAGAGAGGGAGAGAGAGAGAGAGGGAGAGAGAGAAAGAGGGAGAGAGAGAAAGAGGGAGAGAGATAGGGAAAGAGAGGGGGAGAGGGGGGAGAGAGGGAGAGAGAGAGGGGGGGGGAGAGAGATAAAGGAGAGAGAGAGGGAGAGAGAGAGGGGGAGAGAGAGAGAGGGGGAAAGAGAGAGAGGGAAAGAGAGAGAGAGAGGGAAAGAGAGAGAGAGGGAGAGAGAGGGAGAGAGAGAGAGGGAAAGAGAGAGAGAGGGAGAGAGAGGGAGAGAGAGAGAAATAGACGTTTATTTTTATTTTTTATTCTGTCAATAGAGAATATTGAGGCAGTTTCAAAAAAGCTTGAATGAATATCTAATGTTGGCCAAGTTCAAATGTGGGAAATCGTATTTACGCTCGTAAGAGACTGCACTTGTGGATGCCCTTTTTCAACAAACAATTTTGATTCTAATTTATCATGTCCTAACAGTGCACTGTAAAAGAGGACAGCGAAATCAGGATGGTTCAGGTCTAGCATGGCGTGGCACCTTCTTAGAAGTCTTAACATCCGTAGGTACTAGGTGGGAAGACACTCTGGAAGACGTCTTCAACTGATCTCTAGGGAGTGTAGAGAGAGCATGCCTCCCTGTGTGGCGTCGAACGGTAATTGAGGACCTATAAGGCCTAATTAACCTCTAGGCAACACAATCTATAGCTTACGGCCTCCAAGAAATGTAAAGCACCGACACATAATTTTATGGACTTACAAACAGGCCTAAAGATAAAGAAGCTTTGGAAGCCGGCTTCGACCGATGTCTGGGGAGTGTACAGAAAGCTTGCCGCCCTGTTTGGCGAACGGTTGTGGAGGTCTTAAAGGGCCTAATTTACCTATAGACAACACAAGACATAGCTTAAGGCCCCAAAGAAATATTAAGCCCTGGCCTGGCATATAATATTTGGATTTTCAAAAGGGCCCGTAGGTGGCAACATATCTCATATAGCTTAGGGCCTTTTAAGTTTAAATACGTCACAGGGGACCTCAAGCGGACATATGTCTTACATTGAAGTAAGCGATGAAACAAACAAAAACAATGTTGGTGCTGCAACTGCTGCATGGAGATTGGGAAGTTGCTGTGTGGACGACATCGTTCTGGGATAATAAAGGTTTCTTCTGATTCGAAGTAGCAGATTAACTGTCTCGTCCTCTAAACATCGCGGTGTTAAAAAAGGGAACTCTGGTCTAATAGTGGAAATATTGAGAGAGTAGGGAGATGTATCCATGCACGAACTTTTTGCCTGCCGAAGTGGACCACTTCGGGGGCCGATATTGTAACCCTGTTAAATTTTGTTTTTGTATTTGAAGATTATGGTTCAGTGTTATATGTATAATTGCTACTTTACTTTTGAGTCTTCTGTCCTGAAGGCTTTCTAAATTTAGTGATTTTACTATAGGTGTTACTCTAGTCAAATGTGAATATTTGTTTGTTATGAATCTCACCGCTCTATTTTGTGTTTGTTCCAGTTTCTTAATGCTTTATTGAGTTGAGGGGTCCCAAACGGAGGATCCATATTCTATTATTGGCCTAACCAAGGTTAAATAACATTCTAGTTTTATGTTCCTATTTGATTGATAGACATTATATATTGTTCCCTCAGTCTCTCTTCAACTATGTTCTTTCTCCCAAATAAATACCGGCCACAAAATCCACATCCAAGTGTCTTGACCACAACAGTCAGCCTACGAAATACTAAAACTGTGTACAATTTTTCATTGCCTAAAATACAGTAAATAATCTACTAGATATAAACATGTTCTTCAAAATAACACTTTGTTAATATTACCATTTGAATACAGTAAAAGAGAGAGAGAGAGAGAAAGAGAGAGAGAGAATCCAATGACCCCCCCCCCCCTGCGTTTTGTAACATTTCCTCGCCTCCTACAAAAAGAGTATATAGTATTGTTAAATTGTCGTAGACTTGTATATTAATTCTTGCATTGTCTCCCTTGTATTCAGCCGAACAGATCACTTGTAAGTATTGTCCATTGACTCCCTTGTATTCAGCCGAACAGATCACTTGTAAGTGTTGTCCATTGTCTCCCTTGTATTCAGCCGAACAGATCACTTGTAAGTATTGTCCATTGTCTCCCTTGTATTCAGCCGAACAGATCACTTGTAAGTGTTGTCCATTGTCTCCCTTGTATTCAGCCGAACAGATCACTTGTAAGTGTTGTCCATTGTCTCCCTTGTATTCAGCCGAACAGATCACTTGTAAGTATTGTCCATTGTCTCCCTTGTATTCAGCCGAAAAGATCACTTTTAAGTACTGTCCATTGTCTCCCTTGTTTTAACACTCCGTTCAGTTGTTGTCAATGAAATTTGAATACGTACAGTCGTACACCAGATGGCGCGCTCTGTTCCTTCTGTATGCTCACTTCTGCTAGCACGAACTCGTTTCAAAACAATAAGTATTTCATGCACTTCATATGTAGACCTGCTTGTCACTACAAATGTACATAATGCTACAATTTATGTCAGTTTGTCGTATCGATCAGTGGCCATCGGGTAGGTCAACATTGTTGCACGCTTATACGTAGTTTAGGTCAAGGGAGGTCAACACATTAACACAAGAGAAGGGGAAAGACAAGGGCATTGTGTAGAGGATAGCAGTTGAGACAGTCATTTTCGTATGGCATTTTTTTTTCGTGGTTGTAGCCGGTGGGTAAAAAAAGTAATATATTATATCCAAAAAATATGATAGTTTTTTTTGACTATGTGGTTTGACTCGCATGGATATAGTAAGCCTAGCGTTATTATTGTTTCAAAAACTTTAAAGATTTTATTTGTACTTTTTATATATTTATTTATGTATTTTATTTTTTGGGTTATTATCTTTTATTTTATATCCTGGTCATCGTGACTCCACAACGAGTGAGTACTGATGGCTATGGGAGACTCTAATCCGCCCCTTGGATAAGGCGGAGCATTAATATTGTATTGATGGATGGGATAAAAACATGAACACAGGGCTTAAAGACATTTCACTTAATGACATGTTACTTTTTTTTTCTCTTTTACTTGTTCTTGTGTCATTCTTTCCTCCGTTCTTTCCCCCTCCACCACCCCTTATTTTTATCGACTCCCCAAAAAAAGGAAAAAAGCCGATATTAGTTTTATGTGATCTGTTCGTCCGTCAGTCCGTCCGTCACGTTTATATCTAAAAATAAACTAGAAAAGACATTGAAAATCTTATTACACGAAATTTTGTAGCTTGTAAAGCTCTGGAGCAAAGATTTTACTTTTATCTTCTGAAGGCAAAATATTTAGTTGTTGTTTTTTATTAAATAAGTAAGACGGTTTAATTATCTTTTTTTAAATAAAAAAGACACTATTTTTTACAATTATTTTATATTAAAGGTAAAAACCAAATGGGCATTAGATATCAGCAAAAGAAGACAAATGAGTTTGTACTTGTACAAGTGAACACTCTGGCTGTCTCCTCTATACTGTGTACGGACGAAAGCTGACCTGGTTCTGTCATATTGTCAAGGTAGAGTAGAGGGAACAGGAATAAATGGTCGTCCGAAGAAAAGTTGGTTGGACAATATAAAAGAATGGACCGGTCTCTCTCTTAATATCCTGCTAAGAACAGCTATAGATATGAATATCTAAAAAAATATGACTCCTTGAAGTTGGCAACAAAATGAAAAGAGAGAAAATGGGAGACATGGCGATCTCAAGAACTGAAGTCATTATTACTAATGGACACACATATATGGATGGATGGTCGTGTGGTAGGCGCTTTGGAATCACGATTGTCGTGAGTTCGAGCATCAAAACTCTCAGTCCTGCATGGGGTGTGGGCTAAGTCAGCGGTTCTCAAACTTTTATATTTAGTGTCCCAGTAGCGGAAACAAGCTCCCCCCAGCTTTTTTTTTCTAGTCGAATTATTTGAAACGTGAGACCTAGCAGCAGGGGCGGACTGGCTATATGGGCATTCGGGATGGTGCCGGTACCTAAATGGGCCAGTGGTGCTGCTGAATGGGCCAGTGGTGCTGCTGAATGGGCCACTTTGAATGACAGCAAGTTCTGTTAACGTGATTGACCTTTTTCTAAAAGATCGTAACAGAATCTGCTGTGTAATACTGCCTTCAATTCTTTATACAATTTTAGTTATTGTCAAACATGTTTCATGTTGATATAGATCAGTGGTCTTCAAGGGGGGCGCTATCGCGATCATTTATTCAGTTTGCTGGGGAAAATGCTTTTTCTTCCACGGTGCCATGAGAACGTGGAATGGGTTGCCTGAATCAGCCAGGTCAACCAACGACTTTAAAATTTAAGTATGTAAATAAATACACACGACTAGATGAGCACATGAACACGACTAGATGAGCACATGAACACGACCAGATGAACACGACCAGATGAACACATGAACACGACTAGATGAACACATGAACAAGAGTAGATGAACACATGAACAAGAGTAGATGAACACATGAACAAGAGTAGATGAACACATGAACAAGACTAGATGAACACATGAACACGACTAGATGAACACATGAACAAGACTAGATGAACACATGAACAAGACTAGTTGAACACATGAACAAGACTAGTTGAACACATGAACACGACTAGTTGAACACATGAACACATAAACACGACTAGTTGAAAACATGAACACGACTAGTTGAACACATGAACACGACTTGATGAAGACATGAACACATGAACACGACTAGATGAACACATGAACACGACTAGATGAACACATGAACACGACTAGATGAACACATGAACAAGACTAGATGAACACATGAACACATCTAGTTGAAAACATGAACACGACTAGTTAAACACATGAAAACATGAACACGATTTGTTGAACACATGAACACGACTAGTTGAATACATGAACACGACTTGATGAACACATGAACACAACTAGTTGAACACATGAACACGACTAGTGTAACACATGAACACGACTAGTTGAACACGTGAACACTACTAGTTGAACACATGAACACGACTAATTGAACACATGAACACGACTAGATGAATACATGAACACGACTAGATGAACACATGAACACGACTAGATGAACACATGAACAAGACTTGATGAACACATGAACACGACTAGATGAATACATGAACACGTGTAGAATGTAATAATCTTTTTTTTATGTCCAGGAAACATTTATTACGTTTGTAATGCATAAGATAAGATAATATGAAGCTAAGATATTACTGCTACCTAGCAGTGGAGGGCCGGTGTAGACCAAACGAGGTTTCACATGTCTACCTTTTCTTATCCTGACGCTCCAACCTCGCCCCTCATCCTAGGTCATCAAGACACGGTGAACCAAATGATAAGGGTGGGGCGCTATATTTTTGTTATCCCTTTGATGCAGCTGTGTCTAAATCCAGGTGCTGGTTGCTAAGCTGATACAAATCAGCGCCCTTGAATGCGCCTCTTATCTTTTAGGCCAACCCAAACATGGCCTCATTGACCGCTTTGAAAAACTCGAGACAATGTTGAATAAAACTTGATCTTAAGGACAATAAGGTACAGTGTACACATTGACACACCCATGTACATGACACATTGAGTAAGACACATTTCTATACAACATTACGTTTGAGAAAGACACACTTCTATGCAACATTATGTTTGAGAGAGGCACACTCCTATGCAACATTATGTTTGAGAGAGACACACTTCTATACAACATTATGTTTGAGTAAGACACACTTTTATACAACATAATGTTTGAGAGAGACACACTTCTATGCAACATTATGTTTGAGAGAGACACACTTCTATGTAACATTGTGTAGGTGATACGTATCATATCTTATAGGTTGCAGACGGTCCTTTACAAGAAAAAAGAATATTTCTAGGACACACCTACGACCACATGTGCAGAACACATCTATGACAAAACTGTGTAGGGCACTTATCACCACATTGTGTTGAACACACATGTGACCCCCACTGTGTAGGGCACACATATGACCTCATTGTAACGGACATATCTATGGCACCATTGTGTAGGACACACCTGTTACCACATTGTAAAGAACACCTCTATGAACACATTGTAAAGGACACACCTATGACCACATTGTGTGGGATACACCTATGACCACATTGTGTGGGACACACCTATGACCACATTGTAAAGGACACACACATGACCACATTGTAAAGTACACATCTATGACGGCATTGTAAAAGACACACCTATGACCTTCTTGTAAAGGACACACACATGACCACATTGTAAAGTACACATCTATGACCGCATTGTAAAGGACACACATATGACCACATTGTAAAGGAAACACTTATGACCTCTATCTATCTATCTATCTATCTATCTATCTATCTTCTTTTTCTTTCTTTCTCTGTTTATGTCTGCCTGTCTGTCTGTCTCTCTGTTACTTCTAATCACAAACACACATTTTTCCCTTTGTTTCCATCTGACTTACTTTCAATGTCCAGATGATGTCATGAGTTTCTACCTAGTCTCTACTGCTACGCACGTGCTTCTCGATTGACCCATTAGCCCATCAAAGAAATCCCTACTTACGGGCTGTACCTCTGACCACACTGCCTGGTAACACGCAGGCACTAAAAGGGTCAGTCAAAGTGGACAACGGTCAATGGTTCAATGTGCTTTCTCGCTTGGATAAAGTGCCCAATAAAAGGTCGAGTTAAAACTCTCAGTAAGTCTGGGATCTGAACTTTGATCTTTTATAAGTAGTATTGGTTGCTCTGTTTGGCAGCCATAATCTAGGTTCCTAGTACGTCTAGGAAACCAAATTTTAGCAATGACCTCTGTATCGTGGGTGACAGACACTTCTAATTTTATAATCGAATACAGAATATTTAGATTCGATGTGTGAAGATTTTTAAATCGATTCCATTTCATTTCATGCATAAATATCGCCCATATTTAAAATTACATCAGAAACTAATTAAATCGGTGATTCGTTGTTGTTTTAACCGTCGCTTCCAGAGGATTTGTTGATCTCTAAAGAGGAAAATTGGAGACGCGGTTACCGAGTGGTAAAGTGCTTGGCTTACGAACCGGAGGGTCCCAGTTTCGAATCCTGGTCTGGTGAAGACTGGGAATTTTAATTTTCGGATCTTTAGGGCACTTCTGAGTCCACCCAGCTTTAATTGGGTGCCTTGACAAAAGACATATGCTATTATTTTTGTGTTGTCTGTCCGTCAGTCTGTCACGTTTATAACTCAAAAACTAAAAGCGCAATTAAAAAAAAAAATTAGTTTCCATCCTATTTTGTAGTGTGCTACTTTTAGCTGTCAGCGTGAGCTTCTCTTATCTTATCATCTTAGCTTATCATATTTATTTCAGCTTTCTTGCGCTAAGCCATTACGGAAGTCAGAAAACAAAATGACAACATTTGGAAAGAAGAGACTCACGTGACGTTGTCGTGAAGCTGGATGTAGATTTTGTGAAACATCCCGTGGTGAGGGGTCGTGATGTCATTCTTCATCTCCATGGCAACGTGCTGGGGGAGCACGCTCATTAGAATCCTCTCCTAAAGGGAAATAATTCCAAAAGTCAAAAGATTGTGCAAGATGGAAGACGGGAAGGATTCTCTTTTCTTTAAATAATACTTCAAACAAAAATAAAAATAGCAACTCAATACAACAAGCAACAATAATATAACAACAGTTTAACGACAAAGTAGCGATGATGAAACGATGATATTACGATGATGTGATGGTGATGTATCAATGGTGAAAAGATGATAAACAATGATGAAACGATGATATGACGACGATGTAACAATGATGCAACAGTGATGCAACAATGATGTAACTATGATGAAACGATAATGAAACGATGATATGACGATGATGTAACAATGATGTAACAATGATGTAACAATGATGAAACGATGATATAACAATGATGAAACGATGATATGACGACGATGTAACAATGAAGAAACGATGATATGAAGATGATGTAACAATGAAGTAACAATGATGTAACAATGATGTAACGATGATGAAACGATGATATGAAGATGATGTAGCAATGAAGTAACAATGATGTAACAATGATGAAACGATGATATGACGATGATGTAACAATGATGTAACAATGATGTAGCAATGATGAAACGATGATATGACGATGATGTAACAATGATGTAACAATGATGAAACGACAATGCTGTAATAAATGCTGTAAAGATAACGAAACGACGCTGTAACGCTGATGTAGTGAAGATGTAACGCTGAAGTTACATTGTTTCAGCATATAGCCTCACATGTGTAATTATGTTCACAGTTTACTAGCTACCTACTGACTGATAACTTCTATATGTAGTCTAATTATGTTGTCTGATTTTTAGATCGAGATAACTAGAGATATAGAGATATTGTGTCATTTTTTTTTTTGTTTACTAAAATATGCCTTTCAGCTGTCTGTGTCGGTTCTGTTAATAATTGTTGGTGAAGACGGGTGCACCTAAGTAGTGGCGGAGCTAGGCGGGGCATGTGATCATTGACTAACGGGTGGGTAATCGCATACTTGTGAAATACCTAGAATCAGAAAGATGTTTTTTATCGGACATCTGTATGGTCTAGAGTACTCCAGAGGTTAGGTTAGCTTAGTACTGCCTTGCTACATCTGCCTTGCTACATCTGTCTTGCTACATCTGCCTTGCTACATCTGTCTTACTACATCTGTCTTGCTACATCTGTCTTGCTACATCTGCCTTGCTACATCTGTCTTACTACGTATGCCTAGCTACATCTGCCTTGCGACATCTACCTTGCTACATATGCCTAGCTACATCTGCCTAGCGACATCTGCCTAGCTACATCTGCCTTGCTACATCTGCCTTGCTACATCTGCCTTGCTACATCTGCCTTGCTACATCCGCCTAGCTACATCCGCCTAGCTACATCCGCCTTGCTACATCTGCCTTGCTACATCTGCCTTGCTACATCTGCCTTGCTACATCTGCCTTGCTACATCTGCCTTGCTACATCTGCCTTGCTACTCTGCCTTGCTACATCTGCCTTGCTACATCTGCCTTGCTACATCTGCCTAGCTGCAAGGCGCGGTCCCTTGTTTCGTTACACTTGGCCTCATTCACATTTTTTCTATCATTTAAAATTTGGTACTGCCCTTATCTTTATCTTTATCTTTATATATGTAATTATGCAAGGCAATTAGAGGAATAGTAACAAGAGAAAAAAAAACATTTATTAAGCGTAATTATATCAGTTAGTTTGGATCCGTCATGTAGTTAAATTTGCAATAGATCTAGACTGGCAATAATACATCTGTGCCGTTAAAAATATTTGTACCAATTGCTTTTATTTAGCCAATTTCATGCTTTTAGCTTTTTCTATTCGCAATGATCCTATCACATGTCTGAACTAGTTTGGAAAAGCAGGGGGGTGGGGGGGGGAAGAAGGGGCATCTATTAACATGCACGACTAGATGATTAACTCGTAGGACGTAATGATCTTCTTTTTTTTTTAAGTAACGTCTGTATTATATAAGATAAGATAAGATAAGATAAGAAATGTTACCATGATCGTTTGTTTTAATTAAACGCATTACAAAAAACGTATTCACTCAGGGTTCAAGCTTCCTCAAGGGGAACTAATTCAGCTTATACCACCACATCTGTCAATTTCTTTCCCTTGTTCGATACCAAACACAAAAATAATTAATTACCAATACTTAACTATCGAATTGATGTATTATTTATTTTTTTGTTTGTTATAGATTCTTGTTTAGTCAGGTGCCCGAAAAATTTCTACTTGATCCGAGATTAGGAGATGGAGCATTGACGTGTCTATTCAATCCTTACCAGACATACAGTGATGATATAAGCTTTTTCAAAAGGCAACCAACTACCATTTATTACATGAATAAGGAATGGGTGTTAGGCGATGAGATGTTTAACATGTCTCACATTGTGTGCGGGAGATGTGAGGGCAAGCGTTGTGCGTGTGTGTCAACGAAATATTCATTAACATATTTTAGTTTTGAAAAGTGTACATTTTTTTAGCTTGGAGAGGGTAAGGCCCTCGCTTTCCCTCTCTTAGAACCAGCACTGCTGAAAATAATCATGCGTTATTCAATGACTTAAACTATGTTAAGTGGTTTGTTTTCTTGGCTGATTCAGACAACTTAATTCCATGAATAGCCCTAGAAAAGAAGGAGTGTTTGTACACATTTGTCCTAGCATATGGAACAAGAAATGTGCCTTTCTCGTGAAACAAAGCAAAAACAAGTGGAATCAGTTTCATAAATTTCGTTCCTGTCTGGCAACTCACTAACATGGCCAGTCATTAACCTCTATGTATCTCTATCTAAGAGGAAAGAAACATTCTTTGGCTGAAAACCTACGAAATGAATGACAAACAAGTATAGACGAGAGACGCACCATGTGTCTCAAATAGTTATGAGAAGTAATCCCACTTCACTGTGAATTGCAGACTCATGTGTTTGGTCATCTATTTTGTTTAGATTTAAAATCCCAAGGGAAGTCACTCTTGGTGCCACTAGTAACAAATTAGCTCAATCTGGAAAGTTAAACCAACCAACAAACTTTCCTCCCTTTGCTCACTGGTCATTTTTTTTTTCGAAGCTTCATATTGACAAGTAATATCGTCATTAAAAAAAAGGTTCTAGGATGTTCATTGTTGCAAGGGCGTAGCCAGGATTTTTTTTTTATTGATGACGGAGCCTTAACCCTATCATTTGGTGACCGTAGTTTTGCTTTAATTTTGCTCAGGCCGTTAGTGATAGTGTCTTATATTTACTTAATGGAGCCCAGTAAATGGTAAAAAGTAGGTCGTCGTGTGAAGCATTGTAGTCCGGGGGGAAAGGGGTGAGGACTACGCCCATGGCAGGTTGTGTGATTAACTTGTAAGTTGCAGTTTCTACACAAATGAAGATGTCATGTCCCAAACTCCCTGCAAGTCGGTGGGCAGAGCTCAAATCCCAAACCTTCGTAATGAGATTTTGGCATACAACACCCAGGAGACATTCAACATTGGAAGCGAAACTGACAGTCTACAGCTCGAATTCCAATGGAGGTTTTGAATTAATCTACTGCTAAAAAAATCGATCTCGAAGATTAAAGATGACTACATGACTAGGCAAACCCAGTTGTGACCTGCATATTATTCCACACCTCGTGCAGACAAATCCTTCGGTCAGTCGTTCACGTCATTGTCCTGCAGAGTGCGGACATTGCAACATGCCTAAAATCCTATACATTGTTCGTCCATCGTGGTTCGAGGATGACCACTTTTGTCATTCAGGGGGCTGAGGGCTTTGCACTGGGGTAATGTGCCTCCTCGTGCGGCTGGTGAGACTTATGTGAGCCCGGAATGTTCGATGCACACTGGGCAGGCTATTCCAGCTGGAGCTAGTGTCCTTCGCCTTGATTTTGGTCTCTGATGCTTTTCTACTGCCAGCGCTGTTCTCTTGTCCTCTGCAATTTGTGCGCCAGTTTTCACAGCGCGGTGCCATGATGCTCTATCATGTGCTTCTGTCCCTCAGGTGGCTGTGTCAATGCTGAAGGCTTTCAGAGAAGCTTTGAGGGTGTCCCTGAATCGTTTTCTTTGTCTCTTTTAAAAACATTTTTTTTTAAATCTGGCAAACTCGTTTTTACAATAATTTATATTGGATATTAATATATCTGCTCAACTTGTAAACCCATTATCATTATGTATTTTTTGTGACAAAACTTTTAAAAAAATGTGAACGTAGATCTAAATTCAATCCAGTACTCAAACTAAGGCCCGCGGGCAGGGGTCATATCCGGCTAGTTACTTAATTATTGAAAAAAATATATAAATAGAGATATTTCAATTGTAGAGTCAATCCGTTGCTTATTTTACATTACTTTGTTGTTACTTTGTTGTTATAACTTTGTTTAGGATTGCAAAATCTCATCGAATTTCCCGTCATAAATATAATCATTTGAGTTTTAAAATATACTTCGCCAACTAAACAAATAAATACCTACAACAATACAACTAGTTCTAACTATAAATATCAAAGATTTAAGGAGCTAATCTATTTCACTACATAATGTGCTCTAATTACGGAGGTCATGACCCCTCATTGTTGGGGGGTTTTATCCTCTACAGACATAACATCCGGGACATTGTCCGAGGTTATATAACTAGGTTAACTAAGACCAGGAACTGATTCCATTCAGACCACAAGTCAGGCTTACACTGTGTCGTCCAGAATATATAGAGAAACTGAAATCAAGGAAAATAAACAATTCAGAAAGTCCGGTCCTGGAGTATTCGCCACCCGCTCTCCCCCCCCCTCCCCTCCCCTTCCTGGTCCTTGCTACACCCGCTGTTTTGAACGTGCTAAGTTAGAGGGTCAGTCCAACACACACACACACACACACATACTCACGCATTCACCCATACAATCCCCCCCCCTCCCGCCCACAGTTCAATAGAGCACAGTTTGACTTGATCTTTTCTCTTTCCAAAAAGGTATCCTGGCAGTTGACGTCTTGTAACTACCGCATCCTATGCATTCCAGCTTGCAATAGCAGATCTATTAGCACAAAGTAGACAGAGACTTTCTGATAAGTAAAATGACTTTTAACTCTTTCTCTCCGTAATTATTTACCGAATTCTGGTGGAATCAACGCTGGTATCGTCAGTTCGGAGAGAAAGAGTTCAGTTTTGACTCTCGCCAATGATCTCAGTCGATAAGAAAAACGAGGCGAACGGAAAAAAAACACGACCGGCTCTCCCATCACGTCGGGCGCTACTTCACATGTGATACGCCTCACTGGGGCCAGCAAGCAGGGGCGTAGCTAGGAATTCTCCATCATTTAGGGGCCCGGGAGGGCTTGACCTTTTTTGGGGCCCCTTCATTTTGGGAAGCCCCTGCATTTTGCGCAATATGTAATATTTAATTTTAAAAAAAAATCCACAAATTTGGAGGCCCATCTCAAATGCGTGTTCGGGGGCATTTTCGAATTCTCTACCCTTCTCCCCCCAACCCTAACTACGCCAATGCCAGCAAAACAATTGTTATATTTATAACGTGTAAAAGTGGCTTTTGGGCTAAATAGTTTGAGCACCACTGGACTTACACAGGAAAAGTAAAGTTTCTAAGGAATCGAAGCGTCTATTTATTTTATTTCTGGGTTGGCCTGTAAACAGTTTAAGAGTAGATTGTGTATCATTGATTCCGTTGTTTGATTCTTTGTATATCGTTTTATGGGAAGCGTGGTCGAGAGGCTAAGTGCGCTTGAACTTGGCTTGGCTATGAAGGGGGCTCGAGGTCCGACATCCGACTCGGGCAGAGTTGTGTTTACTGCCTGAGGGCAGCACGGAAAAACCTTCTCCTAGATACCCCCTCCCCCCCACTGGTCCACAACTGAGATTGGACCAAAGCGCTCTGAGCACGCTATATGCATGAAAGTAGCGCTATATAAAAGCCATAATTATTATTATTATTATTATTTGAATCTTTGTTTTATTCTTTGAATCTTTGATTTATTCTTTGAATCTTTCTTTGTTTCACATGAGGACAATTCAAAAGTTGTAAAATGTCAAAGAAAAGAAACCGAAAATTTCCAAACCGGAAGAAAGAGAAGAAAATGGTACAAATAAAGATTCACTCAAGACATAGCCGTAATGTAAAGCCCGTTTGGGTAAGAACTCTTCTAGGTATGAGGCAAGAGAAAGAGAAAAAAAAGCTACCCATCCGCTAATCCGTAATACAAACGCATTCTCATACATGACCAGTGGCAAAGTTTGCCTCTCCAAAATAGACTTGCGTAGTCTCAGCAAGTTCTGTCCAGAAAGAGAAATCAACACAAATACTTCGTAAGCCCTATCCATTCAATCCATGGCCTTTTGAGACAGAAGGAGCCATTTTATTATTGTTGGTAGGTATGACAAACAAGCAGGAAAGCCGCACTCACCCAGGGATTCCAAGACCTGATTATAACATAATAAGATAATTTGATAATTAGATAATCTGGTAGAGACTTTTGGAAAGATATGACTTACTTCTTCGGCCACTGCCGGGGATACAGTTTAAAAACAAAGAAGTAAAAAAAACAACCTCCAAGGTAAACGTATTGTAAAATAAAAATGTTTGACATGTTTCGGATGTTCCTTCAGAGTTGAAGACAGTTTACTTCCTAGTCCAAACCTCCCGAAGGACGACGGGGGATGGGAGCGGGCAGGGTTTTGAACCCGGGACCCTCGATAAATCCAAACGACAGTCCAGCGCGCAAACCGCACGACCAGGCAGCCAGATCTATAAAACGTTTCAGAGCCGCAGCAAACTCACGATGCATCAGACTAGTCACGATAATAATGAAATACAATCGAAATACAACAGCAATGTACTTACATACAGCGAAGCGAAACTAATAAAGCAAACATGTCTACCATATATCTTATTGGAGATTTTCAAACATGGCGGAGAAACTATGGATAGCTGGATTTTTGGTGTATCCGGAGGCGCGGTGGCTGAGTGGTTAAGCGCTTGGCTTCTTCTTCCTCGATCTCATTTTGATGTTGGAGCGTTCAGATGACTAGACGCAGTGGTTTGAGATGAGCTGCGCAGTGATTTCCAAATCAAGGAACTTTCCATACAGTTTTATTTCTATTGGGGTGTTTTGGGGCCAGTGTCTTGCATAGGGCTGATGGTAAAGACAACACTTTGAAGGACATGGTCAGCATTCTCATGGGCAGATTTCACCGGTTCCAATTTTAAGCTTCTGGTACATATGTTGTCGCATTCTGTTGTGTCCGGTCCTGAGTCGAAGATTAGACGTTGGTCTTGTCGGGAAAGCTTATAATAGGCATCATCTTTCTTGTGACTCGGAAAAGAGCTTGTCCATTTCTCATTTATTTCATTTACAATTAGTTTCTTCATTTCTTCTGGATAGAGTGCAATGTTTAATTGTGAGTTTGTTCTCCCACTCTTGGCCAGTGTGTCAACCTTCTCCTTTCCTTCTAGTTCTATATGTGCTGGTATCCATTGAATAACAGTTTTTGTTTTGTTTTTTTTTTTGCTTTACAAGTGTTGTCCTGAGTCGTTTTACACATAGGAGGCTTCTGAACCTGGAGTTTTGGATTCGAATCTTGATGAAGACTTGGATTTTGAATTTCGGGATTCTTAGGGCACCCGTCAGTCCGCCAAACTCTAATGAGTACCTGACTTTAATTGGGGAAAGTAAAGGTGGTTGTGCTGGCCACAATGCGCCCTGCTCTTTAACCGTTAGCCAAAGAAACAGATGACCGTAACATCATCGGCCCCATAGATCGCACGGTCTGAAAAGGGGAAACTTAACTACTTGGTGTATCCGGTGTACAAATGAAAGAAAATGTTAATAGGTTGTTTTTTTTTAAGTCAATGATATTGGTTGTGCACTTTTTAACTAAGCATTTTCAAATGTTCAAACTCTTCCATATATAGCAGCAAGTAATTTCAATATAGAAGAAGCAGTAAAATTTTACTCTAGAACCCAAAACGTATTTAAAAAGAAATGGGCAACAAATTAGCTTGTAATAAGAGTTGATACGAAAAACAGTGTCATACACAGTGAGATTTTGTAAAAATATTATTCCTTTTTTTATATATTTTAGTTGGCAACAGTGACGTTTAATTATACGACCTTGACATTGTTTATTTGAGAATCGCCAATAAATCACAGACGTTCTTTCCAATGGAGATAATTACTCTCTACCCCCATCCATGACTTATCTGGCTTGTTAAGTAGAGACCTAAACATTGCTGTTTAGTCATTGGTTCTTTTGGACGATTCATGGAAACCATTCCATGATTTAATAGCACTGGGGAAGAAGGAGCACTTATACAAATCTATCCTAGTATATGGAATAAGAATTGTGCCCATTTCTTCTGTGTCTTTTTGAGTATATAATTAGGTGTTTTTGTATTTGCAAGTTCTAGTTTTAATATTGCTACTTTGCTTTTAAGCTTTCTGTCCGTATCTCTAAATTGAGTCATGCGACTAATGGTGTTTCTCGTGTCGTATCAAATTGTGAATAGTCGATTATTTAAAAAGAAATCTTGGCTCTATTTTGCGAAACTAATATAGCAACGCTATAGCTGCCACTGCACATTTCGAAATATTCACAATCGAGCCGATTCGCTGATGGCAGCTTAATTATCATTATTATAATTACAATAATCATTTCACAGCGAGTGTATCTCTGTTAAATTGTCTCCTCATGAAATCCCCCGTTATAAAAATGACCCCAGCACGCATCCTGTCACAAGTCAACGTTCGCTCTGTCCCCGTGACCTTTTTCTCACCAGGTCTCCCCACCCCCCCTTTCCCTTCCCAACCCCCACCCCCATGATCCCAATCTTTTGTTTTCAATCAGAATCAATCCTTGCTGATACAATCCCCCTTTTCCATATTTCAGAACTTATGCCACCGCGGATTCTGTTATCACACATTCAATCAGCGTTTCGAGGTCAGTTTGTGGATTTTGGGGGGGGGGGGGGAGAGAGGTGGACTACGGACTTATTAAGAGAGGAATCAATAGCGCTGGAGTTACTGGCCCCTTCATTCGGGACGAATGGTGTGTAATCACGTGACAGCGGTCATCGCGACCCCCCCCCCCCACAAGTTGCACCGATGTCCAAAGTTTCGGCCAGAAGATAGAAAGTTGTGTAGACTTAAATGTTGGAAAGGGGACTGGGGGGGGGGGGGAGGCTTGGAAATGTCTACTTCCTCAGACTCAAGACTCAAATATTGTATTTTATTTCTTTACGCTCTTGTCCTAAGGGGATATATCTTGTGCTATACAATGTTCTTGGTTGGTAACAGCTCAGAAATAGGGAAAATCGAAAGTCTTCCTTGATCAGAAGGATTCAACACATAAAGTGAACAGATAAAGTCAAATCATATTGTCCAAATATGAAGTCAAAATATGAGGTCAAATCATATTGTCCAAATATGAAGTCAAAATATGAGGTCAAATCATAGTGTCAAAATATAAAGTCAAAATATGAGGTCAAATCATATTGTCAAAATATAAAGTCAAAATATGAGGTCAAATCATATTGTCAAAATATAAAGCCAAAATATGAAGTTAAATCATATTGTCAAAATATAAAGCCAAAATATGAAGTTAAATCATATTGTCAAAATATAAAGCCAAAATATGAAGTTAAATCATATTGTCAAAATATAAAGCCAAAATATGAAGTTAAATCATATTGTCAAAATATAAAGCCAAAATATGAAGTTATATAATATTGTCAAAATATAAAGTCAAAATATGAAATCAAATCAGTGTCAAAATATAAAGTCACAATATGAGGTCAAATCATTTTTTCAAAATATAAAGTCAAAATATGAGGTCAAATCATATTGTCAAAATATAAAGTCAAAATATGAAATCAAATCAGTGTCTTAATATAAAGTCACAATATGAGGTCAAATCATTTTGTCAAAATATAAAGTCAAAAAATATGAGGTCAAATCATAGTGTCAAAATATAAAGTCAAAATATGAAGTCAAATCATTTTGTCAAAATATAAAGTAAAAATATGAGGTCAAATCATAGTGTCAATATATAAAGTCAAAATATGAGGTCAAATCATATTGTCAAAATATAAAGCCAAAATATGAAGTTAAATCATATTGTCAAAATATAAAGCCAAAATATGAAGTTAAATCATATTGTCAAAATATAAAGCCAAAATATGAAGTTAAATCATATTGTCAAAATATAAAGCCAAAATATGAAGTTAAATCATATTGTCAAAATATAAAGCCAAAATATGAAGTTATATAATATTGTCAAAATATAAAGTCAAAATATGAAATCAAATCAGTGTCAAAATATAAAGTCACAATATGAGGTCAAATCATTTTTTCAAAATATAAAGTCAAAATATGAGGTCAAATCAGTGTCAAAATATAAAGTCACAATATGAGGTCAAATCATTTTTTCAAAATAATAAGTCAAAATATGAGGTCAAATCATATTGTCAAAATATAAAGTCAAAATATGAAATCAAATCAGTGTCTAAATATAAAGTCACAATATGAGGTCAAATCATTTTTTCAAAAAATAAAGTCAAAATATGAGGTCAAATCATATTGTCAAAATATAAAGTCAAAACATGAGGTCAAATCATTTTGTCAAAATATGGTGTCAAAATATAAAGTCAAAATATGAGGTCAAATCATAGTGTCAAAATATAAAGTCAAAATATCAAGTCAAATCATGGTGTCAAAATATGAAGTCAAATCATGATGTCAAAATATGAAGTCAAATCATGGTGTCAAAATATAAAGTCAAAATATGAGGTCAAATCATTTTGTCAAAATATAAAGTCAAAAAATATGAGGTCAAATCATAGTGTCAAAATATAAAGTCAAAATATGAAGTCAAAACATTTTGTCAAAATATAAAGTCAAAAAATATGAGGTCCAATCATTTTGTCAATATATAAAGTCAAAATATGAAGTCAAATCATGGTGTCAAAATATAAAGTCAAAAAATATGAGGTCAAATAGTGTCAAAATATAAAGCCAAAATATGAAGTCAAATCATTTTGTCAATATAAAAAGTTCAATTACAGTCGTATAAAATTTAACAAAATAAAAAATATACTAAAAATAAAATATTTATAGACTAAAGGGGAGCCAATTCGGCATATGGTCCACTTTATGTCAAATTAACCATATTAATAATAATAATTATAATTCTAATAATAATAATCTTTATTATCCGTAAGGAAATTTATCTTGCAATTTGTGTATTGCACCAAACAAAACATTATAACTATAGAAAACCCTAATGTGCATCCCCACTAGATTCACTCACAATTTACATGTGAAAAGTTTATATCAGATTGTTTCTATTTAACAATAGAACAGTGCGAAATGTATAAGGGTAGCAGTATTCATCTGTCCATGCTATCGGTATCTTGTATATTATTTGTGATGGTAAAATCACAAAATCCTGTCACAAAAGGTGATTTTTTATTTGTAGAATCTTTTTAGCTTTTTTATGGATGTTTGTTTTTTGCCAATGACTTTACCAGCACAACTAATCAACCAAATAACACCAGTGAGCTTCGTACAATGATTTGTTAAATTTTATCATGCTTTCTATTAGTTATTTTATTTTAAGAAGCCTCAGAATTTGAGCTATTCAATGTTAGCTTTGTCATCATAGGAATCCTCTATATGTTTTTTTTTCTTATATAAGTGAACTCTCGCATTTTGATGTGAATATAAAAATTTAAATTAATACATTATATAAAATAACCAGATTCTACTCTAGTAAGCTTTACAAATTTTGAATACCCATTGTCATTATCATTGTGCTGTCCCATCGAATTAGAGGTGACGATGAGAGAAGAGCAGTACAATATCAGCCTCACCGACCTACCGAGGCCCATCGTTATAGAAGGCATGAACACTGGCCCGTGACGTCGCTACTTTGTGGGCAGTTAAGACCAATAGCTCGTTGCCACGTCACAGATCGTGACATCCTCAGGCACTAGATATATTTATAAATATTTTTTTGTTTCTATGGCTAAAGATGGTACTAGTTGTTATGGCACGATTAGAAATTAGTTATTTGTTTCGTAAATTGGGGAAGTTTTTGACTTAGAGACAGTGACGGGACTAGATCTAATAAAAACTAGACTAGGTTTTTGAGAAAGAATATCGAAATATAAAAAGATAACGCAGACTACTTTTGACATCTTTAGAGAGAGGCAGCTTTTTATGAACGAAGAGATTTAGCTTGACGACATTCGACGGTTTGTTATCATGAAACGTCTTTCTCGACATTCACTGTCAGCGTCGACTTTCTTCTATAGTTGGCTTTCGCCTGTGTTATTGGATTTCGTTATTTGAGTGTAACCTCTGTTTGACTTAGCTGCATTAGACACAGCGCGGAAGCAACTAACACACTGCAGACCTGCCAAATTATTTTAAAAATTCCTTTGTGGAGATTATATAGTTCGTCCATCTTGGTTGGATGGGGGCTAAGGGTTTTGCACTGGGGTAATGTGCCTCCTCATGTGGCTGTTGAGACATATGTGAGCCCGGATTGTTCGGCTGCACACTGTGCAGGTTATTCCGGCTGGAGCTAGTGTCATGGCCTTGCTTTTCTTCTCTGACGCTTTTCTTCTGCCAGCGCTGTTCTCTTTACCTCAGCTATTTTGTGCGCCAGTTTTCACAGCGCGACGCCATGATGCTCTGTCATGTGCTTCTGACTCTCAGGTCGCTGGGTCAATGCTGAACGCCTTCAGAGAAGCTTCGAGAGTGTCTCTAAAGCGTTTTCTTTGTCCACCTTGTGAACGCTTTTCTTCCTCTAATTGGTCATGCAGGAAACGATTAATGATGTGGGCATAGTTATTTGGGAGACTACAATGAGTCTAGTTTCTCTTTCATGATTGCCAGAGATTAACTGTAAGAAAGTTTCCCTTTCAGATCTTGAGATCTACGGGGCAGATGATATTAAGGTTATCTGTTTCTTTGGCCAACGGTTTACGTAGGCGTCATAGGGACAACACTTTCCGCAACTGTCAGGAAGCCTTTAGTCTCAGAGGCGTGCACAAAATCCCGTCGCTGAAAACCCCAGCCTTTACGAAGACTCGAGCCAGAAACCCTTCGCTTCGGAAGCAAAGCGCCTAACCACTAAGGACAGTCGAAGCGCGGCCTATTTCGTAATCTCCTTCAAAACTAGAAGGAGCTAAGCTTTACATGTGATTCATAGCATCTTCTATTTAAAATGCGCGAAAAGGCATTGTATTATTTCTAAACTTTGAAAACCAATGATCATTACCTTTCTGAGACAGAGGAGCGATTTCCAAGTTTCATAAGCCTTTACAGCTTAAGAAAGAGATATGCCGGTAACCATCTGACACGAAATTCGGCTCTATTTCCAGTATAGATATAGCATATATAGGCCGCGGGATACACTTTTGAGGCCATAAGAAAATCCACTGCCGAGGACAAACTTATATGTTGAAAAGAAAATCTAAATCCACCACCGTCGGACAATGGTTATGCGTGCGCTAGACTTTTAGCAAAATATGTAGGTCAAAGCTGGAGCTGCGTAGCTACGGGAAATATTGCATTTCTTATTAATCTTCAGACTCTAATTTTAACCTTATTATATAGGTCGGTACACTGAAGATAGTTGTGAACTCCTATCCACTGCATTGAAAAAGGTATTAAATTTGGCTAGGATAGTTGGCGACTGATTCAGCTAGATTTGAGTTTGTTATGAGTAAAGTAAAGTTCCCCTTTCAGACTTTGTAGTCTGGTGTAAAGGTCATCTGTTTCTGTGGCCTACGGTCAACGAGGGTGTCATGTGGCCAGTAAAACGACTAACAGCCTTTACTTTCCCCAATAATGTCAGGTACCCATTAGAGCTGGTTGGACTCAGAGGCGCCCAAAGATCCAGAAATAAAAAATCCCAGTCTTAACCAGAATTCAAACCCGGGACCCCCGGTTCGGAAGCCAAGCGCTTTACCACTCAGCCACCGACGTTAAGAATGTTGCGAGAAGAATTGAAGAGGAAATAAAAGTTGAAAGTTGAGCCTCAACAAGGATTTGAACCCAGGCCAAGCAAAGGTTTCTTCCCTGCTCCGTTCTCTGATTGTGTCCCATGGCACTTATCGTGACGCAGTACTATAAGAGAGTGTAGTCAAAGCATCGCGTGATCTGTCAACAAAACTTACTGACCCCAGTCTTCCAACTAGAGTCTACTGGACCTGGTGACGTCAAGAAGAAGGAACAAAAGGGGGGGGGGTTTGAATGGATATCATAGATTGAAACGTATTATTTAAAGCCTGTCCATAGGCTGTTAGCCATTTATGACTCGGTGATTGCTTAACTGAGTGATCTGGTCACATACTAACCTGACTCAGTGACTCACTGACTTACATTGATCTATCCTGCAATCTTGTGTACCTATTGGGCATCCAGTACTTCTACTGCTCAATGTTGTTTACCAAAGACCCGGCTGACATACTTTCCAATATCTTTACGAAGCTTTTATCGACTTATTCTGTCTGTCTGTCTGTCTGTCTGGTAAAAAGTTTGAACATGTTTTGTTTTTTTTCCTCCCATTTCCCAGTCTCGGATCAACTTTAAACTAAGCACAATTATTCATTGAACCTGATAAGAAAGTAAGTCAGCCGGGTCTTAGTTAAACAACATTGAGACAAGAGAAGTACTGGATGGCTGCCTGGTCGTGCGGTTTGCGCGCTGGACTGTCGTTCGGATTTATCGACGCTCCCATCCCCCGTCGTCCTGCGGGAGGTTTGGACTAGGAAGTAAACTATCTTCAACTCTGAAGGAACATCCGAAACATGTCAAACATTTTACAAACAAACAAACACCTAAAATTATTAAACAATTAGATAATTAATTTTTGGTGATTATTTTGTTTCATTTTGAAATAAGAAGAATAAATGCTACTTGATGAGATATGTGCATATACATATGGATTTATTCCCCTTATTACGTTTTGACACGTTTTTTTCTCCCACTTCCCATTCTCGGATCAAGTTGAAATTTTGCAAAATTATTCGTTATCGGTACTAATACACGAATCAATCAAAAAATCACCCAATTAATTAATCATTTAATACTAATTTACTAGTTTTGTTTTATATAGCAGAAAGGGAGCTAAACACTGTAATTTTTAAATAAATGGTAGTAATTAGCATTTATTATCTCTTAGATAAGCTTTGGTTTTAAAAATTTTTTTTTTTTCTTTAGCTTGTTAGCCATGTATTCTTTTAAGGAATCAGTTCCTCCCATTTTTTTTTTAAGTCGTCTGTTTCCATTGGAATTTATTTCACAGAGTGATCTGCCCTTTTCTATTGTTCTTTTTGTCTTCTCCTCTTTTTTGTTTTTGTCATTTCCTTAGGAACTTATAAAATGTCTGACCATCTTGCAAAGTGACCAAACTACTTCAATTAACCTCAAGAGATGGTAGTCCACAGGTCACCATGACTTGAAAGCTGTAACTTGAGGCCAACACACGTGAAAAGGAAACTCAACAGTTTACCGAAAATTTCCTCCTAAACAAACGTGAACCATTGAGAAATTAATTCGTCATCAGGTTCTGTTTTGGTTTGGGTTTTTCTTTTAGCTTTGAGTTGGCAGCCAAACTTGGTGAGGACTAAACAAATATTTGTCTATTTACACGGATGGTTACGAAAGAAAACAAAGGCGATTGTCTAGCCACACGTACACTGGTATATTTAACATTCGCAGATTGTTCCAGAAGCTTTAGATACGCTTCTTATTTTCCCAGACTTGCGTTCTTGACGTCACACAGGTTTAAAAAAAAATAATTAAAGTAACAATCATGTAAAACAACGGCGGATCTACAAGACATTTGAGACAGCGGCGTAACTAGGATTTCGTAAACAATTAATACGGGTCTAAGAAGTAAGAGGTAATGATATGCGTGTAAAGAGACAATGATATGCGTGTAAAGAGGTAATGAGATGCGTGTAAATAGACAATGATATGCGTGTAAATAGACAATGATATGCGTGTAAATAGACAATGATATGCGTGTAAATAGACAATGATATGCGTGTAAATAGACAATGATATGCGCGCAAAAAGACAATGATATGCGCGCAAAGAGACAATGATATGCGCGCAAAGAGACAATGATTATGCGCGCAAAGAGACAATGATATGCGCGCAAAGAGACAATGATATGCGTGTAAAGAGACAATGATATGCGCGCAAAGAGACAATGATATGCGCGCAAAGAGACAATGATATGCGCGCAAAGAGACAATGATATGCGTGTAAAGAGGCAATGCATATGAAGAGGCAATGATATGTGTGTAAAGAGGCAATGATATGCGTGTAAAGAGGCAATTATATGCGTAAAGCAAGACTGAGGTAATGATACGCGCGTGACAAGATAGTCTATGATACGCATGTAAATATGTAATGATAAGCGTGTACATAGGCAATGATAAGCGTGTAAATATTCAATGATACCGGTGTTAAGAGGCAACAATACCCGTAAAACAAGACAGAGGTGTGTAGCAAAACAGGCAATGTTTATGCGTGTGAAGAGTCAATGATACGAGTATACCAGGACACAGATTACAAGACAAGACAAAGAGTCACAGATAAGCGTGTACAAAGACAGTGGCGGTAATCCAGAGATTTTAATACGCATGGCATCATACTAATTGTGAAAAGAACCTTTGTTTTACAATCTTATCTTAATTTATATAATACAGACGTTACTTCAAAAAAAGACGATCATTACGTCCTACGCGTCATGCATTTAGTCATGCATATTAACCAATGACCTAAACTCTGCCAAGTCACTGGCATGTATAACAAAAAAATTAAAACGCCAGGGCGATGTAGATCCGGCACGGACTACACTACGTCTAAAGTTCGTTTCCATAAATCCAAACATTTCGGATCATGACATGAATTCAATCAATTGAAAACAAAGATTACCAATACAAGACACATCTTTAACATAGACTTGTGTTTTAAAAACAAAGGTTTAGTTTTTTTGTTTTTTTTTCTCTGACTGAGTGAGTTGGATAATGAGTACCAGGGCAGACGTGGGATGGTGGCTGGGACTGCAAGGGGGTTGGGTGGGAATCTCTCCCTTAGGAAGACTTTTGGTCTGGCTATTACGTGATTGATCTAAGAACCGGACCTTCTATTCTGCCGGCTAAAGATACACTAAATGTGCACGGAGCCAGACCTTCTATTCAGATGGCAAGAGATACACTAGCTGTGTACGGAGTCACAGGTCACGTGCTAGATCCCCCAGTACCGAAATTGATTTCCAAATGGTAAGGACAATCTTGGCAGCTGTAGTTACATTATTTAAACGTTCCTTAGCATAGTCGGCGCATTTTAAGCGAGTTCAGAGGACAGGGTGGGGTGTCATGGTGATAAGCAGTCGGCTCTCTCAAAGCAGTGTTAATTAAAATAGTGATTTATTTTTCTATGCTAAACTAAGTTGACCAAATAATCAGTTACACGATAATTATTATTTTTTTGCATAATTAACTTATGCGGGTTTGATTAAAAATTGAAATTAAACAAATCTGTGATGGGAAAATGAGATAGGAATAAAATGTAATGGCGTTGAACTTTACGTGTTTTGGTCTATGTCGCTTTTGAAACCAAACAAAAAGCTGTTTTTGTTGGTTTTTTTTGGGTTTAAATATTTTGGATGTTCCTATGGGAATGAGGATTATTGTCCTTGCCCAAACCTCCCACAGAACAGCCGGGGGGGAGGCTGGCAGGGTTCAAACCCTGGCCCATCAAGACAACAGTCCAGAGCGCAAACCACGTGACCAATAAGATGACAGCAGAGCATTAAGATTTAAAGGGACTGACTAAAAGAGTAGCCAAGACACTGGCGGGAAAGTGACAAAGAGACTGGCCTAAAGACGAACGCGTGTTCCAAGTCAAGACTTCCAGACCAAATTTAAGATTATTATATTTTGTAAAAAAAAATATAATGGTCAAACCGAAGTTTTCCCTGTTGAGTTAATTAGCTAGTTGTTGTTTATTTTTCCATAGACATACAAAAAAATATGATGTCGAATATCTAGAAAATCGTTAGAGCCGTTTTCGAGATCCGTGTCAACCCAGGTTGTTTTTTTTTTGGGAGGGGGGGGGGGTTGCACTTACGAAGAATTGGCAAGCTGATAAGAGAAATTGTAAAAAAAAAATTTTTGATTTACAAACTTAATCCAATCCAAGTTTTCAGCTCTTAGTTAACATGTCCGTGTTTCATTTCGGTTTTCATTCTGTTAGTAAGATTTAGTCAAATCACTAAACTTCAGGACAGAAGAATAAAAAGTAAAGTAGTACTAGAATACATTAAACACTACAACATAATTTACACATAGAAAAAAAAAACAACTAATGAAATACTCAGAAAGACACAAAGGCACATTTCTTATTCCATACGCTAGATCAAATTTCTAAAAAAATCTCCTTCTTCCCTAGTGCCATTAGAGAATGGAGTGGGCTGCCTGAATCAGCCAGGAAAGCGAACGACTTAGAGTTTAAGTCATTTATAAACCTGTATGACTAGATTGACACCTGAAATGAATAGGACGTAATTATCTTATTGTTTTTTGAATTAACGTACGTCTGTAATGGATAAGATAGATAAGAGTAATGAAGCGATATGGAGACATGTGGGACTAATACAAGGTAAAAACGTAAACTTTTTTTTTTTAAAGGATGGAAAAAAGCGACATACGCAACTATTTATACAAAGACAAACATATAAAACCATATCAATATGACTCCATATTGAAAGGTCACGATTGCTGGCTGAATAAAACATGTTGTTATAATTAAAAAGGGCTTAGAATTGAGCTACTACAGAGGTGGGCACGGACACTAATGCATGCTTTTCTTTTTTTTTGTGTATTAAATTTCGCTTATAAATTATTTTGCACACCGGATACACCAAATATTCCATTTATGAAAATTCCCTATTACCCTATGTATAAATATTACTTCTTGACTTTAGAGAAGAAAAAATAGGTTACAAGTATAGAGTGGAGATTTGAGCTCTGAGACCTCAAGTGATGAATGTTATGTAACAGCACTGGGGGGGCAGTCAGTCAAGGGTGGGGGAGATTATGTTTGGTTAGGGGATTGGGGGAGGAGTGGGCGGGTATGTCGGTTATATACCGCCTACCACGTGACTGAATCGAACCTGAGAGTGAGCTACAAACATCGGAAGCGTCCTTGCATGACCTTTACTCACAGAGAATTAAGGGGTGGGGGGTTGAGTGGATGGGAAATAAAGGGGGAAAAAAAGCTGGGTGGAGCTGGTTGGAGTTCTCAGATGTATTTACTGAATAGGAACGAGGGCAAGCTAGAAGCCTACTTGAAATACAAAAACAAAATCTAATAAAATACTCTGAAAGACACAAAAATAAAGGCACATTCCTCGTCCCATATGCAAGGACAAATTTGTACAAATACTCCTTCTTCCCTAGTGCAATTAGAGCATGGAATGGGTTGCCTGAGCTAGCCAGAAAAACCAGTGACTTGGCAGAATTTAAGTCATTGGTTAATATGCATGACTAAATGCATGACGCGTAGGACGTAATCATCTTCTTTTTTGAAGTAACGTCTGTATTATATAAGAAGATAAATGCGTGTATCTTTAAAGACCTACTTTACATGTGTATGTGTGTACACTGTATAGTGACCCACTTTACATGTGTATGTGTGTACACTGTATAGTGACCCACTTTACATGTGTATGTGTGTAGTGACCCACTTTACACTGGTCTGTGTGTAAATACCGACTTTAAATTGGTTTGTTTAAAAAGATCTACTTTCAATTGGTCTAAGTGAAAAGATCTTCTTTAAATTGGTCTTTGTGTAAAGATCTACGTTACATTTGTCTATGTATGAAGACCTACTTTAATTAGGTCTATGTGTAAAGACCTACTTTAATTAGGTCTATGTGTAGAGACCTACTTTGTTTTACATGTTTCGGATGTTCCTTCAGAGTTGAAGATAATTACTTCCTAGTCCAAACCTCCCGCAGGAAGACGGGAGATGGGAGCGGGCAGGGTTTGAACCCTGGACCATCGATAAATCTGAACGACAATCCAGCGCGCAAACCGCACGACCTTTAAATTGGTCTTTGTATAAAGACATACGTTCAATTGGTTCATGTGTAAGGATCCAAGTTAAATTTGTCTATGTACAATAGCTACTTTATATTGGTCTATGTGTAAAGACAAGTTGATTTGGGAAGACCTCGAAAGCTGAACAGCCTTTACAAACTGCAAGTCCGGGCCGTGTAACCTTCAACCTCTGGATGAGACCTTTAACCCTTTGGGATAAGTGTATAATTTATTAAAACACACTTACTGCCTTTAATATTTAGGATTATATGTATCCTTTAACGTTTAACCTTTATTCTTAGCATCCGTGTTAATTCTCGTTGAGACACCTAAATATATTTATTTTTTGGAGAACTTTTTTTAAATTAATGACCTCATCAATTTTTCTATCCTTAAAAAATATTCGTAACCAAATTAAATTTTCTTTTTACAATCCAATATCATATTAATTTCTTCGGTATTTGCTCACATTCGATGCGCCCAAAGCTGACAAGTGAGACAAAGTATTGACCTTTTTTAAAAAATCTCTTTATCGCTGGTTTAGTCTCTTTATCGTTGGTTTAGTCTCTTTATCGTTGGTTTAGTCTCTTTATCGTTGGTTTAGTCTCTTTATCGTTGGTTTAGTCTCTTTATCGTTGGTTTAGTCTCTTATCGCTGGTTTAGTCTCTTTATCGCTGGTTTAGTCTCTTATCGTTGGTTTAGTCTCTTTATCGTTGGTTTAGTCTCTTTATCGTTGGTTTAGTCTCTTATCGCTGGTTTAGTCTATTTATCGCTGGTTTAGTCTCTTTATCGCTGGTTTAGTCTCTTTATTGTTGGTTTAGTCTCTTTATCGTTGGTTTAGTCTCTTTATCGTTGGTTTAGTCTCTTTATCGTTGGTTTAGTCTCTTATCGCTGGTTTAGTCTCTTTATCGCTGGTTTAGTCTCTTATCGCTGGTTTAGTCTCTTTATCACTCTGGCCCAGTTCTTCCTAGGTGTTTAGATTTCATTTAGGACTCTATTTAGTCCGCCTAGCTTCTTCATGGCTTTTCTTTCTTTATCTTTAGAACTTTGTTGCTTTGTTTGCACATCTCTCTCTCTCTCTCTCTTTTCTATCTCATTATCTTTCTTTCTATCTGACTGTCTCTCTCTTTCATTATCTCTCTGTGACTGTCTCCCTCTCTCATTCTCTCTCTCTGACTCTCTTTCTCCCTCTCTCTCTCTCTTACTCTCTCTTTCTGACTCTCACTCTCTCTGACTCTCTCTCTCTGACTCTCTCTCTCTCTGACTTTCTTTCTCCCTCTCTTTTTTTTTGATTCTCTCTATCTCTCTCTCTCTGACTATCTTTATCTCCCTCTCTCTGACTCTCTTTCTCCCTCTCTCTCTCTCTTTCTCTCTCCCTCCCTCTCTCTCTGACTCTCCTTTACTTTATTTCTTACTATTGGTTTTACTATCTCCTTTTACTCTCTCTCTCTCTCTCTCTCCCCCTTCGAAGACATATAATCACTGTGTGTAGTCTTGATTTCGACTGTCTCTACTTTCTAAGGATTGATAAGGGAGAAAGAGAGGGGGGGGTATGGTGTAATTGATTTTCCTCCCTCCTCCCGCTGCTGTCTGACGTAATCTCCGAGCTTACATCTATATTACATACTGAGAGACAATCAGATAGAGGCCCCGAGGGTAAGGGACGCCTACTCACACGTATAGTCCATTGCTTGTCGTAGCTCGGTTTTCTCTCAAGGCAAGGGAGGGAAGTCGGGAAAAGACAGGGCGATTTTTTTTTTTTGTGGGGAGTAGAGTAATCTGCTCTTGTGACCGGAAGTGACGAAGTCAGAGTAGTTTCGGGACAAATCATATTTTGGTATTATTTTTTTTACCCATCATTCCCTCCTCAGTCGTTAGCAATGGTTTCCGAAAGTAAAAGGAAAAAGAAATGAAAGTTCGAGAATTTTTTATATCTACTGTGTGAAAGTTTCTTTAAAGTTTGGTGGAAACTTCTATACAAGTGTTCCTACGCTTATGTACATCTACATTATCATTGTAATGAAACAAGCAAAATAGAAAGAAATATTTTTGAAAAAAAAACAAAAAAAACAGAGCTATGTGTATCAACTAGGAGTCATGTAATTAAATTTGTAATAGATCTCGACTAAAAATAATAAATCTGTGCGATTAGAGATATTTTTTTTTACCAATTGTTTTTGTTTAGCGCAATTTCAGGCTTTTGGCGTTCTCACTGCGCTATGATCCTATCACTTGTCTGGACCAGTCGGAAAGTGAGAGAAAGAAAGGGGTATTTGGGTGATCGCTTTTTAAATATACTAAAAAAAATTTAAAAAAGGAAGGACCTGTATTCAAACTTAGCCAAAACCATCTCAGGGTTCTCAAGCCAACGCGGTAACCACTTTGCTATCAATGGAAGACTGTGTAGTTATCTATTGTTTTCTATTTCATGTTTGTGGGCACTAAACCACAACTTCAGTCAAGTACTATTTCTTTCCCTTATTTGAGATGCCAAACAAAATAATTTAACTAATTGAGTAATTATTTTTTTTGTATTGATGCTTATGTTGTCATGTAAAAGAAACAATTGTGAAAATTTTTAGCTTGATCCAAAAAAGGGTGTCGGAGAAATAATGTGTACAAAAGTTTGGCCAGACAGACAGACAGATAGACAGACAGACAGACTGAGTTGATATAAGCTTTGCAAAAATAGTCGTTCAGTTGAAGACTTGGAATGTGTATAAACTTTTTCCAAAGTAATTAAAGCTTTGGTCAAATGATGTTTCACTTTCCTTTTTTATCAAACTTCTGGAGCTAGGTAGAATATTTCTTTGATAAATCGTACTAGTCGACGTCGACTATTAAAAGTTGCACTAGTTAAGGAGTTGTCAACTAAAAATGGAGTTATTAAAAAAAAAGAAGAATATTCCACTTTGAGAACTTGCGAACTGTATGGCAGAGGATATAAAGGCCATCTGTTTCATTGAACGACGGTTCGCGATGGCTTCGTGTGGCCAGCACAATGACCAACCGTTTTTACTTTCCCCTAAATAATGTCAGGTGCCCATTTGCTTTGAGTGGACTCAGGGGCGTTCTAAAAATCCCGAATTTCGAAGACCTCGCCTTTTCCAAGATTCAAACCTAAGACTCGTCAAATCGGAAGCCAATACATTTATCGCTCAGCCACTACGCTCCCTAAGAATAAGGTTTGATGAATGCTACAGAAAAAAAAACTGGTCGTTGTGCTGGCTACATGACGTCCTCGTTAGCAAAGGGTCACAGAAACAGATGACCCTTACATCATCTGCCCTATAGATCACATGGTCTGTAAAGGGTACTTTACTTTCATTTAAAAAAAAAAATAAAAGCAAAGTGGCAAAGAGTTTCTATAAACCTGCAGCAAAGAATTGTCTCACATTGCTACAGGCAATGAACCATTCAGATATATAAGTGGGGGAATCAATTCTCTTTAACT
The DNA here is from genome assembly GCA_036873155.1 of Biomphalaria sudanica. Lineage (NCBI taxonomy): Eukaryota > Metazoa > Mollusca > Gastropoda > Planorbidae > Biomphalaria > Biomphalaria sudanica. Next base: position 443,653 of record JAZGLO010002693.1, read on the forward strand.
AAAAAAAAAAGTATGTGTCGTGGCCATTGATTTGAAAGCAGTTGTGAGGCAATCCAAGGGGGAATGGGGGGCAATTTTTGATAAACCTTGGGGGCAACCTGGCGGAATTAATGGGGAAGGCAATCTGGACAAACCATGTGCCCCACCCCATCTAAATAGTTCGATTATGCATTGTATGACTTTTTATCAAGACATCGTCTTCATGACCATGTTCAAAACTGACCATGTTTTTCATTTTCCCTTAAGAATGTGCATATAATAGAGAGAGAGAGAGACAGAGGGACAGACAGACAGATGGATAGACAGACGATCAGAGGACAATGGAACGTGCGTACTGACAGATACAGATAGACAGACAGACAGACAGATAGATAGATAGATAGATAGATAGATAGATAGATAGATAGATAGATTTGATATATATATATATATATATATATATATATATATATATATATAGATAGATAGATAGATAGATAGATAATTATAGATAGATAGATAGATAGATAGAAAGATAGATAGATAGATAGATAGATAGATAGATAGATAGACGGACAAACAGACAGACAAACGGACGGACGCACGGACGGACGGATAACAGACAGACGGACGGATAACAGACAGACAGACAGACGGACGGACGGACGGATAACAGACAGACAGATAGATAGATGGCTAAATAGAGAGAGAAAGATATTGATAGTCTATTACTTATGCTAAAGTACAAAGATCTTAAATTACGTTCGTTTATTAAACTGGTTGAATGTTTGTATGTTTCAATGTTTGTATGTTTGTAGTTTGTCTTGTCAAAACAGAGTCACGAAAATATTTCGTTGTTTTATTTTTTTTTTTTATTCCCCCCTACGTTGTTGCCTTCGTTAGCGCGTTGTGACGTCACGGACTAAGGGAGAGAACCCGAGGAAGGGAAGTAATAACTGGACAACGCGTTATAATGATCTGTCCGAAAAGAATGCCATTCCTCCTTTAAAAAAAAAAAAAAGAAATGAAATCTCCGTTAGGTAATGATTATAGATTTGTGCGAAGTTGTCAAATAGATGACAGTTCTAGTTATACACAAGGTGAAACTCTAGTGAACTTTGGGGAATCGTTTCCAGGTAAGAAACTTGAAACAAAATGAGCGAGAAAAATTCTGTTATAAAAAGACAATACCCACATGGACTCGTTTATAAAACATATAGAGCGATTGCTTTTCTCTTAAAAATTAATGAATGTTCAGAATGTAAAAAAAAAACAACAAAGGAATATTTTCTTACTCCGCCCCTTCCCTCCCTTCTCCCTGAGAAAGAATCCTGGGTAAGCGAATCTATAAATGAGATTGGACCAAAGCGCTCTGAGCATGCTATAAGCATGAAAGTAGCCCCATATAAAAGTTATAAATATATATTATATATATATATAGTGCACGTCATACTATTCCAATATCTAATGGACACCTCGCAGTGAAAGCTGAAAGTGGATGACTTGTCTGGGTACAATGGTATACATTTCTCTTAATTAGTGGATTTAATGGATCCACGCATTAAGGGAATGAAACTAACCGAAACAGTCATATGTTGTAAACAAAAACACAAAGTCATATGTTCTAAACAAAACACAAAGTCATATGTTCCAAACACAAACACAAAGTCATGTTCTAAACACAAACACAAAGTCATATGTTCTAAACAAAAACACAAAGTCATATGTTCTAAACAAAAAACACTAAGTCATATGTTCTAAACAAAAACACAAACTCATATGTTCTAAACACAAACACTAAGTCATATGTTCTAAACAAAAACACAAAGTCATATGTTCTAAACACAAACACAAAGTCATGTTCGAAACACAAACACAAAGTCATATGTTCTAAAAAAAACAACACAAAGTCATATGTTCTAAACACAAACAAAAAGTCATATGTTCTTTAAAAAAAATACAAAGTCATATGTTCTTAACAAAAACACAAAGTCATATGCTCTAAACAAAAACACAAAGTCATATTTTTAAACACAAACACAAAGTCATGTTCTAAACACAAACACAAAGTCATATGTTCTAAAAAACAACAACACAAAGGCATATGTTCTAAACACAAACACAAAGTCATATGTTCTAAACACAAACACAAAGTCATGTTCTAAACACAAACACAAAGTCATGTTCTAAACACAAACACAAAGTCATATGTTCTAGACAAAAACACTAAGTCAAATGTGCTTTGTTTCAAATGAATTTTTAGAGTAAAAAAAATAATTTTAAATGTTTAGGACAAAGTTTTTCAAGTGTTCGGAAGTGATAACAGTTTGTGACACATGTTTCCAACATAATTAAATTGTCCCAATAGCTTCCACAAATGTATTGCTGCCAAGTTAGTCAATTTAAAACTGCTGACACTGGGTGTAGCCCTTGAGTCAGTCAGCGCATTCAGTAAATTACATTACTTAAAAGGTTTAACTCTGTAACTGTAATCTACTTTCACTTCTAGAATGAATTACTACAATCCTTTGGGGGAAGGGGTTAACAATATCCAAGTCTTATCTTTTTAAAGTCTTATCTTTTTAACTCTGTCACACACACACACATATATTAGGAGTGGTGGCTGAGTGGTGGCTGAGTGGTCAAGCTCTGGCTTCCGGTTCGGGTTCAAATCTCGTTGAAGATTGTGATTTTGAATTTTTGGGATTTTTTTCAGGATGCCAGTGAGTCCACCCCTGGCATTTGTTGGAGAAAAGTAAAAGCGGTTGGTCGTGATGCTGGTCACATGACACTCTCGTTAACCGTCGGCCAGAGAATTGGATGAGCTTAGATGGAGCAAAGGTTTGAAAAGGGAATTTACACATTCAAACATACACAAATATTTGCAGTCCCTTAACACAATATTCATTCTCTGAATTGACTGAGTCACTTCATGTGTAGACTTCATTTCTCTCACCTAACGTCCAGAGTCTTCAGTTGACGTCCAAACATAGAGACAGCGCTTACAATTGAAATGAAGGAAACCAACACCAGAAAATCAAATGGACACCTCGCAGTGGAAGCTGAAAGTGGATTACTTTGGCTGGGCACAATGGTACACATTTCTCTTCATTAATGGGGGTTAATGGATCCCTGCATTAAGTGGATGAAACTAATTGAAGCTGACAATATTCATTCAAATATTCAATACAATTTCTTTAGGCAAATAATTGAATGAAGATTTCAATTAGAACAACAAGATTTTAATTAATTGGCAATTTCAAAATGTAATCCGAATCGAATGCTTCTCCAATGTTATGTTTTGTTTATCAGGGTGTCTGAACGAGGCAGTACTCGGGCTGTAACAATATATTTACACTTTCGATTGTGTGTGTGTTAATTAACTAGAGTTCTGATGTAAGTCAGGTCACATTTCATTGTCGTCTGCTTTCACTGTCCGGAAGTAAATTTCCGGAATGGGGCAAAAAAGAGGCAGAGGAGAAATTAGGCAAATAAGAGGCAGAGAAGAAATTAGGCAAATAAGAGGCAGAGAAGAAATTAGGCAAATAAGAGGCAGAGAAGAAATTAGGCAAAAAAGAGGCAGAGGAGAAATTAGGCAAATAAGAGGCAGAGAAGAAATTAGGCAAATAAGAGGCAGAGAAGAAATTAGACAAATAAGAGGCAGAGAAGAAATTAGGCAAAAAAGAGGCAGAGGAGAAATTAGGCAAATAAGAGGCAGAGAAGAAATTAGGCAAATAAGAGGCAGAGAAGAAATTAGGCAAATAAGAGGCAGAGAAGAAATTAGGCAAAAAAGAGGCAGAGGAGAAATTAGGCAAATAAGAGGCAGAGAAGAAATTAGGCAAATAAGAGGCAGAGAAGAAATTAGGCAAAAAAGAGGCAGAGGAGAAATTAGGCAAATAAGAGGCAGAGAAGAAATTAGGCAAAAAAGAGGCAGAGAAGAAATTAGGCAAAAAAGAGGCAGAGAAGAAATTAGGCAAATAAGAGGCAGAGAAGAAATTAGGCAAAAAAGAGGCAGAGAAGAAATTAGGCAAATAAGAGGCAGAGAAGAAATTAGGCAAATAAGAGGCAGAGAAGAAATTAGGCAAATAAGAGACAGAGAAGAAATTAGGCAAATAAGAGGCAGAGAAGAAATTAGGCAAATAAGAGGCAGAGAAGAAATTTGGGAAATAAGAGGCAGAGAAGAAATTAGGCAAATAAGAGGCAGAGAAGAAATTAGGCAAATAAGAGGCAGAGAAGAAATTAGGCAAATAAGAGGCAGAGAAGAAATTAGGCAAATAAGAGGCAGAGAAGAAATTAGGCAAATAAGAGGCAGAGAAGAAATTAGGCAAATAAAAGGCAGAGAAGAAATTTGGGAAATGAGAGCCAGAGAAGAAATGGGTCACATAAGAGGCAGAGATAGATGAGGTAAATTGAGGGACCAAAGAATACCTACGCTTTAGTGTAGGACTTAACGGTCCATTATCTCAAAAAGCTTTGGGGATGGGGGGGGTGTCATTAGGTCGAATTCCGTTCCAAAAGTGAATCAGAAGTTGTAGGCACTAAAAACGATCTAAGATTTTAGCAGATTTCAAAAGCAATAAATACATTTAAGAGTATGCATGGAACATGATGACATGAAAAATACATGCCATGAGACAAAAAAAAAAAAAAAAAAGCTTACTAGTTTTTCATTTTGGTCTTGTATATCCAATCTGGCCGCTATACAGTCTCTGGTGTCTTTGAATGTTCGCCTCTGTGTCCTGTCTGTGGAGTTGTGAATGAACATACCAGCGACATTGGCTGCCAGGAACAAGATGGTGTTGGCCAGCAACTGAAACCAAAACAAGAAAAACATTAACAGTTGCTGTGGAAAAATTAAAAGTTGCTGTTGAAAAATGACATTTTTACCCCCTTCTTTTTTCCTTTTCCGAAACAAATCCCGGATTATAAATAAATCTACTCAAGAGCATATAAAATTTTAATACTAGGCCTACGGATTCAGACTTTTTTTGAGAATGGCTATCAAGTAGTGGCTGAGTTTTAAAACGCTTGGCTTCCGAACGGAGTGTTCCCAGTACGAATCCTGATAGAGACTGGCATTTTAAAATTTCGGCATCTTTAGGGGACACTCGTGTCAAGACAGCTCTAATGGGTACCTGGGGCTAGTCAGGAAAACGTGGTCGTTGTTCTGGACACATTATACCCTCGTTAATTGAGGCCATAGAAACAGATGACCTTTACCTCATCTGCATGGTCTGAAAGGGAAACCTATCAAGTCTCAATTTTTTTGTTATTAATTAACATATAGAACCACAATCTACAATACTTAAGAGTTTAACAAAGGAGGATAATTCATTAAATATAGCACATCATATTCATCCCAGATGTACCTTCAAAAAAAAAAGTAGAAGTATGGTGCTTTATATTGGTTAATATTAGTCCTGTGTGTTAATTAGAAACTTGAAACTCATTGTTGTTGTTTTTTCTGGCTGATATAGACATCCCATGCTCATGTTTAAAGGGAAACACCGATGGTTTTGACAAATTTTGATATGTGTTTTGATTTACAGAAAATGAATATATTATTATTTTGTTTTCATTTGCAATAGTAACTTAGTCATTAATATTTTTTCTGACGTAATGTTCCTGCGCATCCAAAACGGTCAGACTTTCACCGGGTTTCTATGTGACGTCACACATGACTATTAATTTAATTTATTGACTTACTGTGTAACGGAAAACCATTGCAGTAAAGTTTACATTCTCATAAAAGAAATAGATCTTCGACTAAGCAGTTAGATCTAGGATCTTGTAAGCAAAGAAAAAATGCGAATTAAAAGTAGATTTACGTCCTTGACTAACAACGGGAGTGTGTATCTTCTCGCCTGACCAGAAAAATGTCAGTTGTTAAGAGTAACAAAAAAACTAAAACAAATTAATTCCACTAATCTTATTCATGGCAAACCAGTAACACAGACTAAAAACGCAAAATACCTAGCTGTTATAATAAATGAAAAACTGTCATGGAATCCACATATTGATGAAACTATAAAAAAAATCCAACAAAACATTAGGGTTTATTCAAAGAAATTTCTATAAATCAAATAAGAACATAAAACTAAAATGTTATTTAACCTTGGTTAGGCCAATAATAGAATATGCATCCATCGTTTGGGACCCCTCAACTCAAGAAAACATTAAGAAACTGGAACAAACACAAAATAGAGCAGTGAGATTCATAACAAACGAATATTCACATTTGACTAGAGTAACATCATTAGTAAAATCACTAAATTTAAAAAGCCTTCAGGACGGAAGACTCAAAAGTAAAGTAGCAATTATACATAAAACACTGAACCATAATCTTCAAATACAAAAACAAAATCTAATAAAATACTCTGAAAGACACAAAAATAAAGGCACATTCCTCGTCCCATATGCTAGGACAAATTTGTACAAATACTCCTTCTTCCCTAGTGCTATTAGAGCATGGAATGGGTTGCCTGAGCTAGCCAGAAAAACCAGTGACTTGGCAGAATTTAAGTCATTGGTTAATATGCATGACTAAATGCATGACGCGTAGGACGTAATCATCTTCTTTTTTGAAGTAACGTCTGTATTATATAAGATAAGATAAGACCACTCAACACACAACAAACACTATCGCTTGATTGTCTTGTCATGACTGACTACACGTAGTCTATTTACTTCTTGGGACAGGGAGGGGCTTAGAGGAAAATGTTACTTTTTTTCTCGAGTTGGTTGTCCAAATACTTTTAAATCTATCTATCTATATATAACTGTACCATAGCGCTTGACTAGGCCGTCACTAAGACTTACAGCCTAACAGCAACTGTAAGAATGAAGCGATACGATTGGTCAAATCTAGTTCCTTTTCAGTATTGTTGTGGGAAGTGACGTATGTCTAACCTAAAAACAAAATATCAAAGAACCCGGTTTTTTTTTTAGATGTCAAGAATTTGCTGACTAATTTATTAAATATAAATGTTTCTAAGCATTTAAAAAAAAAATGGAAAAAATGTTTACTATTACAACTTTTTACGCAGAATTTAAATACGTCAATAACTCAAATTTGAAAAACCATCGGAGTTTCCCTTTAAGAAAAGGGAACTTATATGAATTTGTTTTAGCATATGGAATAAGAAATTTTCTATTACTTTTCTGAGTACTTTATTAGTTAGTGTTTTTTGTATTTTGGAATGGAGAAAGACGGTCGACAAATCTTGCATGGTGCCCCAACGGTCCAACAGACTAAGGGATAGGTAAAGGTTCTATTTCAATGCATGTGAATTTAGTCCCAAAACCAATCGTTCTACTGTAGTTAGTAATTAAAAGTAATTATTTGTGAGAATCCGTAATTTGAATTCACTTTTTTTTTCAGCATGTCTCTCACTCCTCAATCTTTCTCTCTCTCTCTTTTTCTCTTTCTCTCTCCCCCCCCCCCGTCTCTCTCTCTCTCTCGTTCTTTTTTTTTTCTTTCTTTCTAACTCTACATTTATTTATTTCTCTTTCTTTATATGTCTCTCTAATTCTATATTCAGTTCTCTCTCTCATTCTTATTATTTATTTATTTATCTCTAGTTTTCTCTCTCTCTCTCTCTCTCTCTCTCTCTCTCTCTCTCTCTCTCTCTCTCATGTGCTTGCTTTTTGGTCCCTCAAATATAAATAAAATGCCTGACTACTCAAATGTATCATTTATCTCCCGGATCGAAAACCTCCCCCCCCCAGTGAATGTTTGTGTGACACGGACTAGCCAGGGTGATGCGACAGGCTGTGACCCTGCTGTGACCTAGTTTAACACAGGTGCCTGACGGACAGTTGATTTATAGCACAGTACCCCCCCTTTCTCATTCTCTATCTCACACACACACTGTTCACACACACGCACACACACTGTTCACACACAAACAAACACTGTTCACACACGCACACACACTGTTCACACACACGCACACACACTGTTCACACACACGCACACACACTATTCACACACACTGTTCACACACACGCACACACACTGTTCACACACACACACACTGTTCACGCACACACACTGTTCACACACACACACACACTGTTCACACACACGCACACACACTGTTCACACACACGCACACACACTGTTCACACACACGCACACACACTGTTCACACACACGCACACACACTGTTCACACACACGCACACACACTGTTCACACACACGCACACACACTGTTCACACACACTGTTCACACACACTGTTCACACACACTGTTCACACACACGCGCACACACTGTTCACACACACGCACACACACTGTTCACACACACACACACACTGTTCACGCACACACACTGTTCACACACACACACTGTTCACACACACGCACACACACTGTTCACAAACACGCACACACACTGTTCACACACACGCACACACACTGTTCACACACACGCGCACACACTGTTCACACACACGCGCACACACTGTTTACACACGCGCGCACACACTGTTCACACACACACGCACACACTGTTCACACACACACGCACACACTGTTCACACACGCGCGCACACACACTGTTCACGCACACACACGTTAGGTAAAAATAACGTGAGAAATTAAATAAAAATGTGAATGGAAGAGTGAGAGTGTGTGAATGTGTGTGTGCGTGTGTGTGTGGTAGGCTAGTGCTTGCGTGTCAAGCTATCTAGGGCAGGTGTCGCACGTGTCACCTTAGCACTAAAGGGTTAATACAAGAAATGTTATATCTAGAAGGGCCAAAACTCCCCCATAGGTCTCCTCCCCCTCAGCTCCATTCCTTTCTCTCCCCCGTCTCTAGATACCATTGTTTTTCATTTCATTCTGTCCCCTTGAATAGCTGTTTCCTGTATAGGATCTCTACAACAGGAGGCTTTGTGTCAGGGTTTATCTACCAGCTGTAGGCATCACTCTACTCAACTTGGTAGTCAATGGGTGGTAGCCTCTCTGTTGCTAGCATTATTAATGGTACTGCTGGTGTTGTCAATGGTACTGATGCTGGTGTTCTCAATGGTACTGCAGCTGGTGTTCTCATTAGTACTGCAGCTGGTGTTCTCAGTGGTACTGCAGCTGATGTTCTCAATGGTACTGCTAGTGTTCTCAATGGTACTGCTGGTGTTCTCAATGGTACTGCAGCTGATGTTCTTAATGGTGCTGCAGCTTGTGTTCTCACTGGTACTGCAGCTAATGTTCTCAATGGTACTGCAGCTGATGTTATCAATGGTACTGCAGCTGGTGTTCTCAATAGTACTGCAGCTGGTGTTCTCAACAGTATGCAGCTGTTTTTCTCATTAGTACTGCAGCTGGTGTTCTCACTGGTACTGCAGCTGGTGTTCTCATTAGTACTGCAGCTGGTGTTCTCATTAGTACTGCAGCTGGTGTTCTCAATAGTACTGCAGCTGGTGTTCTCACTGGTACTGCAGCTGGTGTTCTCACTGGTACTGCAGCTGGTGTTCTCACTGGTACTGCAGCTGGTGTTCTCAATAGTACTGCAGCTGGTGTTCTCATTAGTACTGCAGCTGGTGTTCTCATTAGTACTGCAGCTGGTGTTCTCATTAGTACTGCAGCTGGTGTTCTCATTAGTACTGCAGCTGGTGTTCTCAATAGTACTGCAGCTGGTGTTCTCAACAGTATGCAGCTGTTTTTCTCATTAGTACTGCAGCTGGTGTTCTCATTAGTACTGCAGCTGGTGTTCTCATTAGTACTGCAGCTGGTGTTCTCATTAGTACTGCAGCTGGTGTTCTCAATAGTACTGCAGCTGGTGTTCTCAACAGTATGCAGCTGTTTTTCTCATTAGTACTGCAGCTGGTGTTCTCACTGGTACTGCAGCTGTTTTTCTCATTAGTACTGCAGCTGGTGTTCTCATTAGTACTGCAGCTGGTGTTCTCATAAGTACTGCAGCTGGTGTTCTCAATAGTACTGCAGCTGGTGTTCTCACTGGTACTGCAGCTGGTGTTCTCACTGGTACTGCAGCTGGTGTTCTCACTGGTACTGCAGCTGGTGTTCTCAATAGTACTGCAGCTGGTGTTCTCATTAGTACTGCAGCTGGTGTTCTCATTAGTACTGCAGCTGGTGTTCTCAATAGTACTGCAGCTGGTGTTCTCAACAGTATGCAGCTGGTGTTCTCATTAGTACTGCAGCTGGTGTTCTCATTAGTACTGCAGCTGGTGTTCTCAACAGTACTGCAGCTGGTGTTCTCATTAGTACTGCAGCTGGTGTTCTCATTAGTACTGCAGCTGGTGTTCTCATTAGTACTGCAGCTGGTGTTCTCAATAGTACTGCAGCTGGTGTTCTCAACAGTACTGCAGCTGGTGTTCTCATTAGTACTGCAGCTGGTGTTCTCATTAGTACTGCAGCTGGTGTTCTCACTGGTACTGCAGCTGGTGTTCTCACTGGTACTGTAGCTGGTGTTCTCAATAGTACTGCAGCTGGTGTTCTCAATAGTACTGCAGCTGGTGTTCTCAACAGTATGCAGCTGTTTTTCTCATTAGTACTGCAGCTGGTGTTCTCACTGGTACTGCAGCTGTTTTTCTCATTAGTACTGCAGCTGGTGTTCTCATTAGTACTGCAGCTGGTGTTCTCATTAGTACTGCAGCTGGTGTTCTCAATAGTACTGCAGCTGGTGTTCTCACTGGTACTGCAGCTGGTGTTCTCACTGGTACTGCAGCTGGTGTTCTCACTGGTACTGCAGCTGGTGTTCTCAATAGTACTGCAGCTGGTGTTCTCAATAGTATTGCAGCTGGTGTTCTCATTAGTACTGCAGCTAGTGCTCTCAATGGTACTGCTGGTGTGCCATTGCTTTGTCAAAAAAAAAAAATCACCCCTGAACATTCAATAAGCTATCAGACTGTCGTGTTTTGGTTGAGCTTGATTTGTAATTGGTACGAGGAGATAAGACTATGAATTATCTGTAGATCATCTCAAACCAATATGTCTGATATTTCCCTATATTCTACTATCATCTATTACAGATAAAAGGATTCACATACAACAACAATATACAGTCCATTAACACACCATTTTTATTTCATTTTATGTTTGGCATAAGGTGTAAACTGAAGATTTTCCTACAATGAAATAGCATGCTTTTTTGGTGTATCCGGTGTACTGAATGCAGAAGATTTGTATCGCGAATAATTTCAATAAATCGTTTAATTATTTGTTTGCACCTTTCAACACTGTAGCATCAAATTTCTAAGCTCGCTTGTAACACAAAGCAATTTTACATAGCTTCTATCAACTCTCTCTGTCTGTCAGTCTGTCTGTCTGTATGGTAAAAAGTTTGTACACGTTACTAAGCTTAAATTTTGCACAATTATTTCTTTTACCTGACAACACAACAATCAATAAAAGAAAATATTAACCCAATTAGTTAATTAGCTATTGGTAATTAATTATTTTTTTGGTATTTTGAACAAGGGAAAGAAATCGTACTTGACAGATGTGATAGTATACGTTGAACTAGTCCCCTTGAGGACTTTTGAGCCCTGAGTGAACAGGGTTTTTTTTTTTAATGTATTTTATTAATTAGTAAGCAACAGTGATCGTCCATTATGGCGTCCTTGACCTTGTTTATTTTGTCGATTTGTTTAAAATCTCTCCCAATCTTTCTTTTTTTTATTTTCCTTCTTCTCTGGCTTCCATGATATCGCCAACATCTTTCTGCCCATCGCTTTCTGTTCTTTGTCTCCCTTACTGTATTTTATTGCTTAAAGACCGTGGACGGAATCTTAACAATTAAGATCAGATTACTGTGATTAACTTTTAGCGTGAAAATACCCAATAATGGGGTTGTATCCCCTTTCTTCCATGTCGCGTGGTAGTATCGTTTACATTAAATGGCCTCACTGATTTCATTAATCTGCCCGTGTGGAGTGTCACCAGAGAATGCTGACTATGTCCTCCAAAACTGCATTCTTTACCAAGAGGCCCGAACGAGACACTGGCTCCAAATCAACTATGTAGAAAAAAAACTCTATATAGAGCTCCCTGGTTTGGAAACCACTCTGCACAGTTCATCTCATGTGTTGGTCTAGTCATCTGAACGCTCAAGCAGTTCATCTCATGTGTTGGTCTAGTCATCTGAACTCTCCAGCAGTTCATCTCATGTGTTGGTCTAGTCATCTGAACGCTCCAGCTGTTCATCTCATGTATTGGTCTAGTCATCTGAACGCTCCAGCAGTTCATCTCATGTGTTGGTCTAGTCAACTGAACGCTCCAGCAGTTCATCTCATGTATTGGTCTAGTCATCTGAACTCTCCAGCAGTTCATCTCATGTATTGGTCTAGTCATCTGAACGCTCTAGCAGTTCATCTCATGTATTGGTCTAGTCATCTGAACTCTCCAGCAGTTCATCTCATGTATTGGTCTAGTCATCTGAACGCTCTAGCAGTTCATCTCATGTGTTGGTCTAGTCATCTGAACGCTCCAGCTGTTCATCTCATGTATTGGTCTAGTCATCTGAACGCTCCAGCAGTTCATCTCATGTGTTGGTCTAGTCAACTGAACGCTCCAGCAGTTCATCTCATGTATTGGTCTAGTCATCTGAACTCTCCAGCAGTTCATCTCATGTGTTGGTCTAGTCATCTGAACTCTCCAGCAGTTCATCTCATGTGTTGGTCTAGTCATCTAAACGCTCCAGCTGTTCATCTCATGTGTTGGTCTAGTCATCTGAACTCTCCAGCAGTTCATCTCATGTGTTGGTCTAGTCAACTGAACGCTCCAGCAGTTCATCTCATGTATTGGTCTAGTCATCTGAACTCTCCAGCAGTTCATCTCATGTATTGGTCTAGTCATCTGAACTCTCCAGCAGTTCATCTCATGTGTTGGTCTAGTCATCTGAACTCTCCAGCAGTTCATCTCATGTGTTGATCTAGTCATCTGAACTCTCCAGCAGTTCATCTCATGTGTTGGTCTAGTCATCTGAACTCTCCAGCAGTTCATCTTTTATATTGGTCTAGTCATCTGAACTCTCCAGCAGTTCATCTCATGTGTTGGTCTAGTCATTTGAACTCTCCAGCAGTTCATCTTTTATATTGGTCTAGTCATCTGAACTCTCCAGCAGTTCATCTCATGTGTTGGTCTAGTCATCTGAACTCTCCAGCAATTCATCTCATGTGTTGGTCTAGTCATCTGAACTCTCCAGCAGTTCATCTCATGTGTTGGTCTAGTCATCTGAACTCTCCAGCAATTCATCTCATGTGTTGGTCTAGTCATCTGAACTCTCCAGCAATTCATCTCATGTGTTGGTCTAGTCATCTGAACTCTCCAGCAATTCATCTCATATATTGGTCTAGTCATCTGAACGCTCCAACACAATGAGAACGAGGAAGAAGAATCGATTTCATTGTGATTTGAATGTTACAATGGTCTAGATCTAGAAATATTTAAAATTGTAGTCATAAAACGTTACAGTAATTCACTAATTGATATGATTGTATTGTAGATCAAGGCCTAGATCTAGAGTGTCTAGATCTAAATAAGGGATTCTCAACCTGTGGTTCGCGACCCCTTTGGGGGTCGATAGACGATTTGCCAAGGTCGCCTAAGACCATCGAAGATATGGATTGTTTTTGTCTATTCTTCTATTGCTGTATGTGTGAAGGTGGGGGGGGGGGGGGTTGCGGCAGAGTGAGGAATTGTAAAAAGGGGTCGCCGAGCTTAAAATGTTGAGAACCGCTGATCTAGATTATCTACTCATAGGAAGATATAGCCATTGTTGGCTAAGTAGGCTACTGACCATTGGGAAGACATAGCCCTAGACCGCACTACGTGGAGGGAGATGATGACCAAGATGGTCGTGAACAGCGAAAAAGCATGAGCCTCAGCTCTGGAATAGTGCCAAACGAAAAATGGCTGGCTCCTCTACCATCAAAGCGAAAGCCAACTTAACCTGCGTTTTTGTTTTTTTTTTTCGTGGCTGGTTCCTCTGCCACCAAAGCGAAAGCCACCTTAACCTGCGAATAATGTGGACGGGAGTGTCTCTTCAAAATAGGGCTCCACAGTCACATGAACAAAATTTTAACGAGATGAACCATAGTCATTACGACTTAAGGAGGCCAACTCACGACCATAATCACGTGATTTAGCTTAAAGTGGGTCAGAGATACGGAAGAACCCCATGCTCTTTCTAGCAGAATTAAAATAAAAAATGGGTCGTTTCATTTTTTTTTTCTGTTCTTTTATCAGACGCCTACGTCACACACTTCGCACTTATTCCCCCCCACACACACACACATACGTGTTAGCGCGTGCATGACCAGAAAATAACTTCAGACACAAGAGAGTGGGACCTACAAAAAACATGGAAGTTTCGCTTTATTTCCAGTAAGGGCTGTTGAGAGAGTGTGGTGATGGGGCGCTGTACGGAAAGGTGAAAAGGGCGCCAGGGCAGACGGCAGACGAACGTGTTTCCAATTTGTCTGAAGTGAAAAAAAAAACAACAATTTTTTTCTAGTTTCTACCCAGACAGACAGAGGAGCAGACAACAGCTCAACAAAACCTACATAGATAGACAGTAGTCTTAAGATGTCTTATATTTATTATTGAAAGGTCATAGATTGATAGGTCAATGAATAAAAAGGTCTTGGAATGAAAGGTAAATGCAATAAAAAAAAAGGACCAAATGAAATATAGAATGAATAGGCTAAATGGAATACATTAACCCAGGTACTGTAGACCTCAGGGCTTAAAAATATCAGAGGAAAAAAACATGACCGTGTCGACATTTAACATGACCTACAATTGTGTGTGTGTGTGTATGTGTGTGTGTCATATAGAAGATTTCCCACTAAAGCTCCCTAAGGCGAATAACTGTAGAAGACTAGCTATTCGGTGTATCCGGTGTACAGAAAATAGGAAGCGTTGATTAGCGCTATAGACCATGGGCGGACTGACTATATGGGCATTTGGGCAAATGCCAGGTAGGCCGGTACTCAATTGGGCCGGTAGGGCAACCTAAAGGGCCTCATGAATGCCACTAGGGCACGCATTAAATTGTTAAAGGTTTTATAATATTCTCATATACAAGAGGCTATATGAGCGTCATGCTATATAAACCTCTTTTACAGACTACAATGTTGTACTAATTTGGTCTAACACATTTTAACTTTTAAAAAATGTAATAGCCTACATCCGTTGAGAGTGCTATTATTAGGCTTTATCTTTTTATGGCCATTAAAAAAGCAACATAAGGCATATATCTCTTATAAAGATATAGAGCATGCATACAGTTATCGATACATTTTAAAAAAAACCTAACATAATGATTTTGAGAACAGATAGGCCTATAATTGATATACAATTTATGGGCTGCACTGTATAGAAATGCCTTGGCCGATTTGGACATCCAGTCCGCCCCTGTTATGGACCCACCTATGGGAGGTTTGGGCTAGGATATAATTATCTTCAAATCTGAAAATACATCCAAAACATGTAATAAACGGGTTTGGGAATTAAGTAAAATATTAACCCAGCAGCCTTCCTACTAGTGTTACTCTAGTTTCCAGGCAAGAAGTGGGCAGAGGAAGTAATAGTCTAACTGCAATTAAAAGAGTGGTACTACGGGACGAGAGATCATATGTGTTGCCCCATCGATTCAACAAACTTATGAACAGGTTAGGGTGAAGGACTCTGGAAGTCATAAATAAGACTAAGACTGCTTTAATGATCGTTACGGAAATTTGTTGTGATTACAAGGACTCTTTTCTCATATAAAGACAACACAACAGAAAAATACACACAAATACAACAGACAACATAAAGAGTTCATTCAGCGACTACACACAGGTATCTTGGTGCATTTCATGTTCCCTGATCAATGAGTGGCGGTGATAGAGTCTGACCGAGTGAGGTACGAACGAGTTTTTGTATCGCTCTGTTCTTGTTTTCATTGACAGCAGTCGACCACTTCGCGACGACCTGACGTAGTTCTGATGGAGCGGGTGGCCGTTGTCTTCCCAGATTTTTTCGATTTTCCTTTAGACACTTTTGATCAAAAAGTTCCTTTAAATGTGGTAATGTTTTTGGTAATGTTTTGAGTGTAATTTTTGATGCCCTTTTTATGATGTTTTCTAGACGTTTCTAGACGTTCTAGTCGTTGCCTTGCCAACAAGTTATTCCGTATGTTAGCAGATTCTGTATAGTGGCGCCGTAAAAAGTATCTAGGATCTTCTTGTTTAGTTTAAAGCTATTGAGTTTGTATAGAAAAAAGAGTCGCTGGGCTGTTTTCTTTGTCAGAGTTCCAAGGTGGTCTTGCCATGAAAGTTCTTCGAGAGAGAATAGTGGTTATGGAGATTCAACTCAAATCGTTCTGTCCAAACTCTCGACTCTTTCTACTTGACCTTACGACCTACAAGGTACAATTATTCTCTACCTAGATATTGCATATTTGTATTACCGAATGCCGACCACTGAGACAGAACACTACAACACGGCTGTCACAGACGTCCACACAGCAATCACCTTATAAACCAGCGGATATCTTAAGTACCCCTCAAGACGAGAAATATTTCATCTAAGTGTGAATTCTACATTTATCGATTAACGGCCATAAATCTTGTTACTTAATTTTCCTAAAACTGCTGTTTGCTATTAACCTACATTTCTATTAACCCTTTCAAAGGACAATGTTCCATAGATTGAGAAGCCCCTGGTCGAAGCTGTATCATTCTCTGCTTAACCATCTAAAAAATATCATCCAGAAAATGTCATAGTTGTCAGTTGTGGTAAACCGCTGAGAAGATAATAGTTGGCATCTCTTGCATGGCTTCTGCGGCTCCATTGACTTCCGGCAACGGATTTATTGCTAACAATTTGTTTACATGGGTAGTCGTTCCTGTTGTTAATGCGTTCATTACTGTTTTACAGTGGTAATGTGTGTGTGGGGGGGGGGGGTAGGGGCCCAGTAGGGGCATTTAGTCTGTGCATGAAAAGGATCTTAGGAAAAAGTTCTTACGAAAAGGATGTTACGGAAAAGTTCTTGCTTGCGTAGCACATGTAGGCCTACGCTAATATATTGAAGGGCAGACAACCTGGAACTGAACAGTTTCATCCAATCCATGTATAATAATTTCTACGTTTTAAATTATAAATACTGGATTTACTAGATGTTAAATGAGTAATGAACTTGCCTTTTTCTGTAATCCAGTACATGTACACAGGGCCGGCCTTTGGCCGATTTGACCGAATGCCCGCGCCTGGAAGGGGCCCCCCGCAATTTACCATTTGGGATATCACTATCAATCATGGCTGTTGAAGATGTAGGACTTAAATGGTTAACATAATTAATGTATCGTACGACTGACGTATTCATTAAAATTGGGCCCCGCAATTTGTAAGGCAGGCCCTAAATGTACACTGTCTTGATAGATTTTGCTTTCTAATTACTATTTTCAATGACAACATTTGCTATATCCCATAGGACGTAATTATTTACCTCTTTGAAGTAACGTCTGTAAGATATAAGATAGGGTATCTAAACTAATGTAGATATACCCTCCAGGTTTGTCCTTTGAGTGGCAATAATTCCAGATATTTACTATTTAGGATATGTAGTGGAGATAACTTAAATGTTCTTTTTTGTCTGCAGGTTTGTGTAAGTTGTGTTTTTAGTTGTCTCTTATGAGTTGGGGATATCCAAGTGAATGTCTTCAAATCTTTCTTTTAGATCAGAGTTTCCAAAACTGTTTTCCAGGAACTTAAAATAATTAAGTAGTAGCCCACCACGTGAATTAATCCCTCTTTTAAAGAAAGCAAAGTGTTCCATTAAATTCTCAGAGTGTGCAAAGTGTTCCATTAAATTCTCAGAGTGTGCAAAGTGTTCCATCAAATTCTCAGAGTGTGCAAAGTGTTCCATCAAATTCTCAGAGTGTGCAAAGTGTTCCATCAAATTCTCAGAGTGTGCAAAGTGTTCCATCAAATTCTCAGAGTGTGCAAAGTGTTCCATCAAATTCTCAGAGTGTGCAAAGTGTTCCATCAAATTCTCAGAGTGTGCAAAGTGTTCCATCAAATTCTCAGAGTGTGCAAAGTGTTCCATCAAATTCTCAGAGTGTGCAAAGTGTTCCATCAAATTCTCAGAGTGTGCAAAGTGTTCCATCAAATTCTCAGAGTGTGCAAAGTGTTCCATCAAATTCTCAGAGTGTGCAAAGTGTTCCATCAAATTCTCAGAGTGTGCAAAGTGTTCCATCAAATTCTCAGAGTGTGCAAAGTGTTCCATCAAATTCTCAGAGTGTGCGAAATATTCCGTGAAAGGAAAAGTTTAGGGAAACGCTGGTTTAGACCGTCATAAAATAGTTACATGTTAGACATAGTAAAAAGTAGTCAGGGGCTAGTTGATTATTGTTCAAGTTATTTGATCGGATTAGCTGGCTTTCAACTGAGAAGTTTTTTTAATTGTATACAATTATCCTTATTCTGTGGACCAATAATGCAGAGGCGGAGTTTGGGGGGGGGGGGGACAAGGGGGCACGATGCCACGGGCGCCACACGCAGAGAGGCGGCCAAAAAAAATATTGTAGATATTTAAGTTATGTAATTAATTATAAGGTTATTTGCATTATATTATTATTAAATACTTTTTTATTTTTAAGCCTATATTTCCATGTGATCTTCATGGAAAATTGGGGGGGGGCAATAAGGTATCTTGCCCCGGGCGCACGTTTTGCTCAGTACGCCTCTGCTATGGTGTCCGAAGGCTCAACTCTACCTGACAGTTTCAAGAAGAAGAAGAATAGTGTCGTCTCGTGGACTCCTGGGAATACAGTTTGAGAAACTTTGATGACAAGTTAATAATATTGCGTGCCTGCACTAAACATTTTGTGGGGGAGTCGCAGCCTAAGAGTTAAGACTTAAGAGCCGCCTCCAGTTTTCGACCACTGGACTAGACCATAAAAAAAAAACAACAGATGGAAACAGACTTATAATGAGAAATAGGGGAGGTAAGAAGGAGAATGGTTCAAAGTAAAAGTATCCCGACTATTCGAATAAAAAAGATAAAAATAATACTTAAAAGAATGGTGAATATAAATGTTTATTTCACACTAAACAATTT
The DNA here is from genome assembly GCA_036873155.1 of Biomphalaria sudanica. Lineage (NCBI taxonomy): Eukaryota > Metazoa > Mollusca > Gastropoda > Planorbidae > Biomphalaria > Biomphalaria sudanica. The sequence continues at coordinate 462,704 of JAZGLO010002693.1, forward strand.
ACATACAGCAGTGATGAAGAGGTCAGCACGTTTTCTTATTCAAATATTTTACATAACGATGTCATGTTTTTGAAAACCTCTAGAATGATTACACTATACGTTTGAACAAATAAACATACAAACATACCAAATACAATTGCATTCAATCATAATCACAATAATACTCAACAAATAAACTTCTATAATGTAACAAGAGGGGCAATGGCCAACCTAGATTGGCACGTGGGCCATTTTAATATCTGACACTCATATCGCGGGCCATGTCAACAAAAAGAAATGAATTGACAACTTTTCTGATAAATCTTGCTGCAAGTCCGCTGTGACATCCAACCATAATATTTCACAATTCTTCGAAGTCAACTTTTTGTTTTCTTGGCATCTCCCACTTCATGAACGCACACACAGTCAATGGTACAGCACCACGTCACGTGCAAGGCTAGCTCAGGATGTCACGTACAAGGTTAGCTCAGGATGTCACGTACAAGGTTAGCTCAGGATGTCACGTACAAGGCTACGGTTTACACAACAGTTCACGTTAAAATTGTTCATAAACTGTCCAAACTTGATGATCACTGGGTTGTCCATTGTCCTTTGCTGTAGAGTGTAGACAAACGAAGTTTTTGGGATTCTTTCGGAAGGATCGGTCATTACTTCCTATGGAAACCCAAAGGTTTCAAGAAATATAATTTTTTTTTGTTGGTGCGATTGAATTCCTGAAACTGTTGTTATGTACCATAAAGCGGACTAATCAACACAAAAAATTGTTCGTGTACATCACGCCATTGTATACAAGCTAAACTGTATATGGCCGCTTTCCCAAATCACTAGTAGAGAAACCTCCACAAGTTGACAGACCGGCACCGGTTTCCTGATGTTTACTTGTCGTCAACTCAAGATTGGGGACACACAGCATTGTAGTGAGCTCATGAGGAATTTAGAGGATTAGATATAATTGAATATTAACGGTATAACTTTTACCAACTGATACCTAAAATTTTCTCACCTTTGTGTGACGTTTTACTGATGTACGTTTGGTTTGTGTATGTGTGCATTTTTTAGTATATAATGTATAGGCAGAGAATAAAATGGAAGAAAGTGAGAGCCCTGACATAGGAACAGATACATTTTTCAACTTTGTACGGTCTGACGCTTCGGCGGGCCGCATAACATACTTCAGCGTATGTTTCGAACTTTGGATCCTGTGGGCAACTTACTGGACAAGGATTTGCAAACCCCCCAGACACGTCCACACAACTACAGCCATATACAGACGGTTTGTGACACAAAGACTATTTTCACATTAGCGACTCTGAAGGCTAAAGTTAACCTAGCAACCCTTTTAAATTTTAACCCAGCAAATATCTTTTACCCCAGCATGACTACTAGAAAACAGAACGTAACATAAATATTGAAAGAAAAAGAAGAAAAAAAAAAAAAACTACAGAAATAAAAAAAAAAAAAAAATGCTTAGTGTGAGTTTAAAAAAAAAAAACCTAGCCAACAGGGATAAAAGAAGGTACACAAAAAAAAAAATACACTAAAAAATACTGACCTAAGTTTTCATATATAGGTCAGTAGGAGGTACCCACCTTGCCTGGTAACCGTTATCCTGTCTTCAGGTAAGGGGAGGACAACCAGGAGTAAGGGAAGTCGAGACTGGGGGGGGGGGGGGGGAGAAAAGGACATCGAGGGGGGGGGGGGGATTGCCAAAAGTACGAGCCAAAGAAATGAGCAGCGTACTCAATGTCTGGATGTTAGGCCAGAGAAGATAGCGAAGATGGAAGCCATACCTGGACACGTATAATAAAAAATTTCGGTCTCAGGAAGGCCAAAGTTAGATAAGCACTTGGCGAAAAAATCTGGCTCATAGTTACGCTCACGCGAGCTAGACGGCGCTTGTTTGTTTGCCTAGATATTCAAGTCTTTCGAATACTTTCTTAGAGCTCGGTTCATGCTCTGTTTCTGCCCTGGCATCGATCTTGTCTTTTTCTGCGTGTACTCGGTGGAGCTGGAGACAATTACATCGTCGATACCACAACAATTATACTAGACAAGAAATTCTTAAGGGATTTTCCACTTATGACGTCTTTCCTTTTTTATTTAAAAAAAAAAGGGGGGGGGGGGCTTAGGTGAACGCATTTGGTCGTGACCAAAGAGGGACCCTCATCCGAGCATCTATACGTCAATTAGTTAAAAATACGCTTATTAAGTTAAAGGTAAATTGAATAATGACCAGTCCAATCTTTGTACAGTTATATAGACGACATCTTGACGTGTCGGCCTAATTTGAGGGAAATATTAGCAAGTTAAATCAACGCTGTAAGAACAAGCATAATTTCCCCCAGTGGTACGGGTTAAAAGCTAGTTGTCTGACAACGTCATAGATGGATGCTCCCTACATCGCGGAGACGGTTGACGTCTGTAAACGTGTGCTTCTCCAAGACTAAAAAAACATTGTAGGTAGTTGGCTATAGTGGTACAGATACAAGTTCTCTGCTTTGATATTCTATTTATAGATAGATAGGCGGATGTCATTTCCTTTGTACCATCACTAAAATTTAGAAAAGCCACCATGGAAAATTATAGAACCGTTGAATCACTACATTTATAGATTCTATATATAGCATATATATTGCATGAAATACAAACACCCACATTATATTTACACCCATAAAGTTCACACACAATGATTAAAATACTTTTTTCTAGTTCTCAATGCTGGGAATAATGCAAACGCGATTTAACTGTTCGAGCTAGACTTGAACGGGATGGAAAAATATTTTTATTTTGTAATGTGCACGAAAAATAGGAGTAACGCTTTTTTACGGATATACGATTATATGTGGATATTAGGTTGCGGATGTATGCGTGAAACTGGACAGATATATGCGTGAATCAATTGCATTTTTTGAAGGAATGCTCTGATACAGTTGTCAAGCTTTTCTTTTTCCTGAGTTACAGCGAAGGTGTCGATATCTAGTTCTAGATGTGCGGTGAATTGCTCGGTGGTTGATAGAACAGACAATTTTCTGCTTGTTTTTTTTTTTTAGGAAACCTCAGAATTTGCGCTATTCAATTTTAGCTTTGTCATCATAGGAATCATTGGGCCTTAGGCATCTTTTCTTTCCTTTGCATCTTTTTTTGGGGCTTAATATGCCTCTTTTGTGGGCTTTTTATTTATTTATTATTTTTTTAATTTAGTTTTTATTTGTAAGTTCTCACATTTCACAATCATTAAATCATAAAGAATAAAAGAGAACATTTGAAATATAATAATAGTAATGAAAATATTATTTAAAAGCAAAGACATACTACATAACTATTGAAACCATCAGAGACAGAAAAATGATTCAAGGAATAGCATATCAACAACTAAAGGATAACCAACCATAATTAAAAGCAAATACACACCAACACGTACACACTAACACATGCATGACCGCACCCACATACCAAATAGGTGCTGAAACCATCAGATGTGATGGATTATTCAGAGCCACAAATATAAGAATAGTACATCAAAAACTAATAAATTTTGTGCTTTTTTTTTTTTTTTAGGAAACCTCAGAATTTGCGCTATTCAATTTTAGCTTTATCATCATAGAACATCTTGGGCCTTAGACCTCTTTTCTTTGCCTCATTTATGGGCCCTCTTGCCTCTTTTGTGGGCTTTTTTTTTCTGCACATCTTTAATAGAAGTAAACAGTATGTCTCCAACTTAATGAAACCTAAAATTCATCTTTGTGTGACGTTTTACTGATGTAAGTTAGGTTTGTGTATGTGTGCATTTTTTAATCATGTCTCATGAGATGTATTTGTTGACTTTAAGTAATGCGGTAACCAAAGCTGATGGCCTTGACATTGAACACAGTGTCAGCACTGAAATTGCAGGATGTCTATTGAGCGTGCTGGGTGGTTATCAGCAGGTATATTACGTCAGGAAATGTGGCATTACACGGGAATAGGTCAGTGGGTCAATAGAAAGTCTCATCATGTCTCGCGCACTGGCTGGTTATTTGCGTTGTTTCGATTAAACATAAATAAATGTCTAAGTATAAACCCAGCCACACCTAAAGCTTTTCTCTTCCTCTGCGCCTTTCAAGCCGAAAAACCTAAATATTTACATTTATGTACAGCGATTCCTGGGGCGGTCTTATATTGTGATTTTCGTAGTCTCCATTTTGATAGCCCCCAACCATCGTGGCGCCCTACCTGCTGTGCTGTTTTGTTTCCCTGCTATAGTGCCACTCCTCAATTTTGATAAACTCACTTTTGGTGATTTAATATAGACCTAGATCTAGTGCCTATATTCTATATCTCTTCTCGGCATTCTGAAAGAATTTAAATGGAAGTGTGAACCTCAATTTTGCAGAAATTAGATAAAACGCTTAACTCTCAAAAGAAAAAAAAATGCTTTCTTGCTAAAATGCATGTGATAAAGATGTTGCACCAATGGACCTCATTCACCAATCGTAAACAAACAACATTGAGTCACGTGCTTCTCTATCTCTTCTATACAAATTACGATCTAATGGCTATCACGTGACAGTTTTTCCCTGTTGTTTTATCAATATTATCACGTGACCGTTCATTTTGGTGAATGAGGTCCGTTTGCATTTGCTGTTAATTTTTGCTGTCGAAAATGTCTTATTAACACTACGATCTTATGTCTCTGTAAAAGCGCGGGAAACTCTTTACAATTTTGTTCAACATGAGTCGTCTGCTACTAGGAAATTATTGACTCAAGAAAAAACAAAGATTTACTGCTGCAGGTGTGAACGACTGTATAGAAAAATACGATAAACATGTATATATGTAACCCTGCCGGACCAAGTAAAACAAATAGGCTTATTTTGTGTTAATTGTTTGTCATTTGTTGTTTGTTTCGTAGCTGCAGAAGGCCTCGTGGCCCAAACATCCTTTGTTTTTTAACTTGGTCCGGCAGGGTTACATATATACATGTCTATCGTATGTTTTATATAGGAAATAACTGATAGGCCTAAGTAACAGAGACTTTTTTCAATATAGATAAAGCCAACTTATGGCGTATCTTCGTACTATTACAACTCTCATTCAATGCCAGCATAGGAAAAAAACTTTTCAAAAGAACATATGAACATTATTTTTATTTTAAATATTTTTTATTTATTTATAAAATGTACAAAAGAGCGAGAGAGAGAAAGAGGAAGAGAGAGAGAGGGAGAGAGAAAATGGAAAGAGAGATGAATGGCGATGTAAAGATAGATAAAAAGACGGACAGACAGACAGACAGAAATGTATTTAGCTATACTCACAGCTCGTTCTCAAAACGAGGCTGGATTAAGACCAACTAGCTCGCCTTTGTGAAGGAATGCAAGAGCATGTTTAAGAAGTATTCTATCCCATAATTTTGTTCTGTGAGTTAATATAATGTAAGTATTAGATAGCTAGTCCAATCATATATGTCTACAATGTCCAATTATCTTACAAATTACAGAAGTTATTTCAAAAAAAAAAGGAGATAATTACGTCCTACGCATTTCATGCGTGAAGCTAGTCATGCATGTTAATCAATGACTTTAACTCTCCTAAGTCTGATAAAAGACAGAGTGAGTTGATATAAGCTGTGTAGCTAACACTAAAGCTAGTTGAATGAAGTCCCAAATACCAAGATGAACGTGGACACTGTAGTTTCAAAGAGTTAAAGCAAGCACACCATTTTAAAATAACAATCACTAATAACATGATTGATGATTGATATATGTATCACAGGCATCGACCAAAGTATGTGGGAGGAGATAGCCCAAAACCGGACAGCATGGAGACAGACTGTACGTGCTGGTACGAACTTCGCCGAGTGCATAAGAAACGAAGCTACATCCGACAAGGGAAAGAAAAAGAAAGCTGCCCTGTCAGCTAGCCCTAGGACAGACGCATATGCATGCACGAACTGTGGCAAACTCTTCTGCTCCAGAATTGGCTTGATCAGTCACTCTGCCCCGTCTCAAGACGAAACCAAAGCCAGTGACTCACCTGGGCGCATCCATGGTCTTACGAGACAGAAGGCGCAACATATGTAATTAGTGAAAAGTTAGCCAGCTGCATGTTTTCATACACGAGTAACAAAATAAAGAATAAATACGTTAGTATTACTCCTGTCTTCTCCTTTCAGAGGCGTCATCTAATATATCTTGGTTATCACCCCTTCTTATTCTACTGTCGTGCCTCTGTAGTCAAAGTCTCATATACTAACTACTTTTGATGACCTATTGGACAATTAAGATCTTCTCTACGGTTGATGGAATTTATCGACAGATCGATCTGCTCTAATCCATCAATAAAATCATATCGATTGGGTAACTTACATTTAAAGGGGGAGCCATTGCGATACACTCGGTGGCTATCTCCCCCTGATGTTGGCATATAATATCATACAGAAACAATACACTGGTCCACTGTGATGATATTAAAATATGGTAAGGTGTTGAGACCCTATTCCACTGATGACAGTCTACTAGAATGATGTGCAGCTAACACAATGACCAACCGCGTTTATTTTAGCAGTGTTCACTAGATAGGGAAACATTAAAGGGGCTGGATCTTGTTGCGGAGAAGTAATCTCAAACGCAGACAGTACATATACACGTTTTGGTTACCCGAAGTCAGTACTTACCTACTTCTGACACCACGACTTGATAATTATAAATGCCACCCAGAAGTTTCCACCCAGGCTTTAGGTTTTTTTGTTTCCATGAAGCTACGGACAAATTTATTATTTCGAGCCAAAATGAAGTATTTATCATATTTAATGAAAAACTACTTTTGAAAAATTAGTCTTGAATGGCCTTGATAGTTATCACGTGTGATGACTTTGGATTTTATTGCAATACGTATCTTCATGGAAACTTCGAAAACCTATAACCTTGGTTGGTAGACGCGGTTCTTGAAAAGGGCTCTAATAATTTTTTCTAGAAATTATAATGCTGCTGTAAATCGTTGGGAAAAAAGAATGACTAGCCCGTGGGCTATTTTGACCGTTATAATTTTTCTAAAAAAAAAAAAAAAAAAAAGAAATTGATTAAAATTTGGCGAGAGAACAAGAAAGTATTTATCTTGAACAGACTTCGGGTATTTGCGAATTCCCTGAAGATTTTAATTAATTAATGTTTAGGAACATTTTACGCATTGTCTTCTAAGTCTAGATCTAAAGGGCAATCATTGGAATATTATAAAGTGAAGTAGATATATACACTCGATTAATCAAGGTTCTTTCTCGGGAGAGGGGGGGGGGAAATTGGGCGGGTAGAAAATATTGTATTTTTAATCTAACATTGATTACTAAATAAAAGAAAAACATTGGATCTATAAGCTGTATAAAGGAGGTATTGTCCTTTTAAAAACAAAGTAGTTGGGTGACTCACACACAATATGACCACAGAGCTGTTACTAACATACACATAGTGTTTTTAACATCACTGCCAGCCTTAAGCATAGGCAAAACTATCATTCAAGGCTTAGTCGCGAATGTTTAGATCTACTTGTTAGACTGCGTAAGTTAGAAGACCATTGTTTCTTTCTTTTGGTGAAATGTCGAAACGTTATTTCAAGTCTGCTGATCGTGAATCGTCCATAAAAAAACATTAGTGCTATCAGCGTTATATGGAATTTAAACTTATTTGTTGATTTAGATATTGATGCAGGACGATATATAATTCATTGCGTATTTTTCTGTCTTATTTTTTTGCTTTTCTATTGCACTTGGTGCTACTTTCGTCTAGGCCCTCCCTATTCGCTTCACCCATCCGAATACCTAAGGCCGGCCCTGTAAACATAGCATCTTTACAGTCGGAAACCACAATTTGATATCCTTTGAACTAGAATACCTTAATCTCTAAGCGTCTTTGAACTTTCTTAATAAATTTAGTCATACAAAAGGAGAAGAGGGTTTGAGATTAATGTTCTGCATAAGTAACTAAATGGAACGAGGTCGTCATACATATCAGGGAGGGTCAAGGCCACATGTACAGAAAGAAGACTTAGAATCGCGTGATAACGTTTGTGAGAATTAGATAACAGTTAATTTCAAAGTAAATTCATGAACTAATCAAGTCATAGTATTATATTCTCTATCACTTCGACCTATCTCCCTCTATCACTTCTCCAAAGCATTCGGTCCAGTTGTGTCTATATCGTTTTATTTGACTTGCCATAGTGTAAAAGAATAAAAAGATTTTCTTCAAGTTATTATCCGAGCTGTTTAAAAAATCTGGTCTCCGGGCCGCTGTCAGTGATTTATTCCTTGATGCTTTTCCGGTTATAGCTTTTTAAATATCCATCAAACGGTGGAGTTATCGATCACGTTATTGATTATCGATCATATTTACACCTCGTTACGACAAGTGCTATTAAAAGTACTATTATGATGGTAGTTATAAATAGCTTATTATAACCGATTAGTACTAACAGTTTTAGACTGCGTTAGTGTCTTTGATTATAGTCTATTTTTAATTTTAATTTTTAATCTTTATGAAATGTGTTTAATTTCAAACTTGTATGGTGTAGCAATTCAATTAATCGTGCTAGATCTAAGCTAGGAAATTACTTTTCACTTGAAATAGAATTTGTGGCCAAAACCGCTTGGCTACCTATTGTTATGGAGTGTGTGTGTGTGTGTTTGTCCGTTTCTATGGTGACGGTGGGAAGAGGTTAGCGATTGGCTGTGAATGATGTAACATAGCATTGTCGTCATTTGGTCTTAGTTAGGACAGACGACTGCGTAAATGGACACAATTGACAAATAAATCGGCAGCATTGATAAATAATTATGCAGATGTGATAACTAACTATGTAGAATTTACGAATATGTGGGTAGAGTTAATAAATAATTGGGCAGAAGTGAAAAATAACTGGGAAGTTTGATAAATATGCCTAATTTGGCAAAACTGATAATATCTTCTGAACATTGGTAGAAAGGTTTTCTGTTTACAATGGATAGGATTGTATCAGTTGTCCCAGTCAAAGGTTTCGCTGTTGTATTTTTTTTTTAGTAAAGAAACTGTGGTTGTGGACAGGGGCGGACTGGCTATATGGGCAAACGGGCAAATGTCCGGTGGGCCGGTACCAAATGGGCCGGTCTGGTCGCGACCAAAGAAAAAAAAATTCAATGCAGACAACTTTTAAAAAAAAAAGTGACAGCAGATCAAGACAAAGGCCCGAACACGTTTTCTTGTTGTTTTTTTTAAATTTTTATTACAATTAATTTTGTTTGAAATTCAACAAGAATATAAAACAAAAACACTATACACTGTACGTGTTATCATTTGCAAAACGTTAGACCGTACTTTCTGCTATGCACGAGAGGCATGGACTGCTTTGATGTCTTCGAGGTTGTGCTTGGCCTACTCGTTTTGCTGGTCGGCATGGGCCTTTGATGGCACTCCCATTTGTTTTGCTCCTTCCCTTCCCCGTCTTTTAATAGTTCCAATGAAATTTAACCGAAAAGAGGGATTGAGAGAGGTTAAGTTAGAAAACATTGATATAACGCAGAAAAAAAAAGGCGCGACAATTAGCTCTTTAACAATACTTAATAGAAATTAACTTAACACACATTCCCACAGCCGCGAAATTGCAAGCCATACAACTTAAACACAGCTCAAAATGGTTATAAAGCTCTACTTTCTGCGATTTGAAAATAAAAAGTACGTTTCTTTTTGTTTATTTTTAATAACATAGATCTACAAATACTACACTTAGGGCTTACAAAAAATATTATTTAATTAAAAAAATAAATCTAGATCTACATAAATGTTTATACTATTATAATCAATGGCAAACTTATGCTTAGTAATAATAATAAGGCTAGTCTTCGAGTCCGAAGATAAGTGAGGAATGCAGTATTTCAAGTGGCTGCGCAGCCCCAGCTGAGACCTACATATTTTGCCACATTCAGGGCAAACATAACCTTGTCCGCAGGTGGTCGATTTAGATTTTCTTTTCGCCGTCTGCGTTTGTCCTCGGCAGCAGACTTTCTTTTGGTCTCAAATGTGTATCCCGCGGCCTTCGTGAGTGACCTCCAGCTGTCTCGTTCTGAGGCCGCATGCAACCAGGTGCTCTCTTCTATGTCAGCCAAGGAAAGTTGACGCCTAAGCTGGTCTCTGTTACGTCGACCACCTTTTAGCTCACCAAAAAAGACTGCCTTTGGCATTCGTTCGTCTCCAATACGGGATACGTGCCCTACCCATCGTAACTGTCGGACCAAAAGAATTCCCTCTATACTGTCCATACCGGTGTTCGCAAGGACATCGCTGTTTGTATTGCGGTCTTGCCACCGTATGTCCATGATGGAGCGCAAGCATCTTTGGTAGAAGCGCTCAAGAAGTCCTAGATGTTTCCTGTTTAGTGTCCACTGTCCATGTCTCGGAGCCATACAGAAGGGTTGAGAGAACCACCGCCTGGTAGACACTGATTTTTGTAGACAGGCGGAGCGATCTGTTCCGTCAAACTCTCGCCTGAAAGCGTCCAAAAGCGCTACTGGCCTTGGCCGGACGGTTATCAACTTATACTACCTAGATATGTGAAGTGATCTACCACTTTAAGGGGCTGTCCGTTTACGGTGATCCCTGGGGCTAAGTATGTTTCATTGGTTGACTTCTGGAACATGACTTGTTTTCCAGAGGTTTATAGATAGACCAAAAGAGACGGCAGCGTATGCAAATTCGTTTACCGCGTTCTGGAGGTCATGCTCATTGTGAGCTAGCAGGGAGCAATCATTGGCATAGAGAAGCTCCGTTATGACCATCTCCTTTGTTTTTGTATGGGATAGTAGACGTCGAAGATCTGGCCTCTTTGTCCCACGTGAAGCTGCTTGAGAATGGTTAGGAACGTAGTTGGGCATCCCAGCCTGGCTAAAATCCTCCACAAACCATCGCGACTGACCGTGTCAAAAGCCTTGGTGAGGTTCACAAAGGCAGCGTATAGGTTTAAGTTCTGCTTTTGCATTTTTCTTGTTATTGTCGCAGAACAAATATCATGTCAGATGTACCTCTACCGGCTCAGATAAGACGTCGTCCACTAAAGAGTGGGTTAGTCGGTCGAGCAACTTAGTATGAAGTCATTAATGATGAAAATTATTACAATAATTACAATAATTTATATAGCGCTGTCACATCCGATATTTAATGAAAGGAAATTTATATTTTAAATAATGGGTCATGGTATATTCATATACAAATTGCGTTTTTTGAGAATGTTCTAGGAGTAAGCAAGAGTTTTTCACATTAAGTAAGTGCGTCTCTAACCGTTCTACTTTCTCTTATCTTTTAATGGAATGGGTTGCCTGAGTCAGCCAGGAAAACACATGATTTAGCATATTTTAAGTCACAAATCAACATACATGACTAGATTGACACATGAAATGAGTAAGACGTAACAATCTTATTTTTTGAAGAAACGTCTGTAATCTATAAGTAATACCAAAAAGCTTCAAACTCATTAAGGCGGCTATTGTATTGTTTATAGTTTTCAGACTACATACATGTATAAATAAAATACATTATGTAATCCTACGAATGCATACATCCAGTTTTCGATGCGTTATCAAACTTTATATATTTTGTAGAGAATTAGGCTTACACCTATAATATAACACATGAACGTAGCCGGGAGGGGAGGGTCTTCAAACCTTCACTTGCCTCAGACCTCATTGTCTGAAAGGGAAACTTTACTTACAACCCCAGTGCAGCCAACTTAAGCAAACTACAGTCACCAAATTTCATGAGCGTAGCCAAAAGGTTTTGTGGTTTCCCTTCCCCCTCCAATACAAAAACTAAAGCATTTTACCATTTTCTACCAGTCGCTGGACTCCATTGAATAGTAGATTGGTTTTTGAATTTTTTTAGCGGAAGAGTAGCAGGCTAATTGCACTGTAGATACCTCAGAATATGCACTTTTAAAGCTTAAAATAACGGAAATAATGCTTGGTTCCGGGGCCACTGGGGGGAGCTCACAGCGCTCCCCCTGACTCCCTAGCTGCCCTTTGGCGGTGTGTACTGTCTTTCCACTAATTATAGGAAGAGAGTATTCTAGGGTAGAAAAAACGTTTGAAAGAATGAAAGGTCAGAATGTAATGAAGATTAATTACATATACACACACACTAATATATATATAAATTGCGGAGTGGGGTAAAAATCCCCCCCCACCGAAAATATATGACATGCCATTTGTGGGCCGGTTTATACGGTAATGCCCGGGCCGATTTTGATACCCAGTCCGCCCCTGGTTGTGGATTAGGACAAGTGGAGCTTGAGGATATGTAGCATTGAGAGAACGAGTATATGGGCAGACTAGCCGAGACTAAGCCCGCTACTTAACATATCAATTACTAGTTAATCTTGTTGATTTACTGTCCACGACTCGATGGCTAAACAATGATTCTATCCGAGCAACTACAGTAAGACAATCAAAACACATACACACACGGACTATTACTCACACACACGAGCATTGTCTCTCAAATATAAACTTGTACACTTGCACACTTTGACATATAGTCTCACAGTCTCTCTCTGTCTCTCTCTCTCTCTCTGTCTCAAAGATAGATTCTCTCAGACACTTTCTCTCACATACTCTCTGTCTCTGTCTCTGTCTCTTTCCCTCTCTCTCGCTCAAATATAGTCTCTCTGACAAATATAGTCACACCTACATGATCTCTCACCTAGGCACTCCTACATACTCACACACACACACACCAGTTCTATCTCTCTTGTCTTCCTCTTTCTCTCTCATACTCTGACACACGCACACATACTCTCTCAAGCGCTCTCATACAATACACACATTCAAACTCCTACATACTCTCTGTCTCTCTCTCCTGTCTCTCTCTCTCTCTGTTTCTCTCTCACATGCTCACTATCTCTAACAAACTGCCTGTTCATATGGTATGCACTATTCTCGACGGTCCCGGGTTCGAACCCTGCCCGCCGCGATCCAGTTTGTGCTGTGCCACCTTCAAATCCGAACCCCCAACACGTCAAACAAACAAACATTCTCTCTCTCTCTCTCTCTCTCTCTCTCTCTCTCTCTCTCTCTCTCTCTCTCTCTCTCTCTCTCTCTCGCACACATACAAACACACACACACTTGCTTTTTTGGCTATTACTATTATGAAAATGTCAATACCAACCCACCTCCCCTTTCCACACTACGTAATCCAGACAGAAGAGAATTAATTTACTCTCGTTTCAAACTAAAACAAAGCAAAATAAAAATCCAACAATTCAATCCAATGTTTGCTTTAAGAGATTTTTTAAACCAAAATAGAGATGCCACGTTTTTCATCCGTGATTTTATTTATCTGTTTAGCCTTCACATTTTGACTTGAGGTGAGATGAGGTCATTGACCCCTGGCCACGCAGTTCTTCAACAAAGTTCCCTCCCCACTTTCCTTTCGTCTCTCTATCCACACTCATGCATAGGTGTACTTCTTGTACACTTTCTCTCACTCACGAGCACACACTTCGTCACTCACTCTTGACTCCCACCTGGCCTGGAACGAACGGCCTAACTATGACTTAATGATCCCTGATCCTCTCATTAAGTCAGGTAACTCTACAGTCAGATTTTTTTTTCGCTTTTTTTTTGGGGGGGGGGGAGTTGGGGTAGGTGGGCGAAAAGAAAAGAAGGTAAAGACTCACCTGGCGCCAATGTATATCCTCAAAGTGCTCACAGGTCTGCGAGGACACGACGAGGTGTATCAGGGGCAGAAGAGTCCCGAACAGACATTTGGTCAGAGAGCGGAGGGGCATAAGGGCGTACACGTTGAACACGATGAAGATGACCACCCACGCCCCGTCCGCCACATTCAACTTGTGGTCCTCGAACTTGTCCGGGAGCAGACCGAACGTCATGGGCGCGCTCAGGGCGCCGAGGGCGGCCATGAAGATGAGGAGGATGTAGTTGACAGTCATGAAGTGCTCCTCCTTCAGCCGGGTTTTCATGTAGATGAAGAAGAAGAGGAAGATGAGCCCCTGGGCGTAGAGGTACAGGCTGTACGGGGTGTAGTTCTCCACAAACAGACTGGTCAGTCCGGCCAGAGCCAGACACAGCATGGACACCAGCAGGACGGCACACACTGCAGACGACTGCTGGAGTTTGAACACATACCGCTGGTAAAGCGTCTCCATTTCCGGGCTCCCGAAACGGTTCCAGCTCATCAGGCGGTGCAGCCCCCCGTGCTTCGCCACAGGGCTGCCCTTCATGGCAGGGGCCACCCTCAGCATGGGCTCAGTCTCCCAAGCGTGTTCGCTCATTATGGCATGATAAGATTTACATGTTGAATCACTCGTGGAAATGAATCACAAGCAAGTGAGACCACTCCGCCTTACTCAACTCTGAATCAATCCGCACAGACGATAAGTGCATCCTTGACCCCGAATTACAGTCGTCTAATTCTAACCAGAATTGATAATTTAAAAAAAACCATATAAAATCCACTTAGAAAACGTGCGATGAGACTCAAAGATTGAACGAAACTACGATAAAGTCGCTCTTGCAACAGTTTACACTAGATCTAAGTTTAGAAAAAAACTAGACTTTTAGCAGATGGTAGATCTACATCGAAATATAGGACAAGCTTCATTTTGTTTTGTCACTCAAGATAGAAACTAAATGTATGGATCTTAAGATTCGCACGTGTGTTAGCGAGTTAATGAATTATGGGAGACAAAAATGTCACAACGAAAGGATTAAAACAAGATTTAGGGGGGGGGGGGGGTCTTTTTAAAAAAGTATAATGAAATGACATTGTTTTTTGTGCACTGTTTGGATAAACTTTTGTACGGCGTTTAGACAAAATGTCTAACCCTTTTAAACATCCCATCAATTTGATTTTTCTTTGAAAACAATAGTTTCAAGGTCTCTGAAGTAGTCGATGTTATCTTGTAATATTGACCTACTTTTCTGATTTTTTTTTGTCCTCCACCGAGCCCCTTCCGCTTTTATTTTATTTCAAATTTTCTAGCAGGGTATCTTTTCTATTGTGCTATGTCTAATCTCTGTATCAGAAGCGTACCCATAAGCAAGGCTCTTTCTGCGCCCAACCCTTTTTATCTCTCAATTGTGAACTTCATTTAATATGGCGTGAGAACTGTTATCAGTAGTTAATACAAAACTTACATTTAGTGGTAATGGAAGTTAATATGTTTTCATATTTATATTGGTGCCCCCGGGGCGGCTACCCCACACTCTCTCCCCTCGCCCCGCCACTGCTCTGTGTGTTGGGAAGATATGTCGAAATAGGACAATTTATTTCTTTACGTTAATGAAAACTGTAATGTAGATTCGATAGCTGACTTTCAATAAGGGTATTGAGAGTGTCGGAAGAATAAAGGAAGAAATATAACCTCTTTTAAGAATAAAGAAAACAACAACAATAAAAAGGAAAGACACATATAAATCTAAAACAAGAGTTTGTGTTATCACACAAAACTCAGAGGCGGTTCACGTCGAATTCTTCCATGGACAAAGAATATTCAAGACATGGTGTTTTTATTCCAAGTTTCAAACTGCTATCTATCATATCACGACAAATTAATGACACATTTCTAGTTTTTGGTTCTCAGCTTTTCTATAGTGGGAAGCGTGGTCGAGAGGCTAAGTGCGATTGAACTTGGCTTGGCTTGGCTACCTAGACACCCGACTCGGGCAGAAAGACAGCACGGAAAATCAACTCCTAGATACCCCCTCCCCCCCCCCCCACCAAAAAGCGCTCTGAGCATGCTATAATCATGAAGTAGCGCTATATAAAAGCTTCGGAAGGTAATAAGAAGATATCTAAAACTAATCTAATTATAGGCCTATGTAGATATAAATCTAATTAGTAAAGTATTCTTAGTAAAGAATATAGATCTAGATTCAGATCTACATCTAGATTAGTAGTCTTTGCCAAGTGACTATAAGTTAGGATCTAAGCCTTAGAGGCAGCAATATTATTTATTTAGAATAGGGTATTCTTATGATATGAGTCATCTGTATTGATCAATACAACTTCTACTCCCAGATTTAGACTAAGACTAGATCTATATAGATTTGATTAAATTTCGGGAAAAAAAGGAGCCTTTGCATCAGAACTTTGAATGATCTAAAATATAATGCATAATTCATTTTCTTTTCTAATTTCTGAGAGCTATACGGGCACATTCTATACGGGACGGACGGACAGACAGACCATAATAAACTAATAGCGGCTATTCACCTTTCGGCCCTGTTAAAAAAGGGATTAAAAAGAGAGAGAGAGAGAGAGAGAGAGAGAGAAATGGGCAGATAACTTTGTAATTTTTATTTGAAAAGACAAGCAGATGTTAAGTCTGGTATATTTAACGGCTAGAAAAATGAAGGCTAAGGGGGCGGACAGAGTAGGAGGGCGGACAGAGTAGGAGGGATAATTTAAAACGAAATGGCCTTGACAAAATACATACCTCCCCTGTATATCGCAATGAGGACCAAGCACTGACCTATGGATGCGCGATGAGAACGAAGCACTGACCTATAAGTGCGTCTAGTGTAACAGGAAATTAGTTACAAACATAACAAAAAGTTATGACAGCCTGGCAGGTTTATACATTGTTGCAAGTTGTCTATTTTGTTATCAGTCTGGAGAGTTATTCTTTCAAGAGGTAATGGTAACATTATTCATAAAGATATCACAGGCTTTCGGAGTAAAGCCAATAATCTCGTTTACACATGACTTTAACACACATTATAAACACATATCTTGTACACATGTCTTTGACACACGCACGTCTTTAAAGCTCGTTTTAACATTGCAAAGTTCAGAACAGTTACAGCCATTAGAATGAATGACGTTTTCGAAATAATCAGACTGGAGAGTTAGACAATTATGTACGCAAAGTGTCGAAAGAAAAATAAGTACCGGTAGTAATAAATGTTGGATTAGAATACTTATTGTTATTTTAGATCACATCTGATAAAGGGATGGAATTCTAGTTGAGGGGCTAAATTTGTTTTTCCTTCTTGATAAAAATAGTATCACTCGCATAATGACTCTATGACTTTAATGCCCATTAAGTGGAAGTTCCACTTTCAGAACTTGGCATTTACAGGGTGTTACGTGGCCAGCACAACGACCAACCGCCTTTACAAAACTAAAGTCGGGTTCCCATTAGAGTTGAGTGGACTCTGGGGAGTCCTAAAAATCCCACTCGTCACCGAAACGAACCCGGGACCTCTCGGTTTAGAAGCCAAGCGCTTTACCGCCTCAGCCGCCAATCCCCCTGTTCATAAGTGAACAAGTGGACATTTGGTGAACAGTGTCCAAATCTAGAGCAAATAGGATAACAGACCGATAGATCCATAACTTAGTACTTGTTGTAATGCCTCGTTTAGTTCACACACTTTTAGATCTGGATAGTCTTCTTATCTTATCTTCTCTTACATATTATTGACGTTACTTCAGAAAAGAAGATGATTACGTCCTACGCATTTCATGTGTCAATCTAGTCATGCATGTTAATCAATGGCTTAAAACTCTGCTAAGTCGTTGGTTTTCCTGGCTGATTCAGGCAACCCATTCCATTTTCTAATGGCACTAAGCAAAGAAGGAGCATCTGTACGAATTCGTTCTAGCGTAGGACATGTGACAATGACTAATTAGGGCGGATAACTCTGCAGAGATGTTTACTTAGCAGACTGAGCTGTTTTGTCTTCCAACTCAAAATTTAAACTCAAATAAAACCCTAACATTTCTTCTATTCATAGCTCGAACGTGACTCGAGTTCTGTGGTTAGTCAATCACAGTCAATTTATGATACTAAATATAGATCTTTCCCCCCACTCCCCACCCAACACTCGTGTCTGCATGGTGCCACTGGGACAACGTGATTAGAAACATATGGCTTTAAATGTTGATCGAAGCTCTGAAATCAGTTTAGCAGTTAAAAAAATATATTTGTTATAAAAAAAAAAAAACTATAAAGAAAAAAATTGTTTCGTTCCAAGTTAGCTTCGTATAAAAATAGGGATTTTAGTGGCTGTGTAATAAAGCGCCTGCCTTCTGAACCGAGGATACTCGTGTTCAAATCTTGGTGTAAACTGGGAATTTGAATTTCTGGATTTTTTAGGACGCCCCTGAGTCCATCCACAGGCCACTGTCTTGTTGGCTCCTATTTCTCACGGCTATGGCCAAATTTCGATTCACGGTGCCCCCGCTGAGGGGAAGAAGAGGAAACCGTGCCTCATATTCTGTTTGACTGCCCCAAGACTTGCTGATCTCCGTCTCGACAGGTCTGGGAAACCAAAAATTCTCGACCTGTATGTCCACATTTATGCACTACGCAAGACAGCAGGGTTTCTTTCCAGGGCTTTTGCAAGAGAGGATTTAAGCCTCTCAAGCCCTCACTCAAATGGAGTTTGATGATGATGATGGTGAGTCCATCCAACTGTATTGGATACGCATTAACCTTCGGCCGTACAACCAGATGACCTCTACGTTTTTGTGGTTAAAAAAAATAATTGTAGAGCAGTTGGTCTAATCAGTTGTGTACTTGGGGAATATGAAATCAATACAAATTTGAGAATGAAGTTTGAAACATGAAGAGCGTTCCGCGAAGGAATGCAAAGCTCCGTTTAAAAATATACGCTGTTTCGGAATATGAACAATCCAAAAATTATATACATTCAGCATGTAACGACTTTTTAAAATATGTCCTACTGAATGACGTCAGTACAAACTGTATACCTGCGTGATAAAAACTAGTTGGACATGTCTACAAAATGTGTACCAACTGTTCAACCGTGTCCATAATGTATGTATGTGTATGTATATATGTATGTGTGTATGTATGTATGTATGTATGTGTATGTATGTATGTATGTATGTATGTATGTATGTGTAATTTTTGTGTATGTATATTATGTATGTGTATGTATGTATATGAATGTATGTATGTGTATGTATGTATGTATGTATGTGTGTATGTATGTATGTATGCATGTATGTATGTATGTGTATGTATGTATGAATGAATGTATGTATGTATGTATGTATGTATGTGTATGTATATTATGTATGTGTATGTATGTATATGTATGTATGTATGTGTATGTATGTATGTATGTATGTATGTATGTATGTGTATGTATGTATGAATGAATGAATGTATGTATGTATGTATGTATGTATGTATGTATGTATGTATGTGTATGTATGTATGTGTGAATGTATGAATGTATGTGTGTATGTATGTGTGTATGTATGTATGTATGTGTATATATGTATTTATGTATGTATTTATGTATTTATGTATGTATGTATGTATGTATGTATGTATGTATGTATGAATGTATGTATTTATGTATTTATGTTTAATGTATGTATGTATGTATGAATGTATGTATGAATGTATGTATGTTGTATATAGTTATCTATTGTTTCTATTTCATGTTTGTGTTCATCAAGCCTGAGCCGGCAGCCTAATATAAAGGGGACTGATTCAGCTTGTACCACCATTTCAGTCAAGTACTATTTCTTTCCATTGTTTGAGATACCAAACAAAGTAATTTATTACCAATAGTTAATTAACTAATTGTTTTCTTATTTATTTATTTTTTTGTATTGATTCTTGTGTTGTCAGGTAAAAGAATTAATCGTACAAAATTTCAGCCTAATCTGAGGTTGGGTGTCGGAGAAATAACGTGTACAAACTTTTGGCCAAACAGAGTGAGTTGATATAAGGTTTTGTAAATAGGGCTCGCAAAGACGGTCGACAGATCATGTGTGGTGCCCCACCGGTTTAAAAGACGAAGAGATAGGTGAAGGAGAAGGATTTAACCACAAAAAAAAAAATGGCCACGCCTCTGATCATGCCTTGCTAAAGATCGCCAGCGGGCTCGAGCCGGAGACACATCGCACTCTGACTTTCTAATTCGGTAACTATCCAAGGGATGTAAGCATTGTGGCGCCTAGCAGACGTATTGCGTGAGTGGTTAAATTTAGCTCGCAAGATTTAAGATTGGAAAAAAAAAAAGGGGGGGGGGGCTATTTTTTTTTTTGGACAACATACGTCACCGTGGGTCTAACCTGTGGAAATGAGGGGAGGGGGGGGGGGAAGGATGCTCACAGAATGGCAGCTTTATTTTCTTAACTCACCTAGAAGTTGGACCCAATAGAAAAAGACACGAAAGGTAGACAGACAGGAAAATAGGATAGACAGCAGTGGCGTAGCTAGGGTGAGGGGGGGAGAATTTTAAACTCACTCCGGCCTCTACTTAAAGGGGGGGGGGGCCCAAATGAGTGTTTTTTACTTGAAATATTAAATATTACTCAAAATGCAGGGCCCCCAAAGAGGCCAAGCTCCCGGCTCCCTAATGATGGTGAATTCCTTGCTACGCCCCTGATGGACAGGAAGAACGGGGGGGGGGGGGAAAGTACAGAGACTATTAAAATATTTTTAGGGTTCGGGAAAGCTTTAATACACATTTACCGGTAATCTATTTATCATTACACTTAGGGCAAGATTTAAGTATGTGGAGGCACCAGGGGCATCATTTTATGGAGGCCACTGCACTTTTTTTTTCGAAAGGTATAAATAAAAATACACTTAATTGAAAAATACTAATATCTAAAAGCACGCGCCATATTAGTAGAGTACTTGTAAATTAAATGTACATTTTTCTTCGTTTTCAAAAAAAAAATAATAATTAATTGTGCATATTTTTAGTAACAAGGGTTTACGCCATGTGTATCAGCTTATATCAACTTACTCTATTATATCAGCTTATATCAACTCACTCTATTATATCAGCTTATATCAACTTACTCTATTATATCAGCTTATATCAACTCACTCTATTATATCAGCTTATATCAACTCACTCTATTGTATCAGCTTATATCAACTCACTCTATTATATCAGCTTATATCAACTCACTCTATTATATCAGCTTATATCAACTCACTCTATTGTATCAGCTTATATCAACTCACTCTATTATATCAGCTTATATCAACTCACTCTATTATATCAGCTTATATCAACTCACTCTATTGTATCAGCTTATATCAACTCACTCTATTATATCAGCTTATATCAACTCACTCTATTATATCAGCTTATATCAACTCACTCTATTATATCAGCTTATATCAACTTACTCTATTATATCAGCTTATATCAACTTACTCTATTATATCAGCTTATATCAACTCACTCTATCAGCTTATATCAACTCACTCTATTGTATCAGCTTATATCAACTCACTCTGTTGTATCAGCTTATATCAACTCACTCTATTATATCAGCTTATATTAACTCACTCTATTATATCAGCTTATATCAACTCACTCTATTATATCAGCTTATATCAACTCACTCTATTGTATCAGCTTATATCAACTCACTCTATTGTATCAGCTTATATCAACTTACTCTATTATATCAGCTTATATCAACTCACTCTATTGTATCAGCTTATATCAACTCACTCTATTGTATCAGCTTATATCAACTCACTCTATTGTATCAGCTTATATCAACTCACTCTATTATATCAGCTTATATCAACTCACTCTATTATATCAGCTTATATCAACTCACTCTAATATATCAGCTTATATCAACTCACTCTATTGTATCAGCTTATATCAACTCACTCTATTATATCAGCTTATATCAACTTACTCTATTATATCAGCTTATATCAACTCACTCTTATATATCAGCTTATATCAACTTATTTTATTATATCATTCTTTATATATCAAAATCTTTTATGCGCTGGGAAAAAAGAGAGTCTACGGGCATTAACTCTTTCTCTCCTAATTGACGATGCCAACGTTGATTTGACCTCATTAAACTAAATTGATGTTTGGATTTATAAACTTTAAGTTGTGTTATGTAAAAAGAGCATGTCATTCCCCTACAATTCAATACCAATTATAACATTTTCTGATAACAAACAAAAAGTTATTGAAGTTTAATCCTAACAGGATAGTGAAATACAAATGAGCCAAACTAATAATACTATCGAAATGAGAAAAATAATTACGGAGAGAAAGAGTTAAATAATCAGAACTATAGGCCACCAATATAAAATAGTAGCCCACAATTTTACATACACAAGAATAATGTCCATCTGTTGCAGTCTGCGGGTGAAAATGCAAAACAAAACCAGAACAACTTTCTATTCAATTTAACATCAGTGTGGCAAAGAAAATATAGAAATATATGTTGTAAATTTTAAAAAATAAACTTTATCATGTTCACCTTTATAAGAACATTCTATTTCAGCATATGATGTTAACTTCTTCAAATTTGTATAGGTCAAGAGTGAGCAATAAATACTAGCATTTTAAACGTCTTTTTAACACTAAGGGAACAAACAATTAAATGATTTGTGAAGGCCCAAAACTGTGCGTCGCCAAAATGAAAAGGGCATTTGACTTTTTTTTTTTCTCAAAAGAAGCAGTCATTGGCCAGACAAATCAAATATGGCGGGCATCACGGCTGAGCCGTTAGAGACATGACTTGACACAGACTTGACCCTTTAAGCAGAAGTACCAGGCCATCATTAATTCAGTTAGCATGTACGGCCGTGTAGTACGCTGATTGTGTTGTGACCAATCGAGTTCCTAAACGAAGAATTAACGAATCTTTGATGGTAGAAAGCTTTTTGCATAAAAATACTTTTTCGTGAGTTTTTCTTTAAAAAAAAAACTTAAGATGCTTTGGTTGTCGTGTAGAAAAAAATAAATTAAATGGAAATGACTACTCAGAGTCAGACACGTAGCCAGCCAGTAACACCAGGATGGACCTGTCCAGAAATTAAAATCAACGATGCGTTCAACTGATATTCTTGCGCGACCACTCAAGCCGGCGCCTTCGAAATCACGGAGGTCACGCTCAAGCACAGCACACTACACGCCCTGGTCACAAGAGCAGGTGTTAACAAAATAGTGAGAGTTTTAGAAAAAAAGGCCACGCTCACCCAGTGTATGTTACAAATTTTGCGTCAAATGTCATTAAACAATGGTGGTACAGTAGCCGTTTATATGTATATATAATAACGCTTGTCTTAGTGAGGAATGCAGTATTTCCCGTGGCTGCGCAGCCCCAGCTGTAACCTACATATTTTGCCACACTCAGGACAAACATGACCATTGTCCGCAGGTGGTCGATTTAGTTTTTCTTTTCGCCGTCTGCGTCTGTCCTCGCAGCGGATTTTCTTTTGGTCTTAAATGTATATATACACACACACACACTCAATTCATTCAAAGCGAAATATGAGACTCAATTTCAATAATTTTCTTGAATGATCATCGGTTATATGTTATCTATGATGTAATATAGCTCTGGGTCTGTCACATGACACCCTGCTCGTTAACTGTTGGTCAAAGAAACAGATGACCTTAAAAACATCATCTGCCCTATAGGTGTGAAGGTCTGAAAAAGGTGGTTGGTCTGTACAAATAGGGAATCGACTTAGAACTCGAAGATTAAAGAAGATAGCAAGTTTACATTAAATTTAATTGCACAAATCTTTGACAAAACTTCAAGAAAACTGTCAAAGAAATCTACGAGGAAAACAAAACATGTCTGAAATTTAAACATCCGTTTCAAGAGCATATGTCCCCTTCATGTCATTAAATGTAGAGACCCGTCGGGATAGAAGACTTAAAAGTCAAGTAGCAATTATAAATGAAATATTAAACCATAATCTTCAAATACAAAACCAACACCTAATTAAATACTCAGAAAGACACTAAGATAAAGGTACATTTCTTGTTCCATATGCTAGGGTGAATTTATTTTAAAAAAATGACCAATCTTCCCTAGTGCTATTTGAGAATGGAATAGGTTGCCTGAATCAGCCAAGAAAACCAACGACTTGGCATTAAAATGTATGACTAGGGATAAGCGTTGGACGTAATTTTTTTTAAGTATCTTATAAGATAAAAGATGACATATTCCAAGCTTGTTAGAAGTTACAAAAATGCGAGTGCTCTTTCTCACAGTTAAAGGATTCCCACTCTTTATTTTCTTAGTACAAATAAAATTTGACAAGGTTCTTCTACACGTACAGTTTAGTACCTTGGAAACACATCTGGTAGCTGTACACCCCAGAGATATGGTTGGTAGCAGTACATTCCAGAGATATGGTTGGTAGCAGTACATCCCAGAGATATGGTTGGTAGCAGTACATCCCAGAGATGTGGTTGGTAGCAGTACACCCCAGAGATATGGTTGGTAGCAGTACACCCCAGAGATATGGTTGGTAGCAGTACATCCCAGAGATATGGTTGGTAGCTGTACATCCCAGAGATATGGTTGGTAGCTGTACATTAGAGAAATGGTCAGACTCTAAACCGAGCGTCAAAAAATGGTAGCTGGACATGCTCTCCAGCAGAATGAATCGCACCAGGACAGCAATAGCATGGAGGAAAACGCAAACAGGGACGTCCTTGTATAACTTGGCGTCGCACCTGCCTGGATGACTTAATGGCATTGGACTGAGACCAGTCGTTACAGAAGGCCTGAAGGCTGACCTGCAACGTCACAACCTGTGGGCAGTTTAGACCAATAGCTCGTTGCCACGCCGTACAGACCTATAACGAATGGTTTCGATTGGACACCAGCTGGGAAGACGATGTAGACAGGTTTCTATATAGGCAGCTTACCGCCCTGAGCGCTGAACGGTACGGGATGATCTGAGACTAAGTAAGTGAATCTAAGTCTATAGATTCCAGTGTTTTACATCTAAAGGTTAAATCTAAACGTTTGGAAACTTTCCTGAACGTGATTCCACGGGATAACAGCGGAAACATGAATGTTAATGAAGGCTTCATGTCTAATTAAGTTTACTTTGATGGACCTTCAGTTGTCTACCAGTAATTAGCTTTATCTAGACAGCTGTTTATACAGTGTGTCTACTTGCCGAGACAATCAGTGCATTTGATAAGCTTCTAGTCCGATGAGGGCTAGATTTAATCTTTTTTTTAATGTTTCAATCGCTCTACCCAACTGACGTATTGGTAGCATCCACCACTGCCATCGCCCAACACACACACACACAAATACATCAACACACACGCACATACACACATACACTGATAAATTCCCTGCTTTGGAGATGGATCGCGTAGGTGGCAAATAAAGGTCACGATGACCTCTTACCACACCACATTAAATAGATGAAGTCAACCAGAACCAGGAATGTTGTGGTGGCTGTGGGTTAAAGCGCTTGGCTTCCAAACCGAAAGGTCCCGTTCGAATCTCAATGAAGACCTGGATTTTTAACTTTGGCATTTTAAGGACGCCCATGAGTCCACTCAACTCAAATGGGTGCCTGACCTTAGTTGGGGAAAGTAAAAGCGTTTGGCTTGTTGTGCTGGCCACATGACACCCTGCGTTTGGTTTGTTCTGCTGGCCACATGACACCCTGCGTTTGGTTTGTTGTGCTGGCCACATGACACCCTGCGTTTGGTTTGTTCTGCTGGCCACATGACACCCTGCTCGTTAACCGTTAACCAAAAAAAAACGATGAGCTATACATCATCTGCCCCATAGACCGCAAGGTCTGAAAAGAGGTACTTTTAAATCATTGTGGAAGAGGTACTTTTAAATCATTGTGGAAAGGGTACTTTTAAATCATTGTGGAAGAGGTACTTTTAAATCATTGTGGAAGAGGTACTTTTAAATCATTGTGGAAAGGGTACTTTTAAATCATTGTGGAAGATGTACTTTTAAATCATTGTGGAAAAGGTACTTTTAAATCGTTGTGGAAAGGGTACTTTTAAATCATTGTAGAAGAGGTACTTTTAAATCATTGTGGAAGGGGTACTTTTAAATCGTTGTGGAAGGGGTACTTTTAAATCATTGTGGAAAGGGTACTTTTAAATAATTGTAGAAGAGGTACTTTTAAATCATTGTGGAAGGGGTACTTTTAAATCATTGTGGAAGAGGTACTTTTAAATCATTGTGGAAGGGGTACTTTTAAATCATTGTGGAAAAGGTACTTTTAAATCGTTGTGGAAAAGGTACTTTTAAATCATTGTAGAAGAGGTACTTTTAAATCATTGTGGAAGGGGTACTTTTAAATCGTTGTGGAAGGGGTACTTTTAAATCATTGTGGAAGGGGTACTTTTAAATCATTGTGGAAGGGGTACTTTTAAATAATTGTGGAAGAGGTACTTTTAAATCATTGTGGAAGGGGTACTTTTAAATAATTGTGGAAGAGGTACTTTTAAATCATTGTGGAAGGGGTACTTTTAAATAATTGTGGAAGAGGTACTTTTAAATCATTCTGGAAGGGGTACTTTTAAATCATTGTGGAAAAGGTACTTTTAAATCATTGTAAAACAAACATGTATCATAGTAAGCACCACTATGTTCATCAACCATACTACTCGTTTAGTTTAAAATCGGCATATCTGCTTTTGCTTTTACCTACAACCCAGTGCGCTTATACATCTCTTATCTTGTAATAGTAATGCCCCAGACTTCTAAAAAAAAAAAAGCTGGTATCTTCAAAGTGAAATCAATGCCAGGTCGCGGAATCCACAATCCAATGATCGTACCTCTAGGCCTACCCATAACTCCACAATGTTCCTATAAACACAGACGAACGGGCTTCCAGGCCGACCCATAGCTCTTCTGGCTCCATAGAAATATACACACACCCATAGTGACACATGCACTCAAAGACAGATACATGTAAAGAGAAAGAGAGATTATGGAAAAGAGAGAGAGAGAGAGAGAGAGAGAGGGCGTGAGATAGAGAGAGAAAAAAAAAAAGAAAGAAAAAGAGTGAAAGAGGAAAGAGAGAAAAAGATACGAACGATAGAAGGCGTAAGAGAGAGCATTAAAGAAAAAAGAAACAGAGAGTGCGAAAGAGGGAGAGGGTTTGAGATAGAGTGAAAGAGAAAGAAAGAGTGTAAGAGCGATAGAGAGAGGCGTGTGAGAGAGATGTAGAGGGATGTTGAAACACTAATCTATGAGAGCCAGGAAAGTTTTAGTGATTCTCTTCTTCAAAACTTTTTTTGTTTAAACACCACCACCCACACAAACACAAAAAACACACACACACAAACACGCAGACCTATTGATAAAAAAAAAAGAAAAAAGCAGCATCAATCCCACATTGCTAAGGACCCTAATAGTTTACCAGTTTTAGCTTCCGGTAACGGTAGCCATAGAGATAAGGAATGATGGGAGTTTCGGGCAGAACTAGAGCTGGGGAGGTATGGGAACGATGATACGGGGAGATAAGTCTGAGGGTTCACCGTATAGACTTCAAAAGCGAAAGTGAAAAGATGGGCTTGTGGTGGGAGTAAGAAAACGGAAACGGAAGTAACAGCATCACACCCCCTCCCTCCCTCCCTCCCCCTCAAGCATCGTGGTAATTGCTATCTTCTTTGACACACTCTGAACATGTGCAGTAAAAGAGTGGGTCTCAAGTGATCGTCTGCGTACTCAGGGCAAGACTCTAAAAAACAGCGGGAGTGGGTCTAAAAAAGTGACGTAGCCTCGCTAATAAGCCAGGCGACTAATTGAACTATCAGGAACTTTGATACGTACAGGCCTAAGTTATTTGGAAGCTAAATACTTTGCATCCTGTTAGAAAAGCGCGTGAGAACCACTGGTCTGGAACATGTTCAAAATCAGAAAGGAAACAGACGCAAGAGATAATTGTTAGTTATGTGGTTATTCTTGGATATTTAATAAAAGGGTACCAGTACAGGAAATACAATGTCTTTGATAATACACTATCTGAGTCAACTAAGATACACTTTCCCTGAACTCTGTGAAAAAAAAAACTGTGTTGACTATCTTGCTATAAACCACTAATACGTGTTCTTTTTTTGGTGAAGGGGTACAATTTTACGCTCTTATGCTGGGGCTAATTTTGTGGTAAGTAGTCCGTGTTCAGCGTTGAATTTAGAATACAAAGATTGAACAGATCGACATGCACAAACTTCCGACCTTTGTTACAGTAATGGTATGACCCACCAGAAAACTGGAAATTGAATTCTGAAAAAAAAAACAAAAATTAAGCTCGCTGCAGCAGAGCAAAAAAAGTCCTTCAAAGCGAACTATTTTACTCAAGATAAAGGCGCCATAGAACACATTGCATCACGATTATTTCAAACAATTTCAAAAGGAAACCTCTCTCTGATTTATATATATATATATATAATTTTTCTAGTTTCAGTATATAAAAAAAAAGGGGGGAGGGAGCCAAAGGTAGCCTAATACAGAGTAGCCATTGTTTCACAGCATAAACTAATTACGACTATATTCTTATCACTGAATGACCAGTTAGTTTGGTTTCAATATCACTAGAATGGCTAACTCTCTAACTGAATGGCCAGTTAGTTTGGTTTCAATATCACTAGAATGGCTAACTCTCTAACTGAATGGCCAGTTAGTTTGGTTTCAATATTACTAGAATGGCTAACTCTCTAACTGAATGGCCAGTTAGTTTGGTTTCAATATCACTAGAATGGCTAACTCTCTAACTGAATGGCCAGTTAGTTTGGTTTCAATATTACTAGAATGACTAGAATGGCTAACTCTCTAACTGAATGGCCAGTTAGTTTGGTTTCAATATCACTCGAATGACTAGAATGGCTAACTCTCTGATTTCATTATTCAAATCGTCATTCCTTATTTCAGTTTATGTCCAACAGAGCTATTGTAACACTTGATACGAGGCCAAGAATGTTTTCTTTGGAATGCTAATAGAAAAGACTCGGGTTAGTTTTTTTGTAAAATGTTTTATATGCTTTTAGCCCACATTTACCAAAAGACGACGGGGAGGGGTGGCAGTGGAAAGTTAGTTTTACTAGATCACAACTTTCTAGCAACAAATTTAGGGCCCGCTAGCTTCTGCAGCTAGAGAATGCTGGGAAGAAAGGAAGCACTGAAGTAGACGACCAAGAGTAGCAGACGTCAAAGAGACGGTAAGAGAGTAGGACTGAACCAGCACTTGGGCAGACGTCAAAGAGAAAGTGCTGCATATCCGGTATGAGAGTAGGACTGAACCAGCACTTGGGCAGACGTCAAAGAGAAAGTGCTGCATATCCGGTATGAGAGTAGGACTGAACCAGCACTTGGGCAGACGTCAAAGAGAAAGTGCTGCATATCCGGTATGAGAGTAGGACTGAACGAGGTACTTGGGTCTAAAAGTGGTCAATTGAAAACTTGTATGGTTTAAAGCACCCTAGGCCTACAGTTGTGAGCTTCAAGGTCTGCTTGTGTGAACCGAACACCTACAGATGTGAGCCCCACGGTCTACTGGTGTGAATAGAAACACCTACAGATGTGAGCCCCAAGGTCTACTGGTGTGAATAGAAACACCTACAGATGTGAGCCCCAAGGTCTACTGGTGTGAATAGAAACACCTTCAGATAGAAGTTCAAGGTCTACTGGTGTGAATAAAAACACCTACTCAATTGAGCCCCAAGGTGTACAGGTGTGAAAAGAAACACCTACTCAACAGAGCCCCAAGATCTACAGTGTGAGCCCTTTAGGGTTTTTTTACTTTTTAATCAGCAACCCGATTCTTATGTTTATGTATTACTTGTTGCTTGCGTCACACGCGCAATATTTGTAACAAAAAAAAAAACAATAACAAAAACATTTATGGAATTTGAACATAACAATTGTTGCAAAATATTTTGAAACTTGGTTCTGCTTCAATAGAAATACCAAGGAACTACCATTGCCGAGCACAACAAGGGAGATCCCAGACTATCATTTCTAATGAACTAACAGTGAAGTTGTAGTGAGAACCAGTGCAGCAGTC